>OY744541.1:47908971-48008971 GCA_963556195.1 Sepiola atlantica
TAAATACAACAGATTGATTATATCTGGGAATGTATAGCTGCTACAAGTAAGGGAGTCTCAAGACGACTTCGACTATGAGAGGCATCTGGCGGGAACCGCGTCAAAGTTGTGAAAACATGCTAAAGTATATAACCAGTAGCACCACGTCTGAATCGCTTGAAGCCCAAGTATAAGAGAGAGAGAGAGAGAGAGAGAGAGAGAGAGAGAGAGAGAGAGAGAGAGAGAGAGAGATCTAGTTTGTAAATTCGCACACGGTAGAATCTAGATATATTTTTGGTTTCGTTGGCTAGTATAATGCAGGGGAGATAACCTTGATAGTGTTCAAGGGAAATAAGTCCTGAATATTCTGAGTCAAAATGATTAAATAACTATGTATTTATAATGATCATAAGTGAAACATGAATGTCTATATAATTAAATAAACGTTATGAATGTTTATTTTTTACTAAGAAATATAAAAAACGATTTTCCGTCATTTCCTTTTTTGTTGAAATAAATAGATAAATATTGTCAGGGCAAAATCTCGGTGTGTTTGTTAACGAAAAACACAAACCTCAGTGTAAATACAAACGTTCTGGGGTGCCTATTTTATCCTAGATCCTAACTTTTTTTTTAGTTTGACTTTTTTTAAGAAATTTATAAGCGACTACGGACATTGTAGTGAACGTGTTCAGCTAATTAAGATTAGTATTTTTTTTTCTCTTCCGGTTTTGACCTTACTTTGTGCTTTCCTTCTTCCCTTTCTTCTCTTCCCTTTCCTTGTGAGAAAAGCAACACTCAAAAAAGAGGACAATGGAAAAGTACTAAAGCTGTTAATTGCAGTTTGACTAGAATTTAAATTTAAACACGCACCAATCAGAGGACGCCCAAGAAACGGAAAGGTGTTTTTGAGTCGGTCACATGATCAACAGGTCTGTAAATGCAGCATCGATCAACATACAAAAAAGAAGGATCTCGCCAGACAAATGATTGTGGGCGTTTTGATAGAACTCATCATCTAGTCTTCAGAGTCAGTTCAACTATAAAAATATATATAAGTTATCTCCCCTTGGTTGAGTAATCCGCCGGAAGAGGGAGACACAGGGCCAAGATTAAGGTACAAACTTTAAAAGAAGCGCCAGGAGTAGAACCAGATTGGACACTGAGAGCAGACGGTACCTATAACTTCAGAACGTCTCGTTGTTTCCATGAAAAGGCTGCCCTGAACCAATTCCCTTATTTTGTCCTTTAGTCCTCACATTCCATGAACGATGCTTCTGACAAAGGGGGAAGAAATGCTCCTTTCAACAGTAACAAATGAAAATTCGCAAATCAGAAGCAAAGTTTGATTTGTCAGCTTAAATGCTATTTGTGTCTGATTTTGAAGTCCGATAAGATAACTTTATATGTTAATAATAAAAAAGATACAGATAGTGGCAAATTAGTCAGCGCTTTATTAAAAGGCCATCATTTATAATGGATGACCAATAAAAACGGGAAGCCATGATTGTCTGCATTCACTCGAGATAATTTGGACTTGTTTTATTTCTGAATATCGACTTTATTGATCCATTTCGATGAGGAGAATCATTTCTAAACTCTTAATTTATTGATTCTTCGGACAACAAGTCTTGTCAAATGAAGTATTGTTGTTATTTACTTTGTTTACATATTTTGGAATGTTGTCCTCATGTTTGTTGTTGCCATGCTAACAATATTTTGTTTGTTTCGTTTCGTTTGCTGTTGTTTTTTGTTTGTTTTATGCACTAACGAGTCACCGTTTATCAATGCGCGAAGGTCATCCAAAGATATGGGTTAATGGGTTTGTCGGGTGGACTGTATGAGAAACACCTTGAGGATTGGAGATGATGGCTGAAACTGGGCATAATTTGATTATTTGAGAGGATGACTCAACAAAAATCTGTTAACATTGGGCTTGAAAACGACCATTGTTGTAGCCAGCTGGGAAGCAGCCTCGTGGTTTGTGTTACACAGACGGGTTCTTGGAAAGAAACTTTGCTCATGGAAGTTCTGTTTAGTTCCAGGTACACAGAGGAAGAAAAGAAAATCATTTACAGTGATTGTAGCAAGACGAGTTTTTGCTGTGAATGTTTTACAGGGGGGGGGGGAGACTAAAGATTGGAGCTCAGTCGAGTACCTACCATAACGATAGAGTAGAGAAAGACTAGCAACCTCTCTTCTGTGAGTTGTTGGTGTTGTTGCCTTCGCTGCTGCTGTTGTTGTTGTTGTGGTTGTTTATAACAGCATATAGTTTTCATGAATAATCACACAGCAACTATTCATCATCATCATCATCATCATCATCATCATCATCATCATCATCATCATCATCATCCCTCCCTCCCTCCCTCAAGTCCAACCCCCCTCACTGTAGTAGGGGAAGTGATAATGTGGTAGTGTCAGAGCTTCCTGACTAACAGGGCTCTGGTGAAACTCGAGAACGAGTTAGCATCAGGATCAGTCGTTCTCTGGCCGTCACTACCTCTGCACGTGGCAAGCAAAGACGTGGCAGACACAAAACCGCAAATGGAGTGAAAATGACAACGTTTCTTCTACACTATTCCTTTGTGCGTCCTGGGTCAAAACTACTCCCACTTTGCATGCGATCGCTGAGCCTTGCCTTTTTCGGTGTCAGGGATGAAAACCTGTAATCTTGCAGGTCAACAAATAGCTACGACCAACGGGGAGGACTTCATGCAGACCAGTCAATCCTGAGGCACGATCTTAGTGAGCTCTATGCAGAATTCTAACTCGCTTAATAACAATCATCATCATCATCATCATCATCGTCGTCGTCGTCGTCGTCGTCATCATCTTCATCATCATCATGGCTTTACGCGCTCCACTACTTTTGGAGCTGCTCCCGTTCCTTCTCCAACGCCCAAAATTGGAGCTGACTCCTCTCACGCTCCCCATTTTCAAAAAGGAGCTGCTCCAGCTCAAACTCCTATAAAAAAAGGAGCGGCTCTTTTTCAGCGCTCCATAATGAAAATGTACCTTCTTTCATAAACGTTTTATTCTGTCAATGAGTGGTCGAAGGATAGAGGTGGGCGTCAAAGGATCGCGTCAATATGGGTGGGGATGTCACTTTAAGTGTAAGACCGTAAGATAATATTTGGCAAAATCTCACTAGGGAAGGAAAATTTGACCTGATATTTTTTCTATTTATTTTGGAAGGGAATTTAGATTTGTTTTAAGTAAATAAAGTTTTACTTTTAAACATTATTAGTGATAAAAAACGAAAATTTTATTTTCGATCGATTTCTTCGATTTTTATATTTTATTCTGCTCACTATTTGATTTTCTTTTTTTTTCTTCTTTTCATGAATACAGGTAGTAGGAGGCCTTTTCACTCCCTGTTTCATATGTACAGATCATCTCCTCACTTACACCGCTACTCCTAATCCAAGGATTACTCCACTTACACCAAAGATACCTTTCCACCCATTCACGGGAAAATAATGGATTAGTGTGTTCGCTCACGTAACATGTATCACACTGCCGCCTGCCAAAAATATTGCGAACAAACTGTGCCTTTTTCGCTTGTAAATTAATAACCCCCCCCCCCCCCAAAAAAAATTCATTTAAAAAAACATTAGTAGAAAATTGTCACTGTAATTCAGCACAATTTACATTTCTGTCAGGTTTCTTTCTTCGTTTTCATTTTATTTTTTATTGGTATCAACAAAGTAATTCAGTTTATTTTGGTAGGCCGAAAATACTGTCATGGCCGCCTTCCTATTTTGCACTTTCTTATAATGCTTCTTAATCAACAAACTTATCTACTATTCTTTTAAACAAAAAGCTTCCGTCACACATGTATTTAACACAGGTTTTGCTACAGTTGCAATGGTTATCATCTCTCTCATCTAGTTGAGCAGTACATAAAAAAATAAGTACATTTGATTTTAAAATGCACATATAATCAAATACATGAGAAAAACATTCGATAGAATATATATATATATATATATATATATATATATATATATATATATATATATTCGCACCTTGTTTTATTATTTCATTTTATATTATGCTATATATATATATATATATATATATATATATATATATATATATATATATATATATATATAGCATAATATAAAATGAAATAATAAAACAAGGTGCGAATCAAATTTTGTTAGAATTCAAAGTTCAGGCAAAGTATCTTTGAATTCTAATAACATTTGATTTGCACCTTATTTTATTATTTCATTTTATATTATGCTATTAATGCTCTATCCAGTATATTGAGCTTCAGTTTTTATCCGGATGTTTCACTAATTAAAAGATATTAGTTGCCTCTTATATCTTTTGTTGGATTAACTTTATATATATATATATATATATATATATATATATATATATATATATATATATATATATATATATATATATATATATATATATACACACATTTAAAACGAGAAAAAAATGAGTCTTGTGTTGGAGACTGAAAAAGTCATTGTAGTAGCAGTATTTCACATTGCGTGCATGTTTAGTCAATCATTTAGACTGTGCGATAACGTAGTAATTTCAGTAGGTCCGCTATTTTTACATAGCAACTGGTCGTGTGTGCTTTGCAGACAATATTTTGCCAAGAATGCTGCTGTTATTTATTTGATTATATGTGCATTCATCGCATCTGCAAAAATTACTTTCGAAATAAAAATATTACTTCACATAATATTTTCACGTTTCTACCTACATAAAACATTTTGTTTGCTCTATCATTTATGTATTCCTTTGAATTGAAATTTTGTCTCGAGTTTGAAATTCTGCTAAAAATCTAAGGAGAATGTAAAATTATTTTATGTTAAAAGTAAGTATAATCAAATTCTATTTAAGTCACTCTAATTAGCAGAGTAATCAAAAACGTGAAAAAAAGAAACAATTTTTTCTTTGATGTATTTTAAGTATACATTTTAAAGTTAAATATATGTTACCTGTAAATAAATTACTAACATGCGATTTTTAATAAGAAATTACTTATATATATATATATATATATATATATATATATATATATATATATATATATATATATTATCTATGTATGTATACGTTTCGTCCTTATATATATATATAAGGACGAAACGTATACGTACATAGATAATAAACAAAACAAATATTTATTATTTGTAGCTCCTAGAAAACTCGTCTAGATGGGCACTGTTAGTGTAGTATTAACACAGCATGACGTCGCTAGCTATATGTGCATCGTTCCTTTCATTAAGTAGAACGCTCTTATGACGTCAAGCCGCCGGATAAAGTGTTAAAATTATCACTTTATATTCGCTATTCAGCATTGGCCGAGTGGTTCTGGGCGTCGGGATTTGAGTTGAAAAATACTCGTAATCCGGGGTTTCGAATCGCATGACTGGTAGTGAATAGTCATATCTCTCTGCTGATGAGTCCCGATTATAAAAGGACGAAACGTATACGTCATAGATAATAAACAAAACAAATATTATATATATATATATATATATAGAGAGAGAGAGAGAGAGAGTAAGCAATGAAAATATATATGGCAATCGTCAGGCTAAATGGCTGACGATTCCCCCCGGGGATGAAACACGGGAGCCTCTGTGTAGCTTGATTGCCATATATATTTTCATTGCTTACTACCTAGCTCTACTTACGTATCGAGCACTGTTGAAGTAAATACTGAAAACTGACACATAAAAAATTATATCTCCTTATAATATTTTATGTGGATACATGAAGTACTAATATATATATATATATATATATATATATATATATATATATATATATATATATATAACTTCTGTTGTGTACGTTTTCAACATCACAAATAACATTTTCATCTATTTAAATGCGATTTGGAGACGATGATAAATTACACAATCCAAGTTTATTAGCAACAGTTATTAATAAACTTGCCATGTGTACGTTTTCAGCATCCTAGTTTCTCTTTCCAGCTTTTTAAAAATAAACTTTGACATGCTGAAAACGTACACGATACGATGTACAATTTTATTTTTCTGTCTGAGTTCTACAGTAATATCGTGGAGTCTGTGTTGGCATCCATAAACAGCAAGTGTTTTACTTGTTTTTATATATAATTTTAAAACATAATTATAGAACCCGCTCTTCATAAATGATCTTACAAATCATATTCTGAGATCATTTCTTGACATCTATGCAGACGACACAACTATTTAGGGCAGCAATTCGAAGAGCACTGATGATCAAGATCTTTCTCACTTTCACTTTAGACTTGGAGCAGCACGGAGTACAGTGAGGGGAAAGTGGCTAATTACTTTTAACGCCTCGAAAACTAAGCTTCTTTCCTTTCACCACCAACGCTCGCATCCTCATTTTTTCCTCATTGAAATGAATGGCCTTTTCCTTCAGTAAACCCTTTTTTTTGATAAGCGCCTAGGCTGACTTTCACTCCAGACCTGAAATGAAAGACTTACGTAAAATCCGCTAAGATCGCTGGAAAAATGGTTGGATCATTCTACTGCTCCAGAAAGTGCCTCACTCCTGATTCAATCGTCTACCAGATACGTCACAAGATGGAGTACTGCTGTCATATATGGGGAGGTGCTGCTCAGAGCACTTTCTTGCCTTGACAGAGTACAAAACCAACTTTGCTGTCTGGTGGGGGATCATCTCTTCTCTTCATTGCAGCCTCTTTTGCACAGAAGAAATGTTGCAAGCCTCTTTACTGTATCTTTATGTTCATGGTAGGTGTTTGGCAGAACTCTAATCCTGGGTCCCTCCAGAAAAATAATCAACAGCAAGAACTCGTCTAGCTACAACCACAGCAATAAACTTTCCTTTCTTTCTCTCTTCAGCAAAAACCAAACAAAATTTCCATGAACAAAGTTTATTTCTTAGACCAGCCCATCTGTGGAACAAAATACCACGAGACTGCTTCCTAACCGACTACAACATGGTCGTCTTCAAGTCTAATATAAACAAATACTTGTTGAGCCGTCCTCTTGGATAATCAATTCCTCTTAATTAATCTTCTGCCCATTTCACCCATTGATTCCAATCCTCTCATGGTGTTGTTCATCGTTTGACTGAAAATCTCTTTAACTCTTATCCTTGAGTGGCCCCCAGGCTTTTATAAGTGGTGACCGACTAGGAAAAAAAAACGCAAAAAATAAAAATAGTAACATGAAGGTCAGGGGTGGGAGCAGGATTTTCTTGGGTTATTCACTTTTCCTGGGCAACACCAGGAAACCGGTCTCGCTAGTATAAGACCAGGAAGGATTATTATGAGAAAAAAAAAAAAGTTAATACCTTTTATTTGTCTAAAGCACTGTTGAGGCTTGTTATATCAAGCGAAATATTAGATAAAAAAAAGTCAAGATGAAGAAGAAAAAAAAATATTGTTTTGATTTTTTATTTTGATTTTAATAAAAAATATCTGCATCTAACACATGGTTTCTTATGAAGGCATTTTGCCTCTATCTTTATGTTTAAAATTCAAAAGATGCTTAAATAAAAAAAAATGAACTTTCCCAAATTTATACCTACCAGCGACCATGCGCGATTTAAGTTCAATTTTAAAGAGACATTTGCACCGTTAGTCCACAACATCGGATGCCACTTCTACAAGACCAGGAAGGATCATTACGAAAAAAAAAGAGGTTAATACCTTTTATTTGTCTAAAGCTCTGTCGAAATATTAGATTAAAAAAAAGTCAAGATGAAGAAGAAAAAAAAAATGTTTTGATTTTTTATTTTGATTTTAATAAAAAATATCTGCATCTAACACATGGTTTCTTATGAAGGCATTTTGCCTCTATCTTTATGTTTATATATATGTTTAGGGTTTGGGGAAAATCGATGACATACCCTGGATTATGTTCTATATGTGTATATATGTACGGAAACGCTTGATTTACAGGCCATTGAAACCCATACTGATCAACATTAATTATTTTAAACATCCAAAATGTACAATGCCTGTGATACTGCACTGTTATCTCTACATATGGGGTAGATAAACACTATCCCTGTGACAAGATCAAAGGTAAAATAAGCCTGGTCCTGGTGTTGCCACATATGCTGACAAAACCCTGAAAAAATGACACCAAACAAATATAAAAGTCGCGAAGTCCAAAAGAAAGACCTGAGCATCATGATTAGCAGGGGCTACTTTGATAGCCAACATGGGGGACTCGATCGGCATCCTGTGAATGTTAGTCATCCTTAACAGACTACAACAGAACAAATACAGTAAATAAATATGATTAGCACGAACGAAAGACCACGCAGAGGAAGAAATGGACCACAAAGAGGCTCTTTTACACATATAGAACATATTCCCGAAGTTATGCCATCGCTTTTCCAAACACCCAATAGATATATATACAAAGAAAAATAGAACAAGAAACTTATGGAACTTACATACTCCAATTTGACCGAAATGCTAAATGGACTATTCGGAAAATTGGAAAAATGAAAAAAAGTTTAATCAAGCAAAAACACTCTGTGTTATTTAATAATGTTGGCCAATATATATATATATATATATATATAGGCAGAAAATCGTTATCAATAAATGTCTGATTAAAGACGACGGAATTTCCTCTTTTCATTATTTTATTAATCGTTGTCTCAACTCAGTGGGCTATTTTTTGGGTCTCTGGTGTTAATTTGTGGAGTATGGATCAGAGGATTCTTTTTTCTGCTTTCGATCGTCGCAATCGTCTTCATGAGTTGTTTTTAGCTATATTTTTGTTGTTATTCAATAACAATAAAACACCTTAAATAAAAACATCAATCTTTCAGCTAGAAACAAAGTGTAGTATCTGTTCTGATGCTACACTTAGTTTATTCTGTCCTCAATCAGTGAAGGAGAAGTCCTTCTAGACTGAGGCAAAAACAGGTTTATTTTTCTTTCCTTAAGCCAAGGCTTTTCAAAGATTAAAATCTTATCATCAGAGGAATTACATAGATAGATAAGTTGGCAGTGGAAAAGCCAAAATTTGAAAAAATATAAAGTAATGGAGAGTAAGAGTGTGTGCGTGAAAATATGGAGTCTGTCCAGTTGGTGAATATCCGTAGATAAAGTGTCCAGTGAAAGGAGATTTAAAGATGGAAAAAAGGGTTTTTATCTACGGACATTCACCAACTGGACAGACTCCATATTTTCACACGCACACTCTGTCTCTCCATTACTTTATATTTTTTCAAATTTTGAATTTTGGCTTTTCCACTGCCAACTTATCTATCTATGTAATTCCTCTGATGATAAGATTTTAATCTTTGAAAAGCCTTGGCTTAAGGAAAGAAAAATAAACATGTTTTTACCGAGTACACCTTGCATTGAACAATTGAAGTTGAAATAGATTTGTCATTCGTACATATTTATCTCTCTTCTTTCATTTATCTTTATATATATATATATATATATATATATATATATATATATATATATATATATATATATATATATATTATTTGTTATTATTTGTAGCTACTAAAAAACCCTCTAGATGGGCACTGTAAGTGTAGTATTAACACAGCATGACGTCGCTAGCTATAAATGCATCGTTCCTTTCATTAAGTTGAACGCTCTTATGACGTCAAGCCGCTGAATAAAGTGTTAAAATTATCACTGTTTATTCGCTATTCAGCAGTGGCCCAGTGTTTCTAGATGTCGAGATTTGAGTTGTAAAATACTCGGAGTCCAGGTTTCGAATCACACTACCAGTAGTGAATAGTCATATCTCTATGCTGATGAGTCCTGATTATAAAAGGACGAAACGTATTCGTACATAGATAATAAATAAACAAAACAAAACAAGTAAACAAATATATATATATATATATATATATATATATATATATATATATATATATATACAGGGTGGGCAAAAATAAGGGTCCTATTTTTAAAAATTTATAACTTTTTTATTTATTGATTTAAAAAAATTTTTTTTTTAGAATAAGTAAAGGACCCCTTCCGAAGCAAGCATGAGCCGTATTAGCCCTAAGGAACGTACCCTCATTTAGAAAACATTATTTTTGCTTAAAAAACTCAAAACAGTGTAAAAAACAATACTTTAGTTTTTGTAAGTTTTAAGAAGTGTTTTTCGGCTAAAATTTGTTTTGTTTATTTCAAAAAATCTCGGAAGGGTCAGTCTACACACACATAAAGTTTGGTGAGTTTAACTTTTATTTTGTGGAAGTTATTCAAATTCAAGTTATTCAAATTTAAAGATAGGACCCTTATTTTGGCCCACCCTGTATGTATATATATATATATATATATATATATATATATATATATATATATATATATATATTTGTTTCGTTTATTATCTATGTACGTGTACGTTTTGTCGGATTAAACACACACACATACGTGTAGAGATAGATAGATAGATAGATAGATAGATAGATAGATAGATAGATAGATAGATAGATAGATAGATAGAAAGATAGATAGATAGATAGATAGATAGATAGATAGATAGATAGATAAATAGATTACTACATTACAAACCTAGCAAATAGTTTTTAAATGATTACTCCTTAGTTTATTTCCGTTTGTGCATCACAACTAAAAGATTTGTAAAATAACTCGCACTATTAATCATCATTGAACCGTGTCCTCACCCAAAATGATGCATTTTATGGGTGTGTATGCCAGCAGGGTAGCAGGCACACCTTGATGCTGATCCGGGTAACGGGTTGGCCTCAACCTTTCCACACTACACCTCTCTCTCTCTCTCTCTCTCTCTCTCTCTCTCTCTCTCTCTCTCTCTCTCTCTCTCTCTCTCTCTCTGACTGATGAGTTTTGACATAAGTAAACATAAGTTGGTCATGTTTCTTTTCTTGCCAAAGGCATCATCATCATCATCATCATCATCATCATCATCATCATCATCATCATCATCATCATCATAAGAAGAACGAAGAAGAAGAAGAAGAAGAAGAAGAAGAAGAAGAAGAAGAAGAAGAAGAAGAAGAAGAAGAAAATACTTATCAGCCTACAACCAGCCATAAAGAACTCCTTTCCCTATAAATAACATTATGAGGCAACTTAGCGTGTGTCTGTGTATTTCTTGCGTCAACGTAACTTCAATAATTACGCATTGAATTACTTTTTTTATTATTTAGTATTATTATTATTAATCGTATAATTATTAAAATCAAAAATGAAATAGCAGAAAATAAAACGAAATTTTAAAATTCTTATTTAAAAAATAATTTAATTATAAAATCCACCGGAATGCATTTCGGCTTCTTCGTAAACAAGTTAGACTTTATAATCTTTTGTTAATAGTTGAGAAAAACGAGCAATAAATTACTTTGTGACCCTTCCAAATTTTAAAAGAATTTAGAAGCATTTAAACTGTCGAATAGAATGACGTTTTCGGCTTTAAAACGCTTAGCGAATCCTCGTGTATGAAAAGATGGAAAGTTTTAGAAGTTATTTACATCCAATAATTTTATAAATCAAGATTCACACAACATTACTTTAGCAACAGTTTCATAACAATTTGACAATTTGATAATTTAGTTACCAAACGATACAGTCATAACTAAATTTAATATTCAAAATCGTATTAAAAAAATATTTCAATAATGAGTCACCACTTATCAAGGCCAAAAGCCACTCGAAGATAAGGATTAATGACATGGATAGATTGTCAGTTGAATGATGTAGAATATTATGAGAAGATTTAAAATGATGAATAGAATGAACAACGTTTGATTATTTATGAGGACGGTTTATGACCAAGTATTTTTTGACAGTGGATTTGAAGATGATCATGTTGTAGTCTCCATAGATGAGAAGTTTAAGGTGGTGAGGAGGAGGATGAAGAGGACGAGGAGGAGGAGGAGGAGGATGATGATGATGATGATGATGATGATGATGATGATGATGATGATGATGATGATGATGATGATGATGATGATGATGATGATGGGTCAAGAGGAGAGTGAATTCTCTCGTTGCTCAGTATAATTCAGGAAAGATAATCTGGATATGGTCTAAGGAAGATCACTCCTGATGATTCTGGACCAATTATTGTTCTTGCAATTTAATTTAATTTGAAACCTTTTCTAAGTTGATAACCCAGAAATTGTGAATTGTATATTTTTTATTTCCACCCTCAACCTTAAAAAGCTAGAGTCTTTCCATTCACCTTCACAAAAAAGTTTTCTTTTCTGTCTGACCGGAAGAGAAAATAAGAAACTATAATATAATGGAAGTTACGTGGCTTAAAAAGTGGAAGTCACTTTCCAGTAGTGATGTAGAAAGAAGGCGTGGTGAAAAAACAAAACTAGTCAGCCTCTTTGGCTCAGTCATACGAAACGAGGCAACCGTGTTTTCGAAGGCCCCAGAGTGAGCCACCATCATCACCTCAACTTCCATTGTGAGCATGTGCAACGGGCACATGTAATTCTCTACAGAGGAATGTAAAGAAAAATATAATTGTTAGTGAATGAAAAGTTACAAAATTGTGTATAAAGTGATGGTAGTTTTGTTTTCTTCTTAAACAGGTGTGTATAATTTATACAAACATCAAATTATACTTTTCCAAACGGAGAGAGAGAGAAAGATTATGTTATACGAATTTTTTTTTTAGAGCAAGAGTAAGCAACCTTCGGTATGCGTGGCCAGATGCAGCCAGCGAAAATATTCTGATTGGCTCATGCGAAAATGTCCAAATGTGGCTCCAAGAAGATTTAGTTCACAGGGTTCAAATATTGACATTTAAAAAGGACTCAAAATATTGCCTTTATTCAAAATAAATGTTCCTGTATGATGAAGGAAGAGCACAGACGATAGGGAAGCTAATTTCTTTTTGTAATTTTAAATAATAAACATCTATTGCTAATAGCGGTTTGGCATCTGTCGGTCTAAATTTAAAATTACACTATTACTTCTATATTTTCTCTCTTATTTTTTAATTTTACTTCGGTAAGTTCTCAGAAATCAAGGGGTCCCTTCCCCGAGTTAACATTTGATTTTTTATGAGATACATAGATAGTCGAGTGTTTATTTACGGTTCTTTCCAACTTTACAAACCTTGAGTGAGTGAAAAATAATAATGTTTTCCTCTCCCCCAATGGACCAATTAATCAAGGGAGGCGCGAGAGCGCTCTATCCCTTAATAGATTTCAAGAATGGCCTATGCTGGAAATCTCATTTCTTTGATCAATCATAACTCAAAAACCAATAAACCAAATTAGTTAAAACTTTGCACAAAATTTTTATTTGTTAGGTTCTATAAGTGTGTTGAATTTCAGCATCATTAGTCAAGGCAACCCAGAGATCCAGAAAGTTAAATCATGAAATCATGTTATCCGTGTGTGTATGTACGTACGTACGTACGTACGTACGTACGTATGTGCCACCCTGTATCTCATCAACTATTTGATGGATTCAGCTGATTTTTGGCAGAGATAGAGGTTCTAGGGTCTAGCTGATGGCATTTTAATTTCAGTTTACCATATACCTTAGTTTTCCAGAAAATTCCAAAAAACCTTAAAAATGACCATTGTATTGAGGCATAGCGTTTACAAAAGTAGTGACATTCCATGATAAATGCCAGTATACTGAAATCATATGCCCTTAATAGGGTTAAGATGAAAATTCATATACACTAAATGTACAAAAGCAAGGAAATTCCCAAATTTATCGTACTATATTTCAATGCTTAATTTGGGAAGGGGGTGGTGTAGTATTTGTTCTTTTGTCATAAGACCCCCCCCTCCAGGCATTGCCTCCTCCTTGGGGTGATGGTTTAAATATGTTTGTTCGTCATGATACCATCCTCCCAGACATTACCTCCTCTTTTTGGGGGAAGAGGTAGTGTAGTATGTTTTGTGGTCACGATAGCATCTTCCCAGGCATAACCTCCTCTTTTTGGGGGAGGGGGGTAGTATAGTATCTGTTCTGTTATCATGAGACCATCATCCCAGGCATTACTTTGTTCTAGTGAGACAGTGGGTAGCATACGTCAACAAGAACTTGTCACAATCGGCTGTTCACTAGCAAACTCAACACTTAACATTATATATACTAGCAAAAATATGCTCCCTCCGGGTGCATATTTTTGCTAGTTACATTAATCACTTCATTTGATATTATTATTTCAAATTCTTTAGTTTTAGCCTCTCCTTCTTTTCTTAGGTGATCGAGTGTGTTAGTGGATCTGGGTGGAAGTGGCTTTAAATAGACATCAATGCCGACTTACCATACACCTGTAACATAACCAATATCTTTGCTAAGGGGCCACGGCTCCAAGAAGTCATTTGTAACACAACGGACAAATCTTTGTAACGTAAGCAAACATGGCCGGCACGTATCGTCTAGTGTTGTCTCTTCATTATACGGCTTCATTATACTATATATATATATATATATATATATATATATATATATATATATATATATATAAGTCAATGTCTGTGTCTATGTGTGTAATGTATGTGTGTTCCCTATAGAAAGAAAGAATAGAAAAAGAATCTACATAAAAGAGTATTCATATGTAAAATTTATCGCCGAAAACAATGAAAGTGTTCCCGAATCTCTAAATGTACCGCTAAGAGGGCTATGATGGCATAACCCCCTTAAAACTTCAAATTTTTTCTTATTTTTATGAAATTTAAATCATATGTATAACATTTTCTAGGGAAGACAATGGAAGTGGTCCTGAATCTCTTAGTGTCCTCCTTACATAAGGGAGGTAGAGCCTTTTTTTAAAACTTCAAATCTATCTTATTTTGATTAAATATATATATATATATATATATATATATATATATATATATATATATATATATATAACATTTTCTGGGGAAGACAATGGAAGTGGCCCCGAATCTCTACGTTACCCTCTATGTGCTGAATATCTAGGTGCCCAAACGTCTAAGTCATCCATTGAGACAGAACCCCCTTAAAACTTCAAATACATATATCCGATTTTTATAAAATTGAAACCATATGTACTAAACACTATATCAAATAGTTTTCCATCATTTTAGCTTCTTCCGACTATATTAGGGGGTGAAACGGGAGGAGGAGGCCAGCAAAAACAAAGAAAGTAATATGGTGCTATGAGCACAGTTAAAGAGCACATAGTAATGATCCTCCTGGGCAACGTTGGGTCTTCCTGCTAGTTTATATATATATATATATATATATATATATATATATATATATATATATATATATATATATATATATATAATTTTTACTCTTTGTGAATTTTTCTGATGATTTTGTAATGTTGCAGAGACGATATTGATATAAAAATGTTGTTTGGCACAAGACAAATGAAACGGACAGTAAAAAAGATATCTCACAAAAATGTTATGTTTTTTGGAAATGTGAAGAAATAAAAATTAAAATAATAAAATAAAAACATGGTTATTGGAATATAATATGAACCTGACTTATATATATATATATATATATATATATATATATATATATATATATATATATATATATATATATATATATATATATAAGATGATTTAATGAATCAGAACATTCCAATTGTTCAAAGAATTAGAACAACAAGTCTATTATGGCGTACGGTCGTTTCCAAAACATTCTGGAAATACTTTAATTTTAATTTTTTTAATTTTTCAATTCAAATTTTTTTTTACAAAGCCACTCCAGAACGGATCTTCATCAGCGCCTTTAGCAGGACATCTTACAGAAAATTCAAGGAAGAAAATAACAAGTTCGTCTTAGAAGAACATCTAATGACAGGAGGAGATGCAGGGACAAATATTAGAAAAAGGAATAAGTTACAAATATAAAATAAAAATATAAAGATAAACCGATAATAATAATGATAAAATGACATTATAAATATTATCAAAATTATAAAGATAAAATGAAAATAAAATAAAAATAAAATAAGGAATAAAATAAAGTAAAATATAATGTAAAATATAAAAATAATAATAGAATATATAAAGGAAAAAAGGATAAGAGATCAAAATAAAAAATAAAATATACAATAAAAAGGAAAAAAGGAAAAAACTATAAAGAATAATAATATAAAATATAATAAAATTATAAATAAACAAAAATCAAAAATATATAAAAAAATAAAAATAAAAGGAAGTATAGTAGAGTAAAATAAAATAAAGTAAAAAAATAATAAAACAATAAATAATAAAAATAAAAATAGAAACGAAATATAGAAAAATAAAAAATATATAAAAAATAAAAAAATAAAAAAATAAAAAATAAATAATAAAATTAAAAAATAAAATATAAAAAAATATAATAAGAAATAAGAAGTAAAATTAAGTATGATAATAGAAATATAGGGAAATAAAATATATATATGTATGTATATATATATATATATATATATATATATATATATATATATATAAAGAATATATTAAAAAAAATGTTTATAAAATTAATAAAATTAATAAAATTATAAATAAGTAAATAAAAATAAAGAAATAAAATAAAATAGTTGACTAATAATTTAGAATTAAGGTAAGATTAGAAATAATGAAGGTATAATTAAAAATTAAAAATAAAGATAAGGATAAATAACAAAGTTCCTAATAAGGATATGATAATAAAATTTAGAAATACACAATGAGAATATAGGATAAATATAAAACAAATAATCAATAATAATAGTATGAATTAAGAAGTTAGAACTATAAATAAAAATAAGATGGAAGCATATACAAGTTTCGAACCAAAGTTGAATATTGTCAAGGCTCATTTTCTATAGTTTTTTTAAGGAAACATCTCGCAGGGAGATGATTGGGGTAGGAGGGAAGGAGGGAGGGCAGATGGGAAGGTATGAACAACGGTTAATTTATGGGGGAGAAAAACTCCTTATAAAAAAAATGTATTATATGGGTCAGTAGGAGAGAGTATGCTTTAGAGGAAATAATTATCTTCTATCTCTCATCGTGGTTCCACCAAATTTGGCGTTTGAACCAATAAGTCCAACTGGAATGACATTAGATGTGGGAGGGTGAATTATATCAGAAAAAGTTATAAATTTAGTCTGGCGGTTATGCGTTATTTAGGAGAAAGTCGAAGTAAACAGAATTGCAAAGACAATCAAACTATGCCAAAGAATATAAGCGTTCCCAACAAGAAGGAAGGTTTAAACAACATAACATGGGAGGCAAAGAATTAAAAAGCCGAAAATGATGTGTATTGCCACCCAAGTGACATGCGAGAAAGTTAAATGATTGACTAGCAGATCGTACGCGATAGATAATAAGGGAGGGAGGGAGGGGAGCAGACACAAATATCTTTCGTGTCAAACCACCAGATAAACACACTAGTTCCCAGAACACCTGCAGATGCTGTTCCCATGGAAAAAAATTTCCAATGCAAATGAAACAAGACTGGCAGACAGACAACAGACCCCAGTAAACATGTTCAGGGCATACCGTACAGAAGGCAGCCTACTACAGAAATGAATAAAGAATTTAATTTCCAACAATTCCCTACTCCTACCATATGTAACATTGCTGATCAAAACGCATTAGCAACAACTTACAAACAAAAAAATATAGTGTGATGGAAAAATAACTCTCTATTAAGTGTTCGTAATTTATTACTAAAATATCATTTTTACAATAAATGAACATGATAAGAAAGTGTTTTATTTAGATTCGCTATCAGCTTTTTAAGCTGCCTGGGAACCGCAGCAACTGATTTCATAAGTAAATTTTATTTTTATTAAATATTCACTACTTATCAAGGTTAGGAAAACATTTGAGGATAAGGGTTAATGAAATGGATAGATTAACAGTTGAATGATGATGAATACTATGAGAGGATTGGAAATCTCCACATACCACCCACTCAAAACAACAGCCGACCTAGAAAACAGAAATTCTTCTCCCTTTGTCAGAATGCCTCTTTCTTTGTTAGAATCATCGCTCATGGAATGTGATAACTAAAGGATAAAATAAGGTGGCTCATAACTCTCCCTTCGCCTTTGTAATAATGTCCAGCTCTGTTGTCATACTTATATCTATCAAACGATGCTTAACAAATCAGAGGACAATACCCATAGTTATGAAATATTTTTCCCATGGTGGTACTACATTGAACCACCTTTTTTTTTTATATATAATTCACGTATGCATAATCTTTTTTTTTCTTTCTTTCCAGTTGCCATGACTAAAGTTATTTGACATGAGAAAATGCCATGAGTTAGTTGTTTTGGAATATGAGACCTAATTTATTTCCCCATCAAGAACAAAAATAAACTATTCAAATAAAAAATTGCAGTAAACATAAAAAACATGAAAAACAAGCAATTAATATGGTATTTTATTTCCATCATTAGTTTTATGAACTCATTTACAAATCCAAAAATATCGGATGGACAATAGAAATAAAATAAAACATGGCCGTTACAGTTTCACATATTTAGAATTTATGCCTTTGAATTAATGGATTGAATAATAATTGAATATTGTTGTAATTCATCTCGACTGATAACATTAAAATACTTTTGTTATCTTTATATGTTGGATTGGCGAATGAAAACTACTCCCACTAGTGCATTGATGTCACTTCCTGTCATTACTGTGATGTCACTTCCTGTAAATCTTCCCTACAAGCATCTATTTATGAAAATCGAACTTTTATGGTTGCAGATGACCCAAATAATCTATAATTGTCTTCCATCTTTCTCTATATCTTATATCTAATTATATAAATTTCATCTTCTCTGGGTTAATAAACGCATTCGACATGTTTGTTTCAAACATTCTTGTTAGACATTTTGGCCCATTAGTAAATAATAAAACAATTTTAGTCAAAATCATTATTATGTGAATTGTCAAAATGAGTATGTTTTCTACATATGTAGTATATTGCTGTTGTTTTTAAAAGAAAGTCAACGATATCTGTCGGTGAAGTAGGATTGTCTACTAATCATTTGTTTACAAATCAGTTGCATATGACAAAAGATTTGACATTAAATAACCTACGAGAAGGGTTGATAGACTATTAAACAAAGTAACCCAACTCTGGGGAAATTATATCTACAACTGTTCACTTCTAAATATACAATCTTCCTTGTACAATTAAATTTTGACTGAGTTTAATCTGATTTTTTTCTTGGAAACTCTGTAGTAGATTGCTGCTGCGCTTTTAATATACATAATCTTTTAAGACTATGTATATTAAACATAATGGTATGTTTTTATTGTTAGAGTTACTTGGAATGGGTATAGTGAGTGAGGGTCAGAGAGGTTTGGTGTATGCAAACAGGAATTGGCAGGATATGAAACTTCAATTGATCTTTTAACCAGTTGCTTTCTCCCATATCAAGAATCAGACTAGTTAAATAATATTTTTGGACACCCATAACTTGTCAAATTACAATACTCCTTCCAGTACGTCGCCTATGTAACCGAATGTGGCCACACCTTCTCTGTACTTAAAAGAAAGACTATGAACGCTTGTATATAAAAATATAATGGTATGTTTTTATTGTTAGAGTTTCTAGGAATGGGTAGAGTGGGTGAGTGTCATAGCGGTTTGGTGTACGCAAACAGGACTTGGCAGGATATGAAACTTCAGTTGATCTTTTAACCAGTTGTTTTCCCTCAGATCAAGAATCAGACCGGTTAAATAAAATTTTCGGATATGTAACCTAATGTGATCCTGACTTTTCCGGCATGTTGCTTATGCAACTTCTTGTAGTCACCCCTATTTCTGTTTAGGCAGTTGTATATCGTTTATTTTTAGCAAGCAGATGTATTAATTTCCACTTTATGCAGCTCACATATTGATGTTGGCTCTCCATTACTTCTATGTTATGTGCAAGCCCCTCTTTCACTGTCGCATTGTCTCAAAATCACAACACAAAGATGGTGCTAGCATCAGTGAATACATAAACTCTTGATAGGACATCAATTCCATGAAGAATCAAACTTGCAACCCCTGTCCCTTATTCAGCAAACTGAGGCTCCAATACAATGACATAAACTAGGGTTGACAATCCTGCCAAACTGACCAAGACAATGCAAATGATTATATCTACCCGCATCACTATCGTTAGGGAATCTACAGGATGAAAATGTATTTTCAAAAGTCTGATTCAAATCCGGAGGTCTCTACAACGGATGCCAAGAAGCGATGGTCGACCTTATCAGAAGCAGCAGACTGATTCAAATTGATCAGCATAGCCTTTATGTTATCGTCACTCTCTTCTAGAAACTACGAAATGCCCGGGACCATTTGTTTTACTTGACATTGTCTGGGGGAAATAAATATAAGATTACAGTATTACATTTGGTAAGTGGTATATGTTAAATCTCTTTGGACTATTGTCATTATCAACATAATTTCTCTTCACGTCATTGTGTTTTGTTTACTTGGCATTGATCGGGAGAAATAAATATAAGATTACAGCATTACATTTAAAACTGAAAGCTCTTGTAAATGAATTACATTATTATTATTATTATTATTATTATTATTATTGTTATTGTTGTTGTTGTTGTTGTTGTTGTTGTTGTTGTTATTGTTATTGTTATTATTATTATTATTATTATTATTTTTTTTTTTTTTTTTTAAGACATCAAAATAAAAGAGTGGAATGGGCGGGGCAGAGGAGAAATAGAGGGTTGGAGAGAGAGAGGGGTAAAACAGGGGGGGGGGACAAAGAAATATAGATAGACGGATAGAGATATAGTGAAAGAGATACAAGTTTTTATATAAATATGTTACACGTTTTAATTTCTTCTACTTTGGTTTTTATGACCCCAGGCAAATGCAAATTGTTCTCGATAGATCTCCCTTTCACAGCATTATTCAGGAGAGATGAATGCATGCCAAAAAATTAGACCCAGCATTGAACAACACTTGTCACTTGATCACCAATCTGAACAACCTGCATCTCGTCAGTGGCATTGCCCCTGTAGATGTGAGACGAGAAGTTGCTAGCCAAGTAGAGATCACAAAAGCTACCAGTGATGAACTCCATCTCCTTCATGAATGTGAACTAACGACCCAATTACTGAAGTAAAGGAGAAACTTCCTCAGCCATGTCAAGTCCCTGACAACATCTCAGGAAGAGACCAGACTCCAGCTGTGAACCAGACGGTTAGAGAATGGCCCCTCTCCTACGTATATGGGAATTCCACCTTCTGAAGTCCTCCCTCCTGGCTCAAAAGCACCCTGGGTCCAGTGGAAAATACCTAACTGCATTAGAACAAGAATGTGGCGATCTAAAGTTGCCATGGCACTACAAAACCAACCCAACTATCTGCGAATGTGGAGAGAAGGACTGTACGATGCAACACTTCCTTGCCTGCCCTCTACTGCCCAACCAATGCAGCTTGAAAGATCTTGCAGAGCACAACAAAAATGCAAAGGACTGCGTAAAGAAATGGGAAACAACAAGCATTATTCTGATCAGGCTCAATCAAATCATCAATAACAACTTGCAAACGATTCGATAGGACCTGGGCCAAAATCTTTAACCCTGAGTTTAACTGTTATGCACCGGAAGTCATCTAGTTCCACTTGACCATGTTTCTTCCTCTTTTTCTGCAATGTGAATACACCCTTGGTCACCTGACCAGGAATCCATCCCTGATCAAACTGATGATTAACCACACATGTACAATATCCTCAAGCACAGATTATAAGGCAGACCATTTGTGATACTGTGGGCATTGGAGGTGTGTGATACTATGGACTGCTGAGGAAATTATTCACCAAGTCGCACATAGGCGATCGGATAATAGGATGGGTAGTCAGCTGGGGAGTTTCCGAGAAGACAAAAGATCGGCATGACTAAATATATTTAGGAGTTGACGTTAGTTAAAGACAATTAACGAGGTTTAGCTAGTGTGACTCTTGGCATGTGGGAGAAGAGACGATCAGATCGGAGCAGATCGGGCAGAGCCTAAGCAGATGATGAGGTGAACTGACGATTTCGAGTAACAACAAGAGAACAACTGACTTATACACAAGGTATCAGAGTTTGTGTTCTTTCTTGTGAGTTTGTGCTGTTTTATTTTTGTATACTTGTAAACCAGTGCACGTTACCTCGGCGACAGCCGGGACGACATGGCCAGAACGAGAACAAGAAGAAGATGAAGGAGAAGAAAACCACAGCACACACAGCGTTGGGGTCGAGAATACACTACATCTAATAGATAAAGTCTCTTTCTCTATTTTTTGTCACTGATAGCTTTCATCCTACAAAATCAATATTTGATTAGGGTTCGTTATTTTTTTAGTGGATCGTTGTAGCATGTTTTTAAGAACAATAGCATGCAATTCGATTTAATTATTTCCAGAAAATACTTTGACTGAATTATTTTCATACGAATGCTATCTTAAAAGAAAGGGACGCAACTCTGTATTCGTCAATGCAGAGTTACTTCCCTTTGTTAAGAACAAGGATAAGCTGAGGAGATTATTGTGTTAGGAAGAGGCATCTGTTTGATGGGTTTGGGGTTTTGTGGGTTGGGCAGAGATGTCTGTCATAGGTGCGTCTTGCAAGTCTTGTTTTTCTGTGTTTATCTTTTATTCCTCACCCTATTTATCTACTTCCCACAAAGTAGAATGTGACATAGGGTCGGAAAGTGGGAATTTGCACTCTAGAGGAAGAGTACCGAGGGTTCCTTAAAAAAATTGCCTGGGCAGGGCGCCTCAGACAGTAAGCAATAAACTTACTCCTCCCCAAAGAGGGGAGGCAAAGCCTGGGAGGATGGACCTCCCAGAACTGCACAGGACAGACCCATTGACCAGCGTAAATCAAGGCCCGAAGGACAAGACAATACCAGTATGGGGTGCAGTATCCATCGGAACAGATACTACACTTTGATCTCGACCAAAAGGCCGAGCGGTGGAACTTGTCATCTTCTTTGACCCTCTCCCCCACTGATTCATACGAGAGAGGGTTGTCAACTTCTGTGTCACCACAGATGGATGTTTAACTTGTTGCAGCTATTGTCGCCACTGCTGCTTCTTTTCTGCTGATTGTTATCTTTCCAGATGCAGCTATTCAATCGACTTTTTAACCATTGATTGAGTTGGGGGCGTTTTATGAACAGCCGTATCTTAAGAGACTGAAGTTTAGAGTTTTATGTTAAAAGAACGCAATGCTGAGGTGGTGTTAGTCATTTTCTTGCCGCTATAAACCACTTCACTAATCTCTGACGAAGGGGTGGGATTGCTTATGGTAACTCTTCACAAAGAACCTGATGGACTATAAGAAGCTCCCCCTTCCAGGATAAAGGACTGTTGATAGCTCCCCCTGGCGAATGTGGTGCTATGGGAAGCCTCAATGAACTAGGAGAGTAGTTTCAGGACAAACCCACTTGATCTGTGTCCCCCCCTACACACACATTTTTGTAAAAAATCTTTGCCAATCACTCCAAAACCGTGATATGAGATGGTTAGATTTTCCTAAGGTCTTTCGGTAACCAGAGCCACATACTTTGTTCTGGGGTTAAAATCTTCTCGAAATTTACCAGTATCTGTGGATGTTAATATTTATATAATTATATACATCACAATTCTGAAAGCTGTTTTGGAGATATTTTGTAATATTTATTTCATTAGTGCTCTACATAGTGCAGACTGTCCTGAAGAGATCTGTGATTGAAACACAATTGCATTTATGTAGCCATTACATACTTGTTTATGCAATGCCATCTTAGATTGGCACTGGTAATAATACTCGTATTATTAAAAGAATGAGTCATAAGGAGATGATGTGTGTACATGTATCGACAGTTCCAACCCTCTCCTCGTTCCAGAATGGAATTCTGTTGACTGCTAAAAGTTGGATCTCATACTGTTATAGTGCTGTACTTATACGATGAACAGTTGGACTCGTCCATTCCTAATAAAATACTAGAAGCATTGAGGCTTCTCGTAATTGGATTGAACTCCAGTCTACCCTGGCAGTCAAAACTGATATACCACTTCTCTTGTTCTCTGTACATATCTTTTCTTCAATATATATTGTTCACCTAACCCTGTGTTCCGTGTCTTCATTTCGGCCCCTAAACAGGGTCACAACACATACACACATCATAAAGAAAGTAGGTGAAAGTCTGATTCTGATTTTAGTAAGTCAGATGTTAGAGAGCAGCAATGCTCTCGACCAGAATTTAGTCTGGCTATGGTTTGTGCAGAATAGAACCAAGATCAGAACGCGGGTAAAGGAAAAGAGAATGGAAAGGAAAAAAGAGCTCCAGGATCAAAAAGCAGTTACTCCAAGAAAGTGAGAAGATAGAATTAGTGCTCCACAAGAGAGGTATGAGGAAATGACAGAACAAGAAAAGTTGGGACATAATGCAAACAGGTACTACATTTTGTTCTTCACAAAAGTGCTACACAACGTGAATTGTTACTTGAAATAATTGATATCCTCTAAAATGGATGGGTACCTCAGTCAAAGTCTCACTGCTCCAAAGACATTTGCAGACTTATATATTACACTATCAATATTCATTTGGGTATATAAGGTGAAACAGCCTGTGCATGCAAAAAAAGAAAATGATAACATATAAACTATATTCATTTCTATTTGATCAAATACAACTTCAGTCTAAATATGTATACCTGCCATATTTAGATGAATATTAAATCTATATATTAATACGATAGTAACTCCATACCTACCTGTGTGTGTCACACTTTAACCGTTTCTTAGCTGAGGCCATTTCTTTCTCTTCTTCAATTATCAATCTATCTTTCTCTCTGCTGATGATGCCGGCTTATACTAAGAGAGGAAGAGAAAGAGAGAGAGAGAGAGAGAGAGAGAGAGAGAGAGAGAGAGAGACGGCAAAGGGGGTTGTTTGCTGACTGGTTTACTGTTGCTGACTGACTGACTAACTGCAAGTTTCGTTCGTTATAAGAACTGTCTCTTTTTTCCTTACTATATGCAAACTTGTAGTATTTATTATTTTCTTCTTCCATTCGAATTTAGCCAGACATTTTGGCAAACGATTTTATTTAAACTTATGTGTAGAAGAAAGTCGTTGTTATATTACAAACTATTTTTTTATATTAACATAATGATGTAAACAAATTCTTGGTACAACAAAAAGATAGGGTTAACTTTAGAGAAAACATATTTTATCAATGAAGGGGGGCGGGTGAGAGAAATAATAAAACTCTTAAAGGCCTTCTCGTCTGACCCTCTTCAAAAGAATAACGCCAAAAATGATAATAAAAACTCAGAAAACGTCTAATGGGATAGGAGTGGAAATCTGTATATTGGAGATATGAAATGAGAGATAAGTGGGAAGAAAATAAATTGGGGCTAAATCTTTCATGGATTTAAGTCGTGAAAAATTTCCTACTTATCCTTCAACTCTTTTGTGTCGACATAGACTAGTTCGAGAGGTGTTAATGAAAATCGCACCAAGAATATTGAAATGAAGGTTTGACCTAGGACTATGTAAAATGGAGTACTTGTTAGAACAGGTAATTGTACCAAGCAAATGGTCGCTGATGACAGAATCATGCACTTGTAAGTTCTCGGATGTACTCGAAACCTTGTGCATACAAATAACACATAGGGTGTGTTGGGAAATTCTCATTTCTAACCTTTGAGTAGTCTTGCCTACATAGTCAGCTCAACACTGACAAAGAAATTATAAAACACAAAATTATTTTGAATGGTAGGCAAAACAACCTTACAGAAAGGAGAGAAAAAGGAGAGAAAAAGGTAAACTACTCTCAGCAAGGTAGATAGGAAACAGGGTTGAGTAGAAGAGGTCTTTTCCACAATGACATGGCCGTCGGGACCTAACAATGGAAATTTTACATATATAGAATAACGAGACGGCCAATAAATTTTTCGTCTAAAGTTAATTAATTATATATTTAATTATCCCCCTCTCTTTCTTCCCCCCTTTCTATCTCTCTATCTATCTATCTCTTTCACTTCGACTATACACACATAGCTTGCCGGCTTCATTTTTATTCTTCTTCTTCTTCGGTCAAAGTAGTACAATTACATTAAAAACCAAATTATGGTTTGATTATTTTCTTTTTACTTTTAATTACTAATTATCAACATATAATTACAGGTGTGCCTTTTTTTGTTACGCCTTAGTATGAAAAAGAGAAAGTGTTAGGAGGAGAAATAGAATAAAGTGAAAGAAGAGAAGAGAGGTAGGAGAGGAAGAAACGATGAAAAACGCGATTATCAACAATTTAAAACCAAACTATGAAACGTTATCTCATCGACGATGGTCTAAATTCTATTTAAGACTCAAACAAAATCTTTTTTTAAATAACTTATAACTGACATTTATCCTTGACCTTTTGGCTAGGAGCAAAGTGTAATATTCGAACTGATACTACACTTCACCTTTTCTGTCCTCGGTCAGTGAAGGAGAAATCCATCTAAAGTGAGGCAATTTAAATTTTTGTTCCGATTCAGAGTGCCCTTTTTGAGGAGATGGATTTCCCCTCCACATTAAAAACCGATCATGTGTCAAACTTTGTCCTTGTGGGGAGGCAAGTAAATAGAGACATTCCTTTTAGGGAAGAGAAAATAACAGTAAAACATTGAAAAACTTATCAAGAATAAATAATTGAACATCTATAAAAAATATATATCAAAGTATAAATTACAAAATTACTTAATTTGGCAAATTCCGGCTATTTATATTGCAAATTTGATTCAATTAAAAAGCTTTTTCTTCCTTTTTGTTAAATAGGTAATGCACTAAATGGGTTTTATTGCGTTAATTTCAAATGCTGGGTAATTTACACAACGGATAAGTTGACTTCAGATACCTCACTGAAGGAACGCACTTATATCCGAATTGATAATCTAATGGAGATGTTGACCTTCTGTATAAAAAAAAGTACATACTTCGTGATGGGATCTCATATATACCGGCAGGAAGAAGGTTTAACTATGGCATCACAATTTTCCCTAGTACTGGCCAATGTATACATGGAATACTTCAAGGAAATCGTGTTAGGATCAACACCACTAAAGCCAACAATGTTGCTACAATATGTGGATGACACATTCATATTCTGGCCTCACCAAGATGTTCAAACATTACAAGACTATGTGAACTCTATCCGTCCATCTATACAGTTCACAATAGAAAAGGAACATATTAACAGATTATCCTTCCTAGATGTGCTGATAACTCGCACTTATCATGGGGTTAGATCATCTGTGTATCGAAAGCCAACTTTCACTGGACAGTATCTAAATTTCAACTCCCACCATCCATATAATGTAAAGAAAGGAATCGTCTACTGCCTACAACATCGAGCAAAGACAATATGTAGTAACAGCAATACATATCAAGAGGAGATTGACAGCTTGAGAGAAACCCTATGCAGAGAGCATGACATCAGCTCCAAGAAATCTAGACCAAACACCAAAGGACACCACCCAAAAACTCACCACAGTTTGTATACCATATATGAGGAGCTTGTCGGAAAAAATCCAAAGAATATGTAATCCATATGACATCAGGATAGTATTCAGGAGCGACCCAACTCTCCGATAGGATCTTGTGAGAGTCAGTCAAACTCCCTACAGAAAAATGCATGACTAAGAACTTTGTGTATGTGATTCCATGTAAGTGTGGGAAAATATATAAAGGTGAGACATGTCGCCCACTAAAAGTAAGGCTAAAAGAACACCGGAAAGCTATAATACATGAAGATATCAAAAAGTCGGGTATAGCTGACCACATGTGGAGGGAAAAGGGAAACCAACTACCCTTATGGGACAAAGTAAAAATCATAGATAGAGAAGCACAATGGAGAGTAAGACCACTCAAAAAAGCAGCGCATATGTTGGGCAACAATGACTTACTAAGCAGACCTAGTATAGAATTTAATACAATATGAGAACCATTAATTAAAAATAATAGATAAGGTTATAATATATATATATATATATATATATATATATATATATATGTGTGTGTGTGTGTGTGTGTGTGTGTGTGTGTATACACACACAGTGATATGTAGTAATAAAAGTAGTGATATATAGTGATAAGTAGTAAGACTACACATTAAAAACAAGAATAGGTTTAAGGCTCCCAAAATTCATACTAGAATTGTCCGCAAGGACCCGTGACGCAGTGGATATAGTACTAAATTAAATTCAATTCTAAGTAATAGTTATCTAAAGGTTGTTCAATCCTTGGTGCGGGCGATACGAAGAATTGCAAATTACTAAAGACTTCTCCCAGTCATGGCTGACAGAACGAGAGCATGCTACCCCCGTAGATTAAATAAAGGGTACCGTCCAAAATTCCGTCCAGATTCCTGAGTTTGACAGACATTTTCCCCGAGTTCGAAAAGATACACCTGAAGAAGGCCGGAGATTACAGTGGCCGAAACGTTGTGATGATAACACTTAAGATGAATAATAGTCCGAATAATCCAAATTATACAAATTATCAATCCTCATCTCGAACATTCAGAAACAGGATTGAAAATGATGAATAGAATGAATGACATTTGATTACTTATGAGGATGATTTATCGCAAGTGTTTATCGAGATGCGATTTGAAGATGACCATTTTGTAAGTCTTAGGGAACAATATTGTCGCAACGTGTTTCAACGGTGGTAAATTCTTGGAAAGAAACTCTGTTCATGTAAATTGATGTTAGGCACAGGAAGAAAGAAAAGTTCTTAGATAAAAATCGATATTTCATTCAATTAAGTGTTTATGAGTATAAAATGTTAAAAAATATATTTTTTAAATATCAGCATTTTTTTAAAAAATATTTATGAACTGAGAAATTTCTTTCATGAGAAGAATGCAACAAGTAATCAGTTACATCCAAAAAAAGAAATGTCAAACTATTGTTATAAGCATTGCGTCACTGTAGAAGAAAAAAGACATACCGTTTACAGTTAACGTGCAAAGCGACGCTGGTGACATTATATTTAATGTGCAGAGATGTGGTCTAAGAATCATTAGGAGTGATCTCTTTTGAAGTATATCCACATTGTGTTCCCTGAATCATTAGTAGCCAATGATAGAATGTATGGTCGGGGGTTCGAACAAAGGATAAACCAATGTGGCGATGGATGGCCGGACAAATGGTTTAGGGGATGGATGCCTTTATAGCAGCATGCCATTCCCACTGTTCGAAGTGGCCCGACCACATGTGGATTGGTCGAAGTGACCCGACCACGTGTGAATAAAATTAACAGATTAAAACAAAGGGGAGAAAGAGAACATTATTATTCTTATCTGAAATTATATTCAAAAGAAAGCAAAGGAATAATAAAGCTAACACACAAGAATGGTATTTTGTAAAATTAACAATTAAACAAAGCAATTTATTTGGCTAAGATATTTTGTAGAGCTATCAGTTACAGAGTTTATTTTTTGTTCCATTTATAAGTTCATGTTTGTACGAATGCATATATGTGAGCGTGTTTGATGTAAAGTGATTTTTGTGGCAATTGTAATGGTGTGTGTTTGATGGAATAGTTCATTATTCGTGGTAGGAATTAAAAGAGATTACCTACTTTTTGCCTTTTGCCTCTCCCACCTCATCGGTCGAGCCGGTGGGGGGGGGGCGACGATCTCCTCTGTGTGCGTTCGGCCAGAAAACAGAAGAAAAAAGAGAGAGAAGAGGGTGCGTGACTTGTTTTACAGAGAATCAAATCACGCGTGGTCAAGCTGACCTGTTGGTTCCTGATTGGCCGGAAACTTCAGCCAACGTGCTTTCACGAGATCACTCCCTCTTCTCTACCTCAGGGACGAAGAAGGGCTGAGTAAACAAAGAAAGAAAAGTCACGACATAGTAGCGTCTGTTACAAATGCACTCTCATATTCGGAAGTCAAAAATATATCTGATTCCACTCAAGTGAGGAATATAGAAACTAGTTATTCTTCTTTTTCTGGCTTTAATGTCCAAGCGATCGGACGTTGCTCTGATCAACTGCCATCTTAGCATGCCTATCACAAAGCTTAATGCCATATTCCATCAGGTGTCTTATAGTCGCTTTCATATGAGACTTCTAGAATGGATCGACTAAAATGTAAGATATATTTACTTATCCATTGTACACACATCTTGCTCTATTCTGTATTCTGATACTGACAATACATGTCCTTACCATTGTGTTGGGACATTACTTTATTATTTCATGTAGAAGAAAATGTGACAATACAAAGTAGAACGGTATATTAGAGAATACTAATTTATTAAAAACTTAAAAATAAATAAATATGCAAATGAGCAAAATCGAGATTTGTTTGAGTGAGTTGGAGATGTCTATATATACGGTATTTCAATGTACTCTTATATCATAAGAATTAAATAATCCTAGCGTCTTTTGATGTTAATATTGTTAGTATAGATGGAAAAAACTTATTCATTTATATTATATATATATATATATATATATATATATATATATATATATATATATATATATATATATATATATATATATATAATTACATAAACAATTTTACAGTCTTACATCAATCAACCAGCGTTTCGATGCTACCACATCTTATCAAAGAATAAAAGTAAAAAGTGAGAATCCTGTACTGGAAATGTCGTCAGCAGAAAAACGGATGTTAAGAAAAGAAGAGTGAACAGAAAAGGCAATATTTAAAACCGAACAAAGTTTGTGTTGGCCAAATATAAGTCACAGTTCGCTGACCCTACAAATTTGCACTCATGGACTCCTAATTCCCTCCCACATCCCAACGGACACTCTCCTTTCTTCTCGGGTGGCTATCATTTTGACCTACGCTAGACCGGGTAGGTATGGGGTATTTAGAAAATAGACAAGTCAACAAACAAGTACGACATTTCCAGTACGGGATTCTCACTTTTTACGTTTACAAATTCGATTTGAGTTTTTATGCTCTTCTTCGTTTTATTTTATTTTTAATTTCTTCTGCAAAGAATTACATATTATTAATAGCACGCCCCCTTTCCATGGAAGAGGTGTGTGTGGGGGGGGGGGTGAAGTGCTCCAAAAAACGCCCGCTTGTGTCACAGACCCAAAGCCAAAAAGAATGGTTTTATTCTTTTATTCGCTACATGTCACTCCAGATTTCCTGTACATAACGTCATTTCCCAACACGTTAGCTTACATTTTTAACTTTTAACTCCTAATGGAAAATTTTTCTTTACCCACGTCCAATTATTCTTACATAAATACCTCTTCAATCTGAATAGTTTTTGAACACAACCGAGATCATTTTTTTTATCATCTGTAAACGGAGACAACTAATTTCTGGTTGAGTATCTCTTATATACCATTAGAAATTTGCACAATTACATGGTCAGCCATAAGTAAGTACATAGTTTTATTTCAATATAATAAATATACAACTGCAATATAGAAACTAACATAATAAATGTAACATGGAAAACATATACAACTGCAATATAGAAACTAACATAATAAATGTAACACAGAAAACATATACAACTGCAATATAGAAACTAACATAATAAATGTAACACGGAAAACATATACAACTGCAATATAGAAACTAACAAGGGGTAAAACACTTATGGTTTTTGCAACATAAAAATTGATCTTTATTAAAGCGTTGTGTGCTCTCCATTGAGCTCAATACACTTTGCTAATCTTTCAGGAACTTAGCGGCATACTTTGGCGCACGGCTCCAACGGTACTTGAGCAATGGCAGATTAGATTTATTGCTTAAATTCAACGATGCTATGTGGCTTTGCTGATTAGACTTTGTTTTTGAGAATGCCCTACAGGAAAAAGTTAGGTGGAGTCAAATCGGGTGAATGGGATAGCCACTCAAATGGTTCATGCCTGCCAATCTCTCGACTGGGCATATCACGTCACCTGTTCTGAAGGTGACAGGATTTTGGGGAGATGATAGATCAGTCTTGGGAGAAGCTTGAATGATATGGCCTAACACAATGTTAAATAATTAAGCGATTAGTTTAAAATACGTCTTTCTCTCTTTCTCCCCTTCTCCCTTTTGGATCTTGCAGCCGCTGGACGATCATGGTGAATAAATCATTCATCTTCTAAGATGATGTTGTTGAATTAATTGAATAATTAATGTAAAAATCATGTCAGATGATTAAATGACTTTTTGGAACTAAATGATTGCATAGGATCAACTTGGTTATGACCTCCGGACTATGTAACATAAGAAAGTGAAACTATTAAGAAAAACTCAGAGTGTTTTTGTGTTTGCAAGTATATATACATCTGAAGAAATACTTGGATTCTCAGTAATTTTAAGGTGACTGGCCGTTATCCCTCGAGATGTCTTTGATTCGTTAAAAGTTATTTAAATCTGGTTACATGGTAGATTATTGATATGTGCACCAGATAATTTATGAATTGCAGCCATACCAACCCGGCATTGCTCGGTATCATATTTAATTGCAATCTGTTCTGCTTTTCTTTTTTTTTCTTTTATTTTTGTTCCAACGAAAGGGAAGTAATTCTGTCCCGTTTTTTAAGATGGGGGGGGGGGGCATTTGAAAATAATTCCAAGCAGGACAAAGCATTTTATGTAAGGAATTAAATCGAATTACATTTTATTCTTATTACCAACATGCTACCGCAATCCATAAGAGAATCTGACAAACCAGAATCAAATATTGATTTTGTTGGAAGTAAGTTTTTGATGACAAAGGAACAACAAAAAGACTGACATCACTTTATATAATAGATGTTTTTCATATGAATTTTTATTTTTATTTAATTTAATTTTAGTTCAATTCTACTTTTGTTAAATAAAATAATTCACCGCAATAAAATTTTAAAACTATTTTTGGAATTTTTTAAATGCATACTTATGTCTTTGTGAATTTATGTAAGTAAAACCGTGAGTAATTGATATGGCGAAAGTTTACATTCTTACTGAACAAATTCTTGGATTCTCAGTCTTTCAAATGTTTGAAAAGCCAACAATTTCCTCTGTCTGTCTGTCTGTCTGTCTTCTTTCTTTCTTTCTTTCTCTCTTTCTTTCTCTCTCTCCCTCTCTCTCTCTCTCTCTCTCTCTCTCTCATTCTGTTCATCAATCATCCTCTTTTCTGCATTAACTACTAAGTTGTTCAAAAAATATTCATCAATATTTTTGCCTAATTTTTTTTTAAGTTGATTTAAATTTCTATTCTTTTAGTGTTTATACAAAACTAGCGGGGCTACCCGGCGTTGCTCGGGGTCATAAAAACATATAATTGAAGAAAAATCGCGTGTGTAACATCTTTATATTCAAACTTCTATTTCTCTCCCTCTCTCTATAGCCGTCTCTTTATCTTTATACCTTTCTCTTCCCTGGTCGCCCCATTTCACCGCTACTTACTCATTTTGCCTTTTGCGAAAGCTGTTTCTTCCCCACCATTTCTCCTACGTTGCCTTCTATATAGGTACATATCTCCGCCTGAGAAATATTTTAGGTTAAAAAAAAAAAATTTTGCCCGACCCCTAAAAAGTTCGGCTCGACCCCTAAAATTTTCCACGACCCCTCAATCTCTCCAGACCCCCCCCCAAACTCGTTTTTTACTCTCCTCCAACCCTGAGAAATATTTTAGGTTCAAAAAAAAAAAAAAAATCTGGCCCGACCCCTAAAAAGTTCAGCCCGACCCCTAAAATTTTTCCCGACCCCTGTATCTCTCCAGCCCCCCCACCCAACTTGTTTTTAACTCTCTACCAACCCTGAGAAATATTTTAAGTTCCAAAAAAAAATAAAATAAAAAATTGGGCCCAACCCCTAAAAAGTTCGGCCCGACCCTTAAAATTTTCCCTGTCCCCTCAATTTCTCCAGCCCCCCTCCCAACTTTTTTTCACTCTCCCACAACCCTGAGAAATATTTTAAGTTCAAAACAAAAAAAATTTGGCCCGACCCCTAAAAAATTTTCCCCGACCCCTAAAATTTTCCCCGACCCCCTAATTTCTCTAGCCCCCCCCCCACGCAACTTTGTTTTCACTCTCCCACAACCCTGAGAAATATTGTAGGTTAAAAAAAAAATGTAAAAAATTTGGCCCGACCCCTAAAAAGTTTGGCCCGACTCCTAAAATTTTCCCTGTCCCCCTAATCTCTCCAGCCCCCCCCCCCCAACTTTTTTTCCACTCTTCCACAACCCTGAGAAATATTTTAGGTTAAAAAAATTTTTTTTTTTTAATTCGGCCCGACCCCTAAAAAATTTGGCCCGACTATAAATGGCTTAAACAGATTGATGAGACAATTTCTTTTTCAATTCTGCAAAAGGTGTGCCTGTTAGGAACGTCGAAAGTGTTAAGGTACAGCTTGAATGTCAAAAGTCAAGGGAATTAGTTGACCTGATGTTCAAAAAAAAAAGAAAGAAATCCAACTAAAAACATCCGAAAGTTGAGAATACTATGAAATAATTATAACAATTATTCGAATAACATAGCAGTAAAAAGACTCATAATTTTTAGTTATGCAAGAAAAATGTCTTAAAAGATATGTCGCAATTTATGAATTTCTGAATTAAATAAAAAAAAAATAATAATATTAGCAGTTGTGAACAAACGGGTCACGGAGGTACGTCTAGTATATATTATCTGTATGACTCCAGTAAATAATCATCTAAGTAGTGATTTGAAACCGCATTGCTCTGTTGAGAAACCAAAATGCTAACCATCATATCACTTAACATTAACAGAGAAATCTATGAAAAAGTATCCACGCAGCATTAACCGGGAGTGTTTCTTACTTTAATTTTATTTTATTTTTATTTTTTTTAATTATGCCGTTTTTTCCTCTAAATATATATTTTTTTAATTTCAAATATAATTTTGAAAATAAAATTTAATTAAAATTTCGAAGGGCCACAAACAAATCCATTTTTTTAAAACTAATAAACAAAATATTAAAATAGCTAACTTGTTTATAAAAAAAAAACGGAAATGCATTGGTTTTAGTATTTTATGCTATTGCATTTTTTATTTAAATAAATAATGTATTAAATAAAGTAAATAATAGATTTTGAAAAAAGCAGATGCTGAGATCCAGGACTGAAACTGGGAAGTTTAAATGTTCAGTTTGTAGCTCAACCAACTAAGTTATTTAGGCTGGCTATATGTCTTGTAATGCTAATCATTTTGTAATTGTACTGGGTTAAGGATAAACAGCTGCTGCTGCTTTTCAGTTAAGATAGCATCCATTTGAAAACTGTTTCTAGGCAGATAAAGTATTATTTCAAAGAAATTGGATCGAAATACATATTTTGGTTTTTAAGAACAGAGACCATTGATCAACAAAAAAAAAACTGACGAATCAAAATCAAACATTTATTTTGTAGTAAGAAAGCTATTAATCACAAAGATTCGAGAGACTAACTTTACTTTATTATATAGACTAGCCGTACCTAACTGGCGTTACCGGCTAGTGTATTTACTTGCAAATTAGTTTGCATTGCTTTTTTTTTTGACTATGCCGTATTTTTTTCAAAAATATTATTTTTCGCTCCAATGAAAGGGAAGTAAGTCTGTACAGACGTCCCTTTATTTTTAAGATGCCGATCATTTGAAAATTATTCCAACCCAAAGCAAAATATTTTTGGGGAGGAATTAAATTGAATTACATTTTATTCTTCTTAATAAGTGACAACGATCCATAAGAAAAACTGACGAACCAGAATCAAATATTGATTTTATGGGAAGAAATCTATCGATAACAATAAAAAGACTGACTTTACTTTATATATTAGATAAAATTATTTAGAACAAATTTTAGTTATTTTTTTAAAGGTATTATTACTTCTGACTGATCTTCTATGAATCATCAGTCCCCAAGTACTTGATTTTCAGTCAGGTGATATCATCCATTTGTCAGAAACTAAAGGTCTCCGAGATTTCCTTTTAAGAGGGTAAGCCTTATAAACCTGGGCGATGTCCTGCCGGTATGAATAATTGTCAGACGTCATGATTCGTGGTTTATCTGTTGTCAAGGCCGAAGCCTGAAACAAAGGGTTTTTTTTACCAATTACCTTCTCTGCTCTCTCTCTCTGTGAACTTTATGTTCGAGGCCTCTGGACCAATACAAGTCAAGATTATGTACTAACAATGGACACTGCAGCGAATAGCCTGTAATAAAGAAGAGTTTCCTCTCTAATTACTGCCCTTAATTGCAATCTCTGCACATTTTCATCTCTACTTGATTTGCCTACGTCTTTCTATTGTGAATAGGATATGGCATTATCAAAATGTTACATAACTAAGACTGTAATTTTGAATGGAGAAGTTTGAGTAACATCTAGGAGTAGGAGGTGACCCCAAAAACGGAAGTCAATGAAATCAAGTGACTTCCAGGGGAGAGAGATTCTGTCCTTTTTTTCTACAACTTAAGCAGACGAAACCACGAACCTGATAATATATGTTTTGCAAGTGTATCTTGTGCTGTTTCTCACTTTTAACCGTACACATATGGAAATACGTCTTTCCTTTACATAATAAATGGAAATTGTTACATCACGAAAAGCGTTATTTGAATGGAAACGTTTTAGTGACACATAAGGATCATAAACAGAAGTCGACAAAATCATGTGACTTCCGGGGAGAGAGAAAATTCAGGCCCTTCCTGGCGACATTTTACGCAAAGCGGACACGGAAAAAATTAATGGGGAGAGGGCAACACGCATAATATAACTCGGTTTAACGAGACAAGCTATCTATATGTCTATCTGTCTGTGTCTCTCCTAGCATGCACTCAAGTAATCCGTCACTTTAAAGTGTTAATTTCTCTCTCTGATTTTCTCTGTGATTTTTTCTTTCTGTTTAATAAATTTCTATGTTAAATGAATCGCGAATCTTTGTGTAAAATACTTGATATGCTGATCGAACCTGAGTTGAAGGACATCATAACAAAAATAAAGAATGACAAAATAATTAAATTTTATTTGACAACTTCATTAAGACAATACAAAATAAATGTAAAAATTGCGAGTTCAAAGAGTCCGAGAATGTTCTGGTGAAAGATAGGAGTTTTGCCGTACAGAGAAATTGAGTACACATGTTTGTTTCTGCTAACGCCGTGTGCATTTTCGTGTGTGTAAATGAATAGGCATGGAGATATGCATGTATGTGGATTATGTGCCTTTGTTTTGTTAGTGAGAGAGTATATGTGTGTTGATTTCGGCTGAAGCCATGTGCGTTTACATATGTTTAAGGACGTACTCACGTGCATTGTCTTTTGAAGAAGAAATACCGGAACAAAAGAAATGAGAGAAAACTGCATGTTGGACTTTTTATAAAACGTGTTGAAAATGACTGATTGGCTGAAAGAAACTGCTGATTGGAGATTTTTGCCCAATCAAAGTCAGTACGTAAATACAACATTCCTGCCGTTGCTGCTTTTGAATAGAAGACTTCTTCAATGGATTGTCGTCATTTTCTCTGTCGACAGAAACGGCTGTTCATCTCTCTGACACATTAATCAGTAGATGCTCAGTGAATAATGACGTCTCACGCCATGGTGTTTTAACAGGAGAAACAGAGCTATTCACTTTCTTCTTTTCCACTTGTGATGATGACAGCAGCCGTATTCCTCTCTTCCCTGGTAGCTGTAATAATGACTCAGCATAAAAGATTAAAAAAGGGCAACAACAGTGTAGCTCAATGGCTTATGTTCTTTGTTGCTTTATTCTTTTATAGCATTACGTTAGCTTCTCCTCACGATGTTTGTTCACATTACATTTAAATTTCTGCATGTTGGTACAGTCAGGGAAACAGGGAGTAGGGAGGTAGTTCCAAAGGCAAGCAGTTCAAGGAAAGAAGCTATTTGAGTAGAAAGCTTTCAGCATCTAGGGATCTCTACAGTTAAGAGGTGGAATTTTGCTGATTGTCAGGTTAGGCGTGGGTATTTACGCTGACAGAGCACAAGTGCAGCAAGATCATCTGAGCCCATTCCATTGGAATATTTGTAAAACAAGCACAGGGATGCAACATTGTGGCGATGGGACAGAGGCTGGAGCTTGGTAGACAGTGTGGTATCTATTAGATTAGACAACTTTTTTAAATCTTGTCTAAGAGGGAGACACTAGCTGTTGGTGCACCAGCCCAGATGTGACAACAATAGTCTATGCATGGGCGATGGTGGTTTTGTACTCATAGTTTCTAGTGATTACCTCGTGGGTGTTACATTAGAGTCTTAATGGTGTGCTATCCCTCTTCAAACACGATCATACTCGGTGTCAATCTGCCACCATCCTATGCATCAAGTATTGCATTTCGACCTTGTGCAATACATGCAGGAAACCACGTTGTCGTCATTATTACAAAAACACATAAATGTTCATAATTTGTATTCCTATCTTGATCGCTACATGTTTTCCTTGTGTGTGCTTTTTTCATGATCTTTCCGGAGGAACGCTAGGTGCAAATAAGTTCTTTCATACCTCAAAAAGGACTAAGTCAAGACAAAGTTGTTGGAAGACATACAAGATTTATGTGACTTGATCTTCGTTCCAAATCAGATAACAGTGAGATGGGGGAAAGAGAGAGAGAGAGAGAGAGAGATAATCATTGTTCGATCATATCTTACCAGCGCATTTCTATCTAATATGATCACACATGTAGTGCTTCCAGGAAACTGCAGACTTCTCTCCCTTACTCTCTCTTTGAACCATGTGACGTCACATCCGTTTCATCTAGTAATTTTGACCTCGTGTCAGCAAGTTGACCCCGACTGAACTTTTTTTTTCAACTAACCAATTTATATACTAGTCGGTTTACTTTCCCAATATTAAACACACACCAACCAACCAATAAAAATAAGAAATGTTTTATCCAAAGAAGGATATAATTAAAATAGTATTGAAAAATATGAATTATTTATATTGAAACTAGCAGGGCTACCCGGTGTTGCCCGGGGCAAAAGTGTAGCATATTTCTATTAAAACTTCTATCTGGCTACATTTGTCGGGGCGGGCATATTTTTAATTGCACTAGACCTTTCTGGATCGGGTCTTCTGACTTTTGCGTCTATAATTTGTCCTAAATATTTTATTTTGGACATAAAAAATTCACATTTATCCTTGCTGAGCTTAACCCCATATTCAACGATTATTTAAAAACCTCATTCACATGTTCAATGTGTTGTTCAACGGTCTAGCTCTTGATTAATATATCGTCCAAGTAAGTCATAGCATAATCCAAACCCACTAACATATTATCCATTATTTTTTGGAATAAACTTGGTGCTACTTTCACTCCGAAAGGTAAACGATTAAACAAATACAACTCTCCATGCGTATTGATAGTGAGCAATTTCTTACTCTCTTCCTCGACTTCTACGTGCAGATACGCATCTGATAGATCCAATTTCGAGAAAATTTTTCCGCTATTTAAACGAGTAAAAATGTCTTCTGTGCTAGGCAATGGATATTCATGCATTTTCAGGCACATATTCAAGCCTGTTGAGAAATCCGCGCACACACGAATATTTTTAGCTTTATTTTTTATGTAAATCGTGGGTGACGCCCACTCTGAATATTGTACTTTTCTAAGTAACCCAATTTGTTCTAGTCGATCGAGCTCTTGGACTATCGATTCTACAGTTGCATAGGGTGCACTACACTTTGGTTTGAAAACTGGGGTAGCATTTTCCATTACCTCCAATTTTACCTTCAGTTTTGTGCATCTGCTCAAACCTTGTGAAAATATCTCTGGGAAATTTCTTTTCAGAGTCTTCTTAAGTTTTTCACTTTTACTATTTGTGTTTGGGGAGGGGGCCTTTACCTAGTTGCAGAATGAGCTTATCGGTACAAGTCAAATAAAGCCACCCAGTCAGCACATACTTTCGCTTTACGTTTTACCTCCAAAAGAAATGTTACACATAAATTCCCCTTTGAAATTCAGCTTTCTGCCAGTTACTCCTTTCGCGACCTTTTCGCTGCGAACCAATGTTGGTTTTCCAATTTTTTTCCAGGAGTCTTCACTGATTATAGACAAGTCACTACCAGTGTCTATCTGAAAACAAATATTTTTGTTGTTCATTTTTATATCAACAAATTTTCTTCCATGATGGCCGCCGCCATTTTTCCTGGAAAATACAGTATTTACAAAACTCTTAGCGCTCGACCTTTTTTTTCTACACAGATGCATTACGTGCACTAGCTTTCCACAAAAAGAACACATTTTGTTTTTTAAGGGTCACCTACCTTTTATATGAAATCCTAAACACGAAGAACATGTGTCTGGTTTCCGCTTCTGTATTTTTTCCCATGTTTTTGGTTTCCACCTTTGTGTGCTTTCTGCATAGTGACGAATAGGTTTCAAATGTCTATTTTTTCAACCGTCTCTTCTGGCATATCGGACTTGAGCCACGTCTTTTTCTTCGATCTTTGCCGAATCGTGTTGCATGCTTACGATTCTATTCCATTCGTCAACAATCGCTTGCAACGTTAAATTAGGGTTCTGCTCCAACTTGGTCAAGATTCTCGCCCTTATCTCAGAATCTTTGTTGCGGCTAAGCCCTGCACAAAAATTAGACATCGGAATCTGTCAGTTCTTCCAGCTGGCATTCTCTATTTACGATTCCGACATAGCTAAGAAAAATCCTCGTCGTCTCTTTTTGTTAGGTTTAAACATTTCCAACGTAGATTGAAAAGGGACGACTTTTCGCCAAAAACATTTGTCAGGATTTGCACAGTTTCATCAAATGAAATTTCACTCGGTACCCTTGGTAGAATATAGTTGCAGTACCTATTATGGCACGCTGGGTTCAATTTTTGAAGAAGTAGGTGAACCTTTTTTTCTTGCGACCATTCTGACCATTCTTCCTTGAAAATGTCGGCAAACCTCCGAAAGTAGGCAGAAAAAATAAAACCATTTTCTGGGTCATACGTGAATTCTCCAATCGAGTTCGCAACCGTGTCTGGTGAACAGAATCAAGCTTGCTTTGGTTCTTATGTTCGCTGGACAATAAATTCCAACATTTTTTCAAACCTTTTCGTAATTTCTTTGCTGTCTTTCGTTACTTCTTTGTCGTTGTTCCACTTGTATTTTTAAAAATTGGACTATAATTTGCTGCAATTCCTCCATTTTATTTTAATATTTTCATTTGTTTTTCCTCAGACTACAGTTGTTTAAAATATGCCGTAGCCTTTTATAAAAGGAAAAAATATTAAGTACAGTCCAAATACAAAGAAAACAAAATATCTTTTCTTTTCAAATCTTTTGGTTGGCAATTTCCTTTGGAAAAACAAAAATTTGTCCTTACTTGAGAAGCGATTCCTTGTCTTTGTAATGTTACTGTCGAGTGTTCAAATCCACTGTTCGGGGAAAAAAATTTTTTTCACGAATATCACTAATTTGTTATAGTAAAACAAATACTTTTTCCCCGTGAGTCCTGATTGAAGATCGTCAATTTGTTATGTGTTAAACTGGATTTTAAATTGTAATCTCTCATCACCAATTTGTTATATCGTAGGAATAACAATAAATAAATAAGAACACAAGACATGAATAGAAGGAATAAGAAATGTATCAAGAATACTTAATTACATACAATAAGTCAGTCGCAAATACAGGCTCTAGGCAGACGTGCTATAAGCGGTGCGCTAAACGGTTCCCGTTTTGGTTCGGCAAAGGTGTCGACTTTATAGCGACCTGACGAATCCATCCTGTCACTCCATAGATCAGTCCACAGCATATTCAAAATAGAATCTATTAAATATTTGAAAATATTAAAAACCTTAAATACAAAGTTTTTACCAAAATAAATGGAGTCGGCATTAGATATGCCAAAAGAGTTGATATGCCATAAAACAAAGCAATTTTTTTTTATGAAAATCGCTCCAGACCAGTCATGAAGCTATTTGATGTAAGGATCTAAAAAAATACTACTTCAAGGTCAAAAACAAGCCAACGATAAGTGTTATATTGATAGATTCTGACCCAGAAAACAGCAATTATTCCCCCTTTTTTAGAAACATCAATCATGGAATGTGAGGACTAAAGGACAAAATAAGGGAAGCGAGATTATGAGGCTGCCGAAAGTAAACCCAAGGTCTACTTTCTACTTTCCTTATTAGGTAATCAACCACGACAAAAAATATGAACACTGTTCGAACAGCTGCTGCTGCTGCTGTTGTTGTTGTTGTTGAGGAGGAGGAGGAGGAGGAGGAAGTGGAGGAGCCCACAAAGGTCGTGCCTCAGGATTGTCTGGTCTGCATGAAGTCATTCTCGTTGGCCATAGCTATTCATTATACCTGCAAGATTGCAGGTTTTTACCTCTAACACCCAGAGCAGCAAAGTCCTAGCAGTTGCATACGAAGTCGGGGAAGGTTTGTTCCAGAATACACAAAGGAATGACGGTTGCACATATGCAAAAGCAAGGCTGTTATCCATGGATTTGCGGTTCCAAGCTTGACACATCTTTGCTTGCCACATTCAGTGGTAGAGACAACCAGAGGATGATGGATCCTGATGTTGACTCCTCTTGGATTTTTACCAGAGCATTGTTAGTTGGCTTGCAGCACTAATACCGCTGAGTGCCAGACCTGCCCACCATAAGTGACCCTGCCTGATATTCCCATGTTGTCAATGACCTTACCACAGTGAGGAAAACTTTAGACACTGCTGCTGAAGTATTTGTGCTATCCAATCAAACCCCTAAACTTGTACCAAAATGACTGGATTCGTCACTAAATAACCCCAAAAGAGTTCATATACCATAAAACAAATAAAACATGCAAATAAATATTTGAAGACATTAAGAACTTGAAGGATTAAAAAACTTTCACCAAAATGCCTAGATGCAGGGTCTATATGTCGTAAAATAAAACAACCTATTTAAAGGTTTCAAGATACTTTTTAATTTCAAAGTGTCACAATAATATGCACAAGTCAGCCATTTTAAGATCTTACCTCTATTTACATAAAGTTAGTAGTGTGTATATGTTTATATATCTGTTTATTCACTCCTAAACTAATTAACCGATCATTTGGATCAATAAGAATGGGTAATGAGAGCTATATTTAGTTAAAATTAGTTTTATGCAAATGGGGCAAAGAGGGAGTGGAAGCCTTTCGTGAAAATTCAGATAATTCCAATTTTTGTAAAATTTTAACAATAGGTATTACACATCAATTATTAAATATTCCCCAAATTTCAGTTTCTCTGAAGTATTTTAAAGGGGTTTTAGGGGCCATAATATGGACACAACCTCCCCTTTGAAAATTCAAATATTTCAGATTTGTATTAAATTTGATCAATATTTATCAGACACCAATTAAAAAAGATTCCCCGAATTTTATTTTCTTCTTAAGACCCCTTAAGCTTAAGCCTTAAATTTTAGATATCTTCTAGAATGAAAATGATGTAATGGATTTTAATCAACATTGGAATAAGGATTCTAGACATAAGAATTAGTAGCATTATATCTTGATTCTAATCTTCGTAAGAGGTGCAAAACTGTTAGTTCAGGGAATTAATTTTACCCGTCCTGTGATGGTTATTCTTCTAGTTAATAATAGATTGCAAAAGATTTTTTATTCAAACATTTTTGAAGTTTTTAAACTGGCAAATAAAAGCAATTACTGGCTTGAATTAAATTTTAAAGGCAAGAGTTAAATATTATTGTTTCTTTTGTGTTCCTGAATCATAGGAAAACACTCGTTTTCTCATGTGCTCCTGTTGTATCAAAGAACTTCATTCTATTTATGTGTTTATCTTTTCAGGCAGTTTAAGAATTTGAAAAAAAAAAGGCCATCATAAATGAGGTCATAGGATGACTATTTTATGATGAGCGTCACAAATTAAGAGAATTAATGGATAAGTCATAAAGTAAGTAAAAAAGGCGCAAAGAGAATAACCACATCAGGAAATGTCATATGACCCACCCAAAACATTTGTTTTAAAGGACAAAAGAAAAAGCCACACAAAGAAAATGTCAAGTCGTAATTCGGTCTGTTTATGAGTGTATGTTCGTTCAGTATCTACTCTAAGATGTGGCACAAGGCCTGAAGGTAGGGAGAACAAGCCAGCATCTCAAAGGTGGAGCATATGGCCTCTTAAAAATTGCCTGGGCAGCCCCGTTGACATTCCCTTGTGAAGGCGCCTCAGACAGTTAGCAATAAACTAACTCCTTCTCTAAATGGAAAATAATATTTTTCTGAATGACTACATTTTTTTTTTCAAAGTTACACTGACTATAGACAACATTTGTAGAAAGATATGTCTTTATATAATAGCTGTACAGGCCAAAGTTGGGTCCGTTTTATCTTATGAGGCGCTGGCTTTCATCTATAACAATTCTATAAGGTTGGTAAGAAAATAATGACGGTATTCTCATCTCTAATCTCAAATTCTTATAAATCCATTTAAACTCAACATTATTAATCATTTGGCCATGATCAAAGTGTAGTATCTGTTCCGATGGATACTGCACGCTGTCCTGTGCAGTTCTAGGAGGTCCATCCTTCCAGGCTTTGCCTCCCCTCTTTGGGGAGGAGTAAGTTTATTGCTTACTGTCTGAGGCGCCCCTACCGGGGAATGCCAACGGGGCTGCCCAGGCAATTTTTAAATGGCCAGAGTGCTCACCTCTCGAGTGCTGGCTTATCTAATCCCACTTTTCCGACCTTATGTCACATCTTACCTTGTGGGAGGTAGATAAATAAAAAAATTAATCAATATATTCGTCGTCTGATGAAGAAAGCTGTACGGCTGGCTGAAACTTTTGAAAAAAAATTTATGTCGACGATGTAGTTTTATGAATTAATATTTTGTTCTTTCATCGCATTTACTTTGTTTCCTACTTATGAAACTAACATATTTCATATATATATATATATATATATATATATATATATATATATATATATATATGATTATCTTTATTTATACAGACATGTACAAAATCTGCGACACTGGTATGTTGATGTTATTTAGCCTGATGAGATCTCAGTTTATAACAGCTGTTGATCGATAACATCGACATGCCAGTGTCGCAGATTTTGTACATGTCTGTATAAATAAAAATAATGATTTATATAAAAGCTCTATTTGATATTGAGCACTTTTTATAGGCTCGGTTGAAATTCTTTGGATTCCTATCCTGCGGATGTTTACTTTGCCTGGATTACTATATATATATACATATATATATATATATATATATATATATATATATATATATATATATATATATATATATATATATATATGTGTGTGTGTGTGTGTGTGTGTGTGTGTGTGTGTGTGTGTTTTGAAGGTTTACCAAAACATTTCGTTCAAGAAATCATTTATCACAACAAAAGATTTTTCAAAGTTAAAGCATTTTTCCCTACACGTGTTTCTCTACTCAAGCAGGTTCTTGCTTGGCAGTTCATCACGGGAATTATATACCTGGAATAAAGTACATTGTACTCGATTCCTTTGGACTGCATTGGGACTAATTTCTTGTGGGTATGCATAGTAGCAACCATACTGTGAAAATCTTTTGAACTACTTTCTTAAGTGATTTTTTCTTTTTTCTTCTTAAATGGCCTCAATTGGGACAACACCCCTCCCCCTTTTCACTCACAGCTATCCACATTCATTTCACTCTCTGCCACTGACTGACTTCTCTCAGCCCGGACCTTAGTCCAGCGCTCTTAGTAGCCATGATTACTACTTTTTCTCATCAACCCATCATGTCAACCCAATATTTCGATGTACTTGCATGACATTTTTCTTCAAATTATCATCCTGAGGAAGTCTTACAAATAAAGACGAAACGTTGATGAATATATAAAAAATATCTCTTGGTTCTTCACTTTTCATTTCCCATATATATATATATGTGTGTGTGTGTGTGTGTGTGTGTTTCTTGTGAGTCTGCGTTGCTCTTGTTCTGATATACAACTTGTAAACCAGTGCATGCGTCCTCGGCAATCGTCAAGACAAGAAATAACACGACCAGGACAAGATGAAGACGAAGAGAAAACCATGGCATGAATGTTGGGTGTTAATTTTAGCCAAATTATTTTGTCACTTATTATATTCCGAAAGTAGCAGGAAACAGGTTTTTTTTTTGCGAGATGTGATAGTAAAACAAAGACGAACTGGTGCATAGTAAATTATGTGTGTTATCAAATTTTGTTAACGGTATCGATTGGGCGAGTGATAATTATTGGGAAACATTCTCCTCCAACTCTGAAAAAGAAAGCAAATGATGATCCGGACTAAATATCAAAGTTGTTACAGTAGCATGACAAATAATGTTTACTAAAGATTGATGAATATGAAAAAGTGGCCTGCGAATTGGGAAAATGGCAAAGAAGAAAAAGATGAGTTCTTTTAAGTTCTGAGTATTTAATGGAGAAGATAAATCATGGGAAACTATTGAAAAGAATGTCATGAAAGAGAAATTACTTAGATAAAATCTACATTGTCAAGAGAAAGGTACATCTTTATTAAATAAATACTTGGATGTTTTTGATTGGCCACGAATGATTTTAATCTGGACACGTGATACGTTTTTGGCATGTACACCAGATGATATATACACGTGAGGAATTTCATATTTTTTTATTATTTAATTTTAGTACAGTTCTATTTTAATTTGAATAAAGTAATACAATTTCAAAACTATTTATGGAATTTTCTTAAGTACATGTACACATATGTATTTAAGAATGTATGTAAGTGAAGTGGGGAGTAATTGATACGACTAAAGTCTACATTCTTACTGAAGAAATTCTTGGATTCTCAGACTTTTTAATGGTTGAAAATCCTGGAATTCTCTCGAATACTAGCAGGAAGACTGGGCGTTGACCAGAATTGAATGATGAACCCTGTGTTCTTTTGTACAGAGCAAAAAACATCCTATTACCTTTTTTATTTTTACTTTTTACATTTATAATATTCAATTTTGGCGACGGGGTTCAAATGTGTACTCATTATTGATTAAGTGAGAAGGGATGTAAGTAAAGTGACAATTAATTTAAATATTGAAAATTTATAGTCTTTAACGCCCTCGAGGCACACCTGGTGTTTCTCAGGAACAATCGAGGACCACTGTGCACTCCTGCTCCTAGCTCTAAACCCATTATAAACATTTATATTCTTATTTTTTTTTAAATATCTATGCTTTTCAAGTTTTAAATCAAATCAAATCAAGTAAACTGTCATATTTCACATTTATGGATATCAAGCACGAACGCCGACCTCACGATAATCAAAATCGAATACACTGATACAAATACATTGGGTTAGGGTTAGTTTTAGAATATTGTTATGGTGGGTCTATCTCCAAAACCATAGAAACAAACAGACTGGAACAGCAATTATATATATATAGCCGCACTGATAAGCTGTGAAACAGCGAAACAGTTTGTATGTGGATGACTATATAAAGCTCCCTCCCTGGGAAGAGCTTATTTGTAAGGATATCGCCAACTGCCATTAGCTTAAAGGCATAGCTCATTAGGTAAAACTAATTCGAGCTCCCGGCACTTGCAATGTTTACATTGAGATATTTCTTACATTCAGTCAGTGTCATATGATAGAGCAGGAGTTAGCAGTGCCGACTGTCAGCTCGACAGTTTAGTTTCAATCCCGGCTTGTGTCACTAACTAGTCTAGCCGCACTGATGAGCTGTGAAACAGTGAAACAGTCTGTATGTGGATGACTATATATATATATATATATGATAATTTTATTTACACAGACATGTACAAAATCTGCGACACTGGCACTGATCTAAATCAACAGACTGGTGATACCAGATCAGGCTGCCCTGTGGCTCCCTGAGACGAAATTCACCTACATTGACGTTTTTTTTTTTTTTTTTTTTTTTTTTTGTACAACTTAATTATGTTCTACAAAACCAAAAACAAAAACAACAGCCCCTCTCCCTTTCTCCCTCCCCTTTTTTATTTTATTTTTAGAACTTGAAGCATAAATCTTTTACTATAATGACCAGATTCGGCATTAAATAACCCAAAAAGGGTTGATATGCCGTAAAACAAAACTACCTAAATCAACAGACGCCCTCTCTCTCTCTCCTTCTTTTTCTTTTTTCCTCTATGTGTCTCTCCCCTCATCATTATTTGTTCCTCTTTCCACCCTATATTTTTATTTATTTATTTATTTATTTATTTATTTGCCCTGTCTGTTTCAGATTCTAGATCTTAGATTTTTAGATTTTTTAATTTTTAATTTTTAATTTTAATTTTTTAACGGCTTTAATTTTTGAAATGTTAAATTTCTTTCCTTCTTCTTCTCTTTCTCCACCCCTCCACTTCATTCTCTCCAAATATGATCTGAGGTTAAGATCGGATTCTAACTCTGCCTGATGAGATCTCAGTTTATAGTAACTGTTGATCGATAACATCGACATGCCAGTGTCGCAGATTTTGTACATGTCTGTGTAAATAAAATTATCATATATAAAGCTCTATTTTGATATTGAGCACTTTTTATAAACCCGGTTAAAATTCTCTGGATTACCACCCTGTGGATATTTTTCACCTGGATTATTACCATTATTATATATATATATATATATATATATATATATATATAAGTAAACACGATTTTGACATACTAATGTTGGTTGATTCCCCTATAACGAAACGAATTTGTAAAAGATTGTACCAAAGATTGACTGTTTTGAAAATATTTTGTGAGATAAATAAAATCTTGGCCTTTGGTATGTAACAAAATAGTATTTTCTTATATATGCTCTGTTATTGCAAGTTGACAATCATCGATATTCAATTGGAAGAGGTTGGTATACATAAAGTATAGAAGGTAGATGCTGAAACATATTTTCGTATGAACCCCACTCGTGCACACAGTGGTCGTCAACCGCACAGGTGTGATATCCTGGTCGCGGTGCCAGATTGTAAACCCCACTTGTGCCGATCGTTGTAGTGCCAATAAAAAAAATATAGATCCAAATTCCTCTAGGCCGGGATGGCAACGATGATGATGATGACGTCACCGATCTTGTCGTCTCGTCCAGCTACAAACACACTCCCATGTTGAAACTGTTTATATCAGCAAGCGATCACTGGGCGAACAGCAACCGGTTGACTCTGTGGGGGTGAAAGATCATTCAAAGCAGAACAAAAGGAAAAGAACAATGTTCAACAACTCGGTCGGGGTTTTTTGTATAGAAGAGTAATTATTAATAAAACAAAAAGAAATGATTTTACATTGGTTTAATGTCTACCGTGCTCGTAAATGTCTTTAGCAAAAGTTTGTTCTTTTTCTCTAAGTTATTTCGCTAGTTCTCTGTGTGTGCGAATTCTTTACACAAGTAGCTGTTTAAGTCACAAATCAACAGGCGAAGGTGATGGCGAGAATTTCGTCCAGTTTGTTTACCATCTTGCCGCGCATCAGGCGACCGTCCAACTCTGTCTGTCAACAATCCAACTCTAACTGCGTCTCTCTACTCTACTCGTCGTTCGTGAAAAACGCATTTTCCTTTATTGAAGATGTCTATCGCCGTACACATCCCTTCTCCACCATCCTACTTCCTGCGTGTCTTCCTCTCTCAAGGAGGGTGGGGACGGGCCCCTCACTCCCCCTTCCCTAGAATAAATGGAATTTTCTTTCTAGCCCCATTGTTATCGCCAAAACAAACGCTTTCTCATTCTGTCACACAATCCATTGACCCGGCTCGTAATTAACGATGACAGGCCCAAATAAATCTCTCAAGTGGACTCGTCTTTCCCAGGTCCTCAAAACAGCCGTCACAGAATCGTGTTTCCAAAACGCACCATTCACCCCAAACAATAATATCGCTTTATTGATATTTCAGAATTAAATTTGCGACATGGAATTCTCTAATCTCTACCTCCCATCTGCCAACTGTTTCCTCGCCTCTGGTGATAATCGATTTGAATATCTCACACGACGCCGCGAGACTAGCTGGCGTCCTGTTACTGTCGTTTAGATAAGTTCGTTTCTATGTCAAATATATACTAGTTTTATATCTCCACTTCGTTTCGACACAGGACCCTCAGTCGGCATAGCATCACCACCAAGATGCATACTAGCACGTCACCAGGGTACCCTATCCCCATGGGGCCCCGGATAATTTGTCACATCTGCACTCCTATATATATATATATATATATATATATATATGAGAAAAGAAGGATGATAGTAATCCGAGGTAATGGGAAATGAAAAAGGAAAAAAACACAAGAGATATCTTTTTATATATTCATCAACGTTTCGTCTTTATTGTAAGACTTCCTCAGGATGATAATTTGAAGAAAAATGTCATGCAAGTACATCGAAATTTTGGGTTGACATGTATATATATATATATATATATATATATATATATATATATATATATATATATATATATAGGAGTATTAGAAGGCTATCACAATGCAAGAAATGGAAATATGCCGGCGTTGAGAAGTAAAACAAAAACAAGTGATTTTTTTAAATATATTTTTTCAAAAAAATTTATAATTTCTTTTTTTTATATATAACAAATGTTACTTGATTAGGCAAGACTTCAACACTGATGTAATGTGTGTGACCGTGTTCCATAATATATTTCGAGGAAGACCTCTTTGTCAAATGGTGGGTATTTCAGCAAGGTCAAAAACTAGCCAACGATAAGTGTTAGATGGATAGATTCCGACCCAAAAAACAGCAATTCTTCTCCTTTTGTCAGAAACATCGCTCATAGAATGTGAAGACTAAAGGACAAAATAAGAGAAGCGACAGTTACAAGGCTGCTTAAAGTAAACGGAAAGTTCACTTTCTACTTTCCTATATATATATATATATATATATATATATATATATATATATATATATATATATATATAATTATCCACGGATACGTGTTTCGCCGTTTTACAGCTCATCCCCAGTGATAAAAGTCCAGCGCCTTTGCCCCTGGACCACGAAAGCTTGGTAATAGTAGATAAGAGATATGCCGCATTTAAATGCTGTCATTTTCTATTGTTGTTTTTGTCTTTGACAATTGAACATATTCAAATATATATATATATATATATATATATATATATATATATATATATATACTAAAAGAATACCTGTCCCAGGACAGTTAAAAATAATTTCCAAACAGAACAGTTTTCAACCATTTTTTTATGTCCCTTTACGAAGATTGAAATCAAGATACAATAATACTAAACCTAAAATTTTAATAAAAATCCATTGCATAATTTTGATTCTTGAAAATGCTTAAAATTTAAGGCTTAAGCTTAAACGGTATCAAGAAGAAATTGAAATTCAGGGAAACTTGCTTTATTGGTGTTTAATGATTATAGATCAAATTCAATGCAAATCTGAAAGATTTTAATTTTCAAAGGGGAGGTTGTGTCCATATTATGCCCCTTAAAAACCCTTAAAAATACTCCAAAGAAACTGAATCTTGGGAATATTTCTTAATTAACTTATTGTTAAAATTTCACAAAAATCGGAAGTATATGAATTTGCACAAAGAGCTTCCACCCCATTTTAGCATCTTTGCATAAAACTAAATTAACTAAATATAGCCCACAGTACGACATCTTACGCATAGCAGTTGTGTTCCTATATTCATAATGATCGATTAATTAGTTTTTTACCTACATACGATATCGTTTCATCAGTGCAGGAGTGGTTGCAGGCAGTCACATGGGATCGAACGCAGTTCGTAGATTAGGTACGTATAATTGATGAGGCTTAAATCTTCATCTTTACTGAGGAACTTGAATTATCAGTCTTCTTAAAGGCTACTGGCTATTGATATATATATGGGAGTCTCTGATTGGTCAGTAATGATTTGAATCATCACACAGGTTCTGGCAGCGTATTTATACATGTGGTGACTTTTGTATGAAGATTGTTTTTTTTTAATCTATTTAATTTTAATTCAATTCTTTTTATTTTAATAAAATAATTTACTTCGAATCAGCAACAAGAAGCTGTAGGTTGCGATTAAAGCAGCCAACAAGTCAAAGAAGAAATGGGCTGGACACCTTGTGTGAAGTACGAATGACCGATGAACACAGACAATGACTAAATGGCTGCCGATCGATATTACGTGCTCAATCAGCCAACTGGCAACAAGGTGGCGTGATTTGCTGCAACAAGATCTGGGACACAATGGGATGGACGTTGTAATCTGTACCGGCCAGATACTGGTCAGCGATGACATATCGAATAAATAAATAAATTCATCTCAATCAAATTTCATAAATCTGAGGGGATTTTTTGTCTTATTTTACTTCAGAAACCAAGGGGCCCCTTCCTAGGGAAAACACTTGATCTCTATATGAGATACATAGATATTCAAGTGTTCCATTAAAGTTCCGCTTTACCTCTCAAACGTTGAGTTTGTAAAGAAGTTAAGAACATTCATTTTTCTCTTCCCAATTGACCCGTTAACTATATTATAGTATATCTTTCTTGTGGTCTCTTGGTCTTACCGGATTCCAGGACAAGAATTCATCTAGTCTGGTGGAGTATCCGGCTAGGTGCTGTTACTTGAAGTAATATTACTTGAAGAATGGTGCACCATTCCAAGCCAGTGTATAGCCGTGTCGAGGGGAACTTATTTGGGCTTCGAATACTATGTTATTTTGAATATTTGATTAGGGTTTACTTGTAGGATCAAGTATCCTCATGTCAAGTTGTCCTGACAAACCTTTGACACTCGAAGATGGTGTCTAGTAGGTAATTCAAACTCCCCTATGTGTCTCCTTTTTCTGTATATCTTTATTAATGCGTGTAAGTAAGCAAGAATTAATTGGTGCTAGTATTGGTAAAAAATTAATTGATATTAGTATTGGTAAAGAATTAATTGGTGCTAGTATTGGTAAAGAATTAATTGAATGGTTGGTAAAGAATTAATTGGTGTTAGTATTGGTAAATAATTAATTGATATTAGTATTCGTAAAGAATTAATTGGTGCTAGTATTGGTAAAGAATTAATTGAATGGTTGGTAAAGAATTAATTGGTGTTAGTATTGGTAAAGAATTAATTGATATTAGTATTGGTAAAGAATTAATTGGTGCCAGTATTGGTAAAAAATTAATTGATATTAGTATTGGTAAAGAATTAATTGGTGCTAGTATTGGTAAAAAATTAATTGATATTAGTATTGGTAAATAATTAATTGATATTAGTATTGGTAAAGAATTAATTGGTGCTAATATTGGTAAAGAATTAATTGAATGGTTGGTAAAGAATTAATTGGTGTTAGTATTGGTAAATAATTAATTGATATTAGTATTGGTAAAGAATTAATTGGTGCTAGTATTGGTAAAGAATTAATTGAATGGTTAATAAAGAATTAATTGGTGTTAGTATTGGTAAAGAATTAATTGATATTAGTATTGGTAAAGAATTAATTGGTGCTAGTATTGGTAAATAATTAATTGATATTAGTATTGGTAAAGAATTAATTGGTGTTAGTATTGGTAAAAAATTAATTGAATGGTTGGTAAAGAATTAATTGGTGTTAGTATTGGTAAAGAATTAATTGGTGTTAGTATTGGTAAAAAATTAATTGAATGGTTGGTAAAGAATTAATTTGTGTTAGTATTTGTAAAGAATTAATTGATATTAGTATTGGTAAAGAATTAATTGGTGCTAGTATTGGTAAATAATTAATTGATATTAGTATTGGTAAAGAATTAATTGGTGTTAGTATTGGTAAAAAATTAATTGAATGGTTGGTAAAGAATTAATTGGTGTTAGTATTGGTAAAGAATTAATTGGTGTTAGTATTGGTAAAAAATTAATTGAATGGTTGGTAAAGAATTAATTTGTGTTAGTATTTGTAAAGAATTAATTGATATTAGTATTGGTAAAGAATTAATTGGCATTAGTACTGGTAAAGAATTAATTGGTGTTAGTATTGGTAAAAAATTAATTGGTGTTAGTATTGGTAAAAAAGCTTACACTCAATTGGTATAAAGGTAGTACCCAAATCTCATGTACACGAGAGTTTAGTTGGGAACTCTCACACCACAGATGGTTAAGAATTAAGACGAGATTCATTCTCTTTTGTTGTGTAGAAGAGTTACAGGCAGCATCGTCCTCAGAATGCTTCCACTAATAGAAAAGAAACCACAAGAAAAAGTCTTCACTTAATCTTTTTACATGAATAACTTGTGCATTTCTATTGTATGGGAACAATGTATTATGTATGTTAATTTTAGGCCTTACTTGTCTCCTTTTACTGTCTTTATAGTTTGCTGTAGACAAACTATTAATAAATGAAATGTCATTGTCCACTACAGATTTTTAAATCATCTTTTACTGTATAAATGTGTGCACAGCCAACGCAATATACAGCAACACCCAACGTGCTCAGAGAATTAATTCTTTACCCCATGCGTTGCTGATCTTGATAAAATAGAATTTAATGATATTTTAATTGTTTTTCTTGTTGTCAACTGAAAAGCAGCATGTTACTGTCACTTTTCAGTGCTCTGGAAATGAATCTGAAATGAGAATAGATAACAAGACGGACAAATGGAAGTGCAACTAATTTTGATGCACCACTGTTGTATATAATCATTTAGTGGCTCTACTTTGGAAATTCACTTATTTAGCAGAGATGTTCTTTGGGTGATAATGATGATGGTGTCTATCTTGCCTGGAACTTGTTCTCCAATTGCTGTTAATCTTAATAAATTAACATAGACAAATAACTACAACCACGTGTTCTTTTATTTTATCTTAGTCATTATCGTGGCATGGTGGAGGAAGGAGAGAGACAACCTCAGTTTGCTTTAACTACTCACTTCAAGACTCATTTCACACGTTGTGTTCTAGTTGTTTCCCAGTCGATATCTTACTACAAAAATCTTAATTTGTCAATCACATCATCATCATATTCGGTTTAACATCCATGGCATGCGTTGGATGGCTTTTAAAAATTGACTTCCAAACTAACTTTGGCCAGGCCTTTATATATCCCTTTCTCTCAAGTCCATTCTTATCACTTCTGATGTTTTCCTTGGCCTTCCCCTGCCAACTGACCTTGCTAACCTCAACTGTTTTACATCTACAAATCAAAGAATTCTCATCCATCCTTTCAACATGACCGTTATTTATCCCTCCACTCCCCCCCTCTCTCTCTCTCTCTCTCTCTCTCTCTCTCTCTCTCAAGTGCATCTTTATCACTTCCTCCCATGTTTTCTTTGGCCTTCCCCTGTGTGCTGACCCTGTTACCGTAACTGTTCTACATCTACTAACCCAGGAACTCTTATCCATTTTTACAATGTTGCCATACTATCGAAGCCTCCTTTGATTATGATGGCAATGAATCTCCTGTTTTTCACACATCTCCCTATACTGTCCAGATTTAATCTTCTTCTGAGGTCATCAGATCTAAGCATGTCTTTAAAACTCACATTAGATATCCACTGTATTATTCTCACTTCCGTTTTCTCCATTTCCACAGATATCAGTTCTGGTCTCCTAACCTCTACTCAACAACAAGCTTTTAAAGCTATGTCCCCGGATGAATCTAAAGCCATCAAATACAGAGGTTACACCCCCTTCCCCCGAAATGCCATCCATGGAATCGTTAATAAAATTCACAATCCTTTTTTGTAATCCAACCATATTTGGTAGAAATAAACTTCCGCCAAGAATGTCCAACAGTCTTTTTCCTTACTGCCATTCAATGGTATGCGCCAAATGCATTACAAACACACCTGTATCCTACTGATTTGGGTTGTGATGGCCCCTTTCAACTCACAAATAGTGTGGAGATTGTTTTGATAGACATAATCTTTGAGATAACCCCGCAACAAAAAGAAAAAGAGTAAAAAGATCAACATCATTGCAAGAGCTACAACAAATTTTTACTACTGCTATGTGTTATCAACACAACAAAACTTCAGCTGTTTATGTGACGAGCTGCCGTTCCAGATAATCTGTTGGGATCAAAGAATTCCCTACATAATGATACCATAAGAATTTAAGAAGGGCGTCCAAAAAAATCATAATGGTACGAGAATTAGTAAATTATAAAGATTTTACGGAGAAAAAATAGGTTCGCATATTGTAACAAACAGGAATTTCTTTTGTGGCACAGTAAAATGTCAAAGTAAAACTCAGGAGGAATTCTCGTAGTTCAGAAAATACTGAAACAAAACTAATAAAATGTTCATCCAACTGCACGAATCTCTTTCTCGTCTGTTTACACCCACCTCCGTTTTCCTTCCACGTGACTCAAAGAAAAAGTAAATCTTTTCGTCTACATAAAAGCGGCTGGCTTATACTGAAATAGATAAATTATAAAATCGTTTGATACAATGAAGAATTGGCAGTGATCAGTATATTAAAACTATTGTCAGTGGTAAGTATATTAAAACTATTGTCAGTGTAGGCAGATGATCAGTTAGGATTCTGTATTAAATGTTGACCAATGGCGGAGTCAACTATCTGAGTAGAAGACAGTTAGAGGCTTAGGGTAGGTGGTCTTATATTTAATGGTAGGTGCTGTTTTGTTCTGATTATAAGCCTTTTAGATTTGCATGCAATATATCCAGAATCACATTATAATTGACTAATTGTCATGCCAAAGATTTTACAGAGAAAAGGGTAGGTGGTTCTTGTGCATGGTCGGAAAAGGCTGTTCTAGTTTTAAACACTAAAAGATTTTAACAGAAGAGAAACATCGTTTTGTTTTTATTAGCAGAGTTTCTTCGCATATTGTAACAAACAGGAATTTCTTTTGTGGCACAGTAAAATGTTAAAGTAAAACTCGGGAGGAATTCTTGTTGTTCAGAAAACACTGAAACGAAACTAACAAAATGTTCATCCAACTGCACAAATCTCTTTCTCGTCTGTTCATGTTCATCTCCGTTTTCCTTCTGTTTTGTTTCTTAACGTTTAAAACGTGTCGGTCTCCACACATACAAATTACTGACTCCTACAAAAATCCAAAACACTGAGCATGCGCTTTTAACCTCTTGCAAATGGCTATTCAACAAGTAAGTCACCGCAGGAACTCTGGATTCAGTAAGTGTGAATTTCTATCGTCACACATGTTAACTTTAAACATTGTGGTTTTATTTCTTCTCCTTTTATTGCATAAAAATGAATCTTTGATATTTCAACTTTATCCTTTTAGCGGACCACGCGTTTCGAATGTTTATTATTCGTGGACATGGTAGCCATTATTCATGGTGTCATTGTTGATACTACACACATCTAATGAAAGAGAAGTATAAAGGAGGGAACAGTTTACCATATGCATTTATTTATTAACACGCATAATCATGTTGACATACCGGTTCTCATTATATAACCGAAGTTAAGCAACATTGAGCCTGGCCAGTACTAAAATGGGTGACCATTTGGAAATACCAGGTGCTCTACGTGGAAGGACAGCGACACCTCCCTGCAAAAAAAACTACAGCCTGGAAAGATAGCTTTAGCGAGTACTTCAGTATAACTTGTTAAACAACACATATGATGACACAAAAGAACAATCGCCTCTTGGGTGGAAGTTCTGTTCTCAAGCATGAACGGATTATGGATGGGATGGATTAACATGTTCTCTGAGACAAACATTAAAAGGATGGTAATACACAAAGGGTACACAAAGAAATATCTCTGAAATGAGTCATAAAACAAAGATTACAATTGTCCCCATTACAATAAGAAAACACACGTGTTGCAGAAGCAAGAAAATAGAGCAATGTTCAAGTACTCAGAATATGTACATTTTATTTATCAGTGACACACCATGTGAAGAATAATATACGACAACAGCGTTTTTTTTATCAAGGTCTGAGAGTCGAGTGACTCGACCAGAAAAAAATAACCTAGCAAGCTTTGCCTATTAGGGTTGAAAAGCATGTTAAGAAGCAGAGCAGTGGACAGACACGTCCATGCACTTTGAAAGTTGCACCAAAAAAGAGAAAGATATGGGTAGAACGAGATTACAATCTCTCACCCCTGAAGCGCCCTCTTGTGTTAAAACCGGAAATATTTCTCCAAGGGAGATAACTCTGACCCAACAAAAGCAATAGTATTTCGACTGTGTCTATCTTTTTTTTTTCAGTTATTACTCCCAGGTCCTTTCTGGCAGGGTCACATCTATGGGTTAAAAAGAATCTATCGTTTGCTAAGTATTTACAAAATATATCCTTAAAAAAATAAAGTAATCTACAAATAAAACGCATACAAAATATACATTTTTTTATTTAGTAATGAATCATCAGTTATCAAGGCTAAAAGACACTCGAGAATAAAGGTCAATGAGATGAATAGATTGTCAGTTGAATGATGAATATTATGAGAGTATTAAAAATAATGAATGAGATGAATAAAATTTGATGCAGCACAAGGACTGTTTATGATAAGTGTTTATTGACATTGGATTTGAAGATGACCATGTTGTAGTCATCAGGGAAGTAATCTTGTGACAACGTATTTCACAGATGGGACGTTTTGGGAAATTCCGTTTGATGTTACGCACACTTAGAAAGAAAGGAAGTTTTTTGCAGTTGTAGTAGAAAGACGATTCTTGCTGTGTAATTTTTACAAGGAGGAACCAGAGATTGGAGCTCAGTCGAAATCCTTCCATATTTTTGATAATAAAAAATCATTGCAACATAAAAGAAAACTCTCTCAAAATAACTGGATTTCAGCATTAAATACCCAGAAAAGTGTTGATATGCTGTAGAACAACCAAACCAATGAGATTTAACTGATTAGTGAATAAACTGAGGGAAGTTGGAATTTACATATGAAACAAAGTAACAACATGGAAACAATAAAGTATGCAAAAATCATTTATTCTTTGTGAATCTGATAGGGTTCGCTTTAAAATTGTGTCCATGAGAATGTGTACAACAAAGTCCGAGAAAGATGTGTGTGTAAGTTGAGGGGAACGTTTTACATACCGTACAGTGTGTGTGCGAGCCTGCACGTGCTGTTGAGGTGTGTTCGTCAATGACCAGACTGAATGGAAGAGAGGCTGAATTTTCTGTGTGTCACTTTTTATATCACAAATGGTATCGCTCCCAACCATCACCAAAGGGAGATAATTTGGGTCTGAAACGCCCTCTGGTGAGTGTCTGTGTAAATGTGTTGAGAAGGGTAGGTAATGCTACAAAACCTGCTCCGGTGGGGTGAATGAAAGAAATCATTCTAAAATATATAAATAATTAAAATTGCCACAATTGTTTAATGCCATTTTGGGAAGCGGTAATGGTGAAATCGATAACGACACAGATTGACGATCTTGGTGTGCCAAGTTCGAATCCAGTTGGTTGCATGGCACCACTTTCACTTATGGATGTTGGAAACCTTCACGTGGTCCCTCCTCTAATTACTAGATTCTAGAAAGAATCAGGGAAATCCAATGCGAACAACAGAATCAAACTGGTCAATAAGTCGTACCATGCTGATTCATACGACTCTACATTTTACTAATGCCATTTTAAAATGTATCTACAACATAAACGGTTATTTAATACTTTTTCCTATATACTTTAATGACACAAAATATATGCTAAAATATTACTTAGTTCTGGGATTGATTTATATTTGAAATAATTACATTTTGATTTTTCTAATTAGCCGTATTTTGTAATTAACTGAACAAGTCACTCATCTTTCTATGTATTTCTTTCACCCTTTTCTCACTGTATTTTGATTCAACCACTCTCTAATAGTTTTTAATGTCTCTGTGACTATTTAGAGAAAGAGTGACTCTCTTATACAGTGTTGCTTCTTAATTGCTTTATTTTTCCATCTAATTAACATAATATGTTCATACACGCCATAAACACACATGTAAATTAGATAGCAAAATAAGGATAATATAGACGTCTCTTTACTTCTCTACTATCATTATGAATAATAGAGCAGTAAAGAGACTTATTATATTGGGTTGGCCAAAAAGTTTGTTCGTTATTTGAATGTCATCTTTCCGGCCTACTAAAGATCATTTTGTATTCCTATTCTTCAAATCCTGTATTTGGTTTAGCGAGTATGTTGACGTCAGTGTGTAATAAGCCTCTGAGCAGAGGATTTCTCATATTTTGCTTGTATTTCAGGCCTTGAAATGGAAGATCAAGCAGAGCACTACCGACATCTGAAGCTTTTTTACTATAGAAAAGAAAAAAAAGCTACATAAACCTGCATAAAGATATGCCATGTGTATGGGGAGAATGCTGTTACATAACGGGTGTGCCAGAAATGGTTTGCTCAGTTCCAAAAAGGACATTTTTCAGCGAGAGATGTTCCTCACTCTGGCCGACCAAACATGATCGACAGTGACTAAGTGAAAGCCGTAGTTGAACAAGATTGCTGTTTGACAACCAGACAAATCGCAGACTTTCTCAAGATTTCCAAATCGAGCGTGGAAAATGAATTGCATAAACTCGGTTATGTTTCTAAACTTGATGTTTGGGTTCCTCCATCTTAAAAAAACGAACAAATTGTTTGACCAACCAAATATTTATTTTTCAGAGTTTTTGAAATAGTATTTGTAATAATATGATTGGATTACTATTCTCATCTTGTTTGATATTTTCACAACGTTTCGGCCGATGTCACTTCTGATCTTCTTAAGGTGCATCTTTTCGAACTTGAGAATCTTTATGTCGAACTCTGAATTCTGTATAAGTTCCTGAGTTCGACATAAAAATCCCCAAGTTCGAGAAGATGCACTGAGCGTCTTATCTCTGCTAACTAGATTCTCCCTTCTCTTATTCTGAGCTCTTGGTTGTAGCGTTGCTGTTTTTATAAGAGATTGGTATTTTATACTGATTCACTAACTTTATCATTTCGAATGAGCTGTAATAATTTTCATTTGATTGCAAAAATGTAGAATTCACACATTTATGTGAAATCATGTTTTTTTTTAATTTCGGTTGATGCCGAAAAGTACAGAGTAAGCTAAACGAATAGAGAACGAAAGAGAGTAGCTTATACAAGCTAGTAACTTTTTACGTTCGGTTGCATCTCTACCTCCCCACATCTCTTCCTCCCTACATATGCACTCCTCAACATCCTCAAAATGGGTCCCCTTGAATAGGCCTCTTGAGATTGGAGAAAATAAAAATGTCACATGAATTCAAAGTGGAAGAAATAACAGTAGTAGTTGTCATCCAACGGGTGACGGGTACGTCAAGTATCTTAATATTTCTAAGTAAAATATGTTTGGTACAAGGCCATTTTAATGGAGCACTCGGTCAGCTAGGAAACGATGGAGAGCACGCATACTTGGAAGAGATAATGATATAAATATTTATCTTGTTTCCATAGTAACTGAAAGCGAATATGTAAAACATAAACTTTAACTGAGAACAAAGGTTCTTTCTTTCCATAACTGAATCTTGTTTGCTGCCATGAATAAGATTTGAAGATGTCCGAGGCGGCCGGCCCTTCATCTGCAAGAAAAGAAACGGGAAGAAAAAAAAAAAAAATTTTTAATTTTTTTTATTCCCCCCCCCCCCGAACAAGGTGAAAGCCGTTTGTTTACAACACAAAGTGAGATAATTATAACTAACTAGGTGTACCTACACAGTCGTTTTGTTTACTTGCATTTTTGCTTCATTTTTCTTTCTTTTTAAATCGCATAGGAAGTGGGGCGGAAGAGTACCTTATAGGTATGTTCACGCTCCTGTTAATATTTGTATATTTTTTTTTATGTGAAAATTATTTAAAACGATGATGATGATGATGATGATGATGATGATGATGATGATGATGATGATGATGATGATGATGACACTATATATCTTCCTCCCACAAGGTAAGATGTGACACAAGGTCGGGAAAGTGGGAAAAAACCAGCGCTCGAGAATTTAAGCACTCTGGCTATTAAAAATTGCCCGGGCAGCCCCGTCGGCATTCCCCGGTAGGGGCGCCTCAGGCGATTAGCAATAAACTAACCCCCTCTCAAAGGGTGAGAAGGCAAAGCCTGGGAGGGTGCACCTCCTAGAACTGCACAAGACGGACAACTGATAGACCGGCGTAAATCCAGACCCGAAGGGCCGAACAATACCGGTTTATTAGGCGGGATGATGATTTAGTTAGTTTGGTAACATTTAACATTTTATGTATTAAAGTCACTATTGCAGGGCATTAATTAGTATAAAATTATGTAACGATTACTAGATGACGAATTATTGACTTTGCACATTCTGTTTTGGTTCATGAACCATTGGGCTATCGACTCGAACATATGTACACGATGCATTGGGTTGTGTATAGACTGTTTAAATGGGAGACGTTAAAAGAGAGGCTAAGTGAGGAAGGGAAATAAAACAGCCAAACATTCAAAGTTGTTTTATTTTGTTGCTGTTTTAATTTTTTTGTGTGCTATTCTTCGTGTGAGTCTGAAAAGAGTGGTTTAATGTCAATTGTGAAGACGAGCAATCTCACAACTCAATGTATGCAGATAAGAAGCTAATATAGGCCACTCATCACACGTGTGTGGTTTAGCAAAAAGCATCTTCAGGGCTGGATAAGTATAAACCTGTATGCTTTACACTTTTATAGTTCCCCGCTTACTAGATCAGTGCACCTACCTGGTGTGGTGTCAAGAATTCAAGAATTGTCTTCCATGAAGATACGATGTTCTCTCTGGCGAAGCATCTGTTTGTCAATGGTCGCCACAGAAACTATAACTACACGTAAATAATAGAGAGATTTTTGTTCGAGGTTTATTCTTTTAGATCTGCCCTTTCTGTATATGACGAAGCATATTAACATGCTAACTTTGTAAAGGATGTGGTTCTTCACCATGCACATTCACTATAGAGAGGCTGTATTTTGTGCAGCAGATAATGCTGGGATGCATGAAGACGAGTCGAGGATCCCACAAATAGACCATCTCGAAAAGGTACTACTCCTCTACAAGCTACAACGTTTTGGTCGATGTAACCTTCGACCTTCTTCAGGTGCGTCTTGTCAAGTTTTGGAATCTTTCTGACGAACTCAGGAATCTGTATGGAATTTCGATTCCGAATCAGAACCCTTTATTTAATCTACAGGAGTAACTTGCCATGACCGTGTAGTACAGGGGCAGGCAACCTTTTCAGAGTGATGGCCAGATGAGACTTTTGGAAGGATATCACGGGCCGGAGTGAAAAACGAAATCTCAGAATTACTATATTTTGTTTACATGAATAAATTGTGCAAAAATTGAATTGAACACTCTACAAATCTGATATTTTCTTCTCAAGATACTCCTGTATGTGATGTTATAAAAGGCGCCGACGAAGAGCCATTTTGGAATCATAAAAAATAATGTCGGGGGAAGTAGCAATTGATACAGCATTCGTTTTGACACACCTCACATAGGTTCTCTGTTTCATGCCCTTTCCTCGTCTCTCGTTTCCTCTTTGCCTTTCTCTTTCTCTTTTTCTATTTTTATCTCAGGCCAAGGATTTGGTATTAATAGTTAAAGAAAAATGAAATATACATGCATCATCGCTCGCTGATATTTATACATTTTTATCCTAATGTAAATCTTAATTGAAACCTACTTTTATGTCTACGTCACAAAATGATATGAGTTTTACCGGGAGGTCCGCGGGCCGGATTGCAATAATAAAGCATAGCAGGATGGCAGGCCGGACGCTAAGCCTTCGCGGGACGGATGTGGCCCATAGGCCAGAGGTTGCCCGCCCCTGGTGTAGTAGTTTGTAGAGGAATAGTACCTTAAATGTGAGAAAAGAGTGGCGTTCTTAAATATTTACGAGTATGAGCCATGATGGCTCACATGGTCATGGCAAGTTACTCCTGATTCGGAATCGAAATTCCATACAGATTCCTGAGTCCGTCAGAAAGATTCCAAAACTTGACAAGACGCACCCGAAGAAGGTCGAAGGTTACATCGCCCAAAACGTTGTGAGAATAACATCCAAGATGAGAAAAGTAGTCCAGATAATCCAAATAATACAACAATACTAATACTTCAATCTAGCTGCTGTTGATGATTGGTATAATGTCACTTGGCAAACAGATAGATACACATAGCAACATAAACATATTTGGTCACTCCAAATTGCGCATACATATTAAGTTAAAAAATTACTCTACTAACATAAAAACATATCTGTTATAAACATTGTGAAACCAAACTCCCATGAAACTAAACCAAATAAAACTCCCATGAAATAAAACCAAACCGAATCAAACTGAACCAAATTCTTATGAAAACAAAACAAATAAACCCAAACTCCCATTAAACCAAACTAAACCAATCCAAACTTCCATTAAACCAAACTAAACCAATCCAAACTTCCATTAAACCAAACTAAACCAATCCAAACTTCCATTAAACCAAACTAAACCAATCCAAACTTCCATTAAACCAAACCAAACTCTGTTTTCTCTACAACTTTTATAATTAAATTTACTTGAGAAAACAGTTTTCGTCGGGTTTACATTACTGTTATGGTGATCTACCCTATTCTGTCACTGTATGGACTCTTCCTTATATTATGAATAGAGTTGTTATGACCAATCAGCAGAAGTGAAAAGAGAAGCGAAGTGAGGAAGCAGCCTCTGCTAACCCATTACTTCTGTACTTTCTGTTAATACAATTCATTGTTAATTACCTTTTGTTTCTTCCGATCCTTTAAAAACAGTACTAATACTTCAGTCAGCTTCTGTTGATACTTACGTTCGCTTGAATATATACTGAATTAGCTCCCTTGGGTTTTTTATATGCAAGGAAATAGCTATTTATATATTTTGGTTTTAAAACAGACAGTGCATATTTTTATATTAGAGACATACAAGGTATGTCTGAAAAGTAACTGGACTGATGTCGCAAGCAATTTACCTCACTCCTGATGCACTCCTCTACCTGTATAAGAGTCAGATACATCTTAAGATCGAGGAAGGTGTCACTAAGAGTACTCTTTCTTACCTTGACAGAGATAAAAATCAACTTCACAATCTAGTGGGAGATGATCTCTTCTGTTCACTACAGCCACAAAAGAGACATTGCTCGTCTTTTTCTACTCCATCGTTATTTCCATGGGCAATGCAGTTTCAATTTCTCGTTCCTCCATGTAAAAATTTCACAGCAAAACCTCATCCTTCTACCACCATTCCAAAGAACTTTCCATTCATCCTCCGTGTGCCTGATTTCAAATGTAATTTCCATGCAGAGTTGCTTTTCAAGAACTTCTCATCTGTGAAACACGTTGCCACATGATTACTTCCCTGAGGGCTACAACATGGTCATTTTCAAATCTGATGTCAATAAACATTTGTCATAAACCGTCCTCATAAGTCATCAAATTTTATTCATTCTATTCATTATTTTAAATCCTCTCATAATATTCATCATCATTCAAATGTTAATCTATCCATCTAATTAACTCTTATCCTCGAGTGGCTTTTAGTCTTGATAAGTGGTGATTCCTAAGTAAATAAAACATTTTTTTAATTAAATTCCAAGCAATTGCCTTCATGGTTTCCATTGAGTCTAATGTACTTTTCCTTCCTCATAAACAAATCTTCTATGCAATGCTGAGTGGATTTTTCTGTGATGCTATGTTGTTACTCTTGATAATCCCCTTGTGTTTGGTGAAAAGAAAAATGTCATACGCAGCAAGATCAGGTGAATTGAAAAGGATGAGGAGTGGGGGGGGGTAGTCCAGTATAACGATGTCTGAATCTTTTGTAAAATATTTCTGCCACTAATAAAAAAATGAGTTTTGCAAAAAAAAAAAAAAAATAAAAAAAATAAATAAATAGCCCTGCTCATTATGTGTAGTGCATGCATACGCCCTTGACCTACTTTTGTTAGTGCTGTCTAGACACGTGGTGGGTTAGGGTGTACAAAATACAAAATAAACGCCACTGTGGAACGCATCGTGGAATGGTGGATAACTACCTGTGGGAGTTTATGTGGAGGCAAAAATATATGGGAATCGATCTTGACTGCTCGACTGAACTCCAATCACTAGTCCCCCTCTCCCGTAAAACATTCATAGCAAGAACTCGTCTGGCTATAACAACAGCAAATAACTCCTCCCCTCTCTCTCTCTCTCTTTCTTTCTCTCTGCAAACACTTAACGAGATGAAAGGATTCCATCTCTTGAGTAAGGAATAAAACGTTTTTTTCTACAACTCGTATTTCATCTGTTTTTGGGGTGGTGTGAATTTTGGGGGCGGGGAACTTCTACAAAAGATCCCGATGTTCTTTCTCAGCCAGAAATAGTGAGCAGGTGCATTGTCGTAGTGAAATAAAAAAAGAGAAGGTGTAAACAGAAGCATGTGAAATTAAAATGCAATTGGTTGCGGAAAGCTAAGATTACAGTTACATACTCCCAATATATCATGTGAGACGATCATCATAATCACTCTTTCGTCCATCGCTCACACAGCACATCCGGTCTTAGTATTTTACGTTTGTAGCAGTTTTAGTGTAGCGCGGCTCATGGCCTGGATAGGATATAGACGAGAATCACGTTATTAAAAATGTACCAAAACCCATGCTGACACTTAATCTAAATGAATAAATACGAAATTTGGGCCCATTTATTGCACTAACGATGAAGTCAAAACGCTTTATTTCAAGTTAATTCAACTCTACACAATAGATGCACCATATTTTTTATATAGTGCTTATGTATATGCGATATCAGTCGCAAGGTTAACTAATTTGCATATTGGTTTTGAACAAGAACATTTTATTAATTTACTATTATTTTTTATTGTTTTATAATTCAATGATTGTTTTGATTTTAATATAAAACATAGTTCTGTTTTGCAATATTGTTTTATTTCTTGGACAAATATTTAGCATTTGTGTTCAAATGTTTCTTTAGAGGGACTGACTTGATTTTCAACAAGTTGCAATCTATTTCTAAATTGCAAGTGAAAAGGCAAATTGATTTCTTTTTCTTTTCTTTTCTTTATGGTCACATTTAAAAGATAAATAAATGTGTATTGCAATTACCAAAAGTTTAATGCTGATCTATTTATATGAATAAAGGAGAAAGATTTGTTTCGTATTTACAACAAAGTTATGAATGAAATGTTTATTATTTTAGCTTAATGTTTCAAGCATTTCAAGTAAGCGAACTTTGTGAAACGATGGCGACCTGGCAAAGCTAGTTAGTATGCGATGAATTGGCAAATGAGAAAACTGGACAAAAATGAGTGTGAATAAAAGGGTCACCAGTTTGCAAGTGCTAAATTCACCAACACAGAGAGACAATAGGTTTATGAACGAACATATTTATATATTAACAATTTTACAGTGGTTCGTTTAGAAACATTAATGTACTCATGTTTTTAGAATGTTCCTCGAGTGTTAGAAGTGTGTATGTCTATATGCTTGTTTTCTGTTTGTTTATTTAAATCTTTATATGATTTTAACCGTCCCTTTAAGTGCAATTGTTTGGATCTCTCTTGCACTTGGTTCACCGGGTATATTCACCAGGTAGAATTTTAAGTTCTTTTTCATGGGCCCAGTGCCTCCTATGATTACTGGAATGATTGAAATCTTCCTATGGTTCCAGTCTTTTTTCATGTCGTACATAAGACCTTAGTATTTAGTTCTCTTTTCTCTCTCATCTCTGTTTAGGCCAACATCATTAAGGACACTGACTTCAACTAGGGTTGCTACTCTCCCTCTCTTGTCCCATGTCACTATGTCAGGTTTAACAGCTGCATTTTCTAACTATGTAGCTGTAGGGAGTGCATAGTCATAGCGGATGGTGTATGACTTAGTGTGAATATGCGTGTGTGAGTTCATGAGACATTGTGTGTGTGCAACTTTTTTCAATGTGAGAATGTGTGTGTGTGGGTTCAGAGTAGTGTAGAATTGTGTGTGTATTTGCTTGCCTTTGTTTTGTCAGTGTGTGAATACGTGTGGACGTCTGTGTGCGTGAATTGAGTATTCGGTTGCCCTCCGTCAGTGTGTGTGCATGTTGCCGTTTGTTAGTGCGTGAATATGTGTGTGGGAAAGTGGAGTAGTGGTTTGCTTACACCAGGCCTCGAAGGGACAGGGGGGGGGGGGCGTTATGTTGTGCTTGCTGGATGACTTGTTGCTAACTTGACCCTCTTCTGTCTGTGGTTTTGGTTGTCGAGTTTTCTGTATTTGTTAGGAATTGATATTTCACACTGGCTCGCTAACTTTATCGTTTAAAACGAGTGGGAATCATTTTCATTGGTTGGAAAATATCGTTTATGTAAAATCCTGTTATTTTTGCTTTTTAATTCGGAGGGGAGAGGGGGCGAAAAGTAAAGAGTAAACTAAATGAACGGAGAAAGAAAGAGAGTAGCTTATGCAAGTTCGCATCGCATCTTTATCTTCTCAGAATAATTTATGTTCATGTCACTTCAGCATGCAGAAAACGAAAGAATGAAATGTTCGTTTTGTAGACGAATTTGGATAATAGTTTTCAAATGAAGATTTTATTTTCTCTTTACTACTTCCAAATCAACTTGATTCCAAGAAAAGCCCCCACCCCACCCCAAAAAACGGAACTGCTCCCTGCGTCTCCCTTCCACCCCCCCCTCACATACCGACCTGATTTTATCCCATAAATACCATTTCATATCCTGTAAGCGTTCCTCTAACCTATATTTCTAAAACAGACTTATTAGTTCCTATGGCTACGATTACCATTGTTTTCGTGGCATTAGTGCCAATCACTTCTGACCTTGGGGACGGAAAACTCCTATCCCATGTGCCGGTCCGAAAAGGTCGTCCGAACAATTATTCATGTCTCTTTATTTTAGTGGACAGGGGATTCTATCTGTTTCTTCCAGGCAGATTCTTTTATGTCCACGGCGACAGTGCGGTAGAATATCAACACTACATAAAATGTATGACAAATTTTTTTATGGTCTTTTCAGAATGTAGGGGGGGGGGCATAAAAAAACTATATGTATACTAGCAGGATTATCCGGCATTGGTCGGGGCATGAATAACAAAATAGAAGAGTTAAAAACGTGTGTGTAATATATTACTTTTAAAATCCCTCTCTCTCTCTCTCTCTCTCTCTCTCTCTCTATATATATATATATATATATATATATATATGATAATTTTATTTACACAGACATGTACAAAATCTGCGACACTGGCATGTCGATGTTATCGATCAACAGTTACTATAAACTGAGATCTCATCAGGCAGAGTTAGAATCCGATCTTAACCTCAGATCATATTTGGAGAGAATGAAGTGAAGGGATAGAGAAAGAGAAGAAGAAGGAAAGAAATTTAACATTTCAAAAATTAAAGCCGTTAAAAAATTAAAATTAAAAATTAAAAAATAAAAAAATCTAAAAATCTAAGAAACAAAAAACAAAAAACAAAAATCTAAAATCTAGAATCTGAAACAGACAGGGCAAATAAATAAATAAATAAATAAAAATATAAGGTGGAAAGAGGAACAAATAATGATGAGGGGAGAGACACATAGAGGAAAAAGAAGGAGAGAGAGAGGGCGTCTGTTGATTCAGATCGGGAGGGAAGGAGGGGGTGGTAGACATGCACGAATCAGGTGTCAAAAAACCGTCGAGTTTATAAATGTATTTTTCCAAGTGAACTGTAATATTGTGTATATGTGTGTATGCGTGCGGGCAAACTGGGCTGATTGTTATGGTGGTGGGGCGGTGATCAAATGTGTCGCGATTCTGGGTTTATATTGTCTTTATAATTTGTCTGGAGTTAATTTGAATAAATAAGTATATTCGTTAAATGTAACAGGAATAGTAGTAGTAATAATAATAATAATAATAATAATAATAATAATAATAATAATAATAATAGATACCCCTAATAATTGAGGTAAAGTAATTGAAATAATAAATGAATGATAATAAAATGATAATAAAAATACTAAAAAAACTAAAAAAAAAAACTAAAATAAAAAAACTAAAAAAACTACTAAAAAAACTAAAAAAAATATCTAAAGAATAACTAGAAAATGCCGGCGTTATTAGTTATTAATAATAATAATGATAATAATGATAATAATAATAATAATAATAATAATAATAATAATAATAATAGATACCCCTAATAATTGAGGTGAAATAATGAAAATAATAATAAATGAAGTATAATAAAAATACTAAAAAATACTAAAAAATATTAAAAAAATATATAACTAAAAGAATAACTGGAAAATGCTGGCGTTATTAATTATTATTATTATTAATAATAATAATAATAATAATAATAATAATAATAATAATAATAATAATAATAATAATAATAATAATAATAATCATGATAATAATAATGGTAATAATAATAATAAAAATAATAATAGTGGTCAATAATATTTTAGAGTTTATAAAAATAATAGTTTAGGAAAGAAATAGAATAATTAAGGAATATTAGGAATCCTAGGGGGTAGTGATTATCATAATAATATTAAATAATGATAAGATAATGTTTGCCGATATTATGATATGGGTTAATGGTTGCAATAATGCTGATCATATAAAAATAGTGGTTTAACAGACAACAGTAATCAGAGTGGTAATCCCAGTAATCTTAACAATAGTAATGATGATAGTGAAAAATTATAGAAGTAGTCATAATGGTGGCAATAATAGTAGTAGTAGTAATAATAATAATAATAATAATAATAATAATAATAATAATAATAATAATAATAATAATAAAAATGGCAGTGGAGGCAAAAGTAAGGTAACGGTAAAACATGGCAATATCAATATTATTAATAATAATAGTGATACTGTTAATTTCATTGCTGCAAATAACAATAACTATGATAGTAACGTCAGACATGATGTCACCACTGATAACAATAATTATCTTGATAAGAAGTACAGAAATGAAAAAATGAAAAAAATGAAGAAAATAATTCAATGTCAAATAGTTAAGTTTAAGATATTAATAATAGTAGTAATAAATAATTGATAATGATAATCTAAAAATAATCTAAAAAATATAATCTAAAAAATAATCTAAGAAATATAGAAATATTAATCAATAAATGGATAAGCATAAAAGGGGGGTATTTAAGAGTAAAGAAAAATACAGAAGATGACCATTAGTGTTAATCGTTGTGGGTATGATAATAATAATAATAATAATAATAATAATAATAATAATAATAATAATAATAATAATAATAATAATAATACCAACCAATACTACCGCTTACAGTACTACTACAAATAATACTACAAACAAAAATGCTACTACTAATAAAAATAAAAATAATAATAATTAATAAAAGGTATAAGATGATAGTTGTGTTGACAAAATTTTCAGTTGGTGGGGAGGTGTTTTTTTAAATTTTTTATTTTTTATTTTTTTTTATATAGTAACAGCCTAAGGGGTTATGAGTGGATTACTAAGAAGGTATAATCTATTATGCCTACAGTTAATTGATGTTTCTTGTTTTTTATTTAGAAGTTTGCCCCTATCACTAAATTTAATTATTTCAAGTTTTTCTGTTAGGCAAAGGTAGCAAGGTGAGTTTAGGGAACCACAGGTGCTAGTTCTTCTAATTGTGTTCCAAGTTACTGTTGGTGATAGGTTATTGTTGTATAGTTCCCAGTAATATATAGAAAGTGAGGTTCTTTTTTGATATGTAGGGTTATTAAAAGAACACTTATGTCCAGTATATCTTTCTTTGAAGGTATTACCAGCCATACCTATGTAGAATTTTTTCAGGGTTGGGTTTTCTTTAGTAGAGATGGTTGCTTGATATACTGATTGGGTTATTTGGCAATTATGTTGTAATGGGCATTCTTTTTTGTTTGTGTAGTTACAGGCCTTGGTATTTGCTGTTTTAGTTGCGGTAGTTTTTTCATTTAGAATTTTGTTGTTATGTTTTTTTATTATTTTTTCTAAATTTTCACCACAGCTATAGCTTAATTTGAGGGTGTTTTTATTAAAGATTTTATGCAGTATATTGTTGGGAGGGAAGTGTAGATTGATTAAGTCTAAGAATCTTTTACCGAGTTTGGTTTTAACCATGTTGTTATATGGGGGTGTGAACCAGATAATTTTTCTACCCCTATTTTTGCGTCTGTTGTTGGGAGGTGTAGGTTTGGTGAATTTAATTTGGGTGTTTTTGTATCCACTTTGCTTTAACGCTTTATTGTAAAAGTCCTTGTGTTTGTTAAAAATTTCTTCATTAGAGGAGTTATCACTAATTCTTTTTTCGATTGATCTGGGGATGTGTTTAATAATGGTTTTTGGGTGGTTAGAGAGTGGGTGGACATAGATCGGATTGGCATTGTCTTTAGTATACGGTTCATAAGTTTCTTTATCTAAGTTGAATGTTACGTCTAGAAAATTAACTATTTTAATGTTAGATGTTATTTCTACTTTGAGATCTAATCTTTTCATTTCTCTAAGGATAATTTTTTTACTCTTTCACATTTTTGTCCATTTGAGTTCTTTACTATTAGTAATCCGTCATCCCTATATAGGCCTATATCTTCAATGCTAATGTTTTTTGTGAGATTATATAGTATGTAAAGACCAACTAGATCAGTGACTTCTGCTGAGTCCAGGGAACCCATAGAAACATCAAAAGATCCAAATTGATTACTTTTAGTCCATTGTTCATGTTTTATTATTATTATTATTATTATTATTATTATTATTATTACTACTATTCCTGTTACATTTAACGAATATACTTATTTATTCAAATTAACTCCAGACAAATTATAAAGACAATATAAACCGAGAATCGCGACACATTTGATCACCGCCCCACCACCATAACAATCAGCCCAGTTTGCCCGCACGCATACACACATATACACAATATTACAGTTCACTTGGAAAAATACATTTATAAACTCGACGGTTTTTTGACACCTGATTCGTGCATGTCTACCACCCCCCTCCTTCCCTCCCGATCTATGTGTCTCTCCCCTCATCATTATTTGTTCCTCTTTCCACCTTATATTTTTATTTATTTATTTATTTGCCCTGTCTGTTTCAGATTCTAGATTTTAGATTTTTGTTTTTTGTTTTTTGTTTCTTAGATTTTTAGATTTTTTAATTTTTTAATTTTTAATTTTAATTTTTTAACGGCTTTAATTTTTGAAATGTTAAATTTCTTTCCTTCTTCTTCTCTTTCTCTATCCCTCCACTTCATTCTCTCCAAATATGATCTGAGGTTAAGATCGGATTCTAACTCTGCCTGATGAGATCTCAGTTTATAGTAACTGTTGATCGATAACATCGACATGCCAGTGTCGCAGATTTTGTACATGTCTGTGTAAATAAAATTATCATATATAAAGCTCTATTTTGATATTGAGCACTTTTTATAAACCCGATTAAAATTCTCTGGATTACCACCCTGTGGATATTTTTCACCTGGATTATTACCATTATTATATATATATATATATATATATATATATATATATATATATATATATATATATATATTCCTATCACTTTCTCTTATTCTCTCGTTGTATCTTTCTCATTTCTCTCCCTCTCTCTTTACCTCTATCTCTCTTTTCCAATGTAATAAAAAGAAGGAAAAAACAAAGAAAGAAAAAGCCGACTGATTATCCTGTTCGACCTAGTTTCAGGGTTGTTTTTTGAAACAACTACCAGTAAGGATGAAAAACGTACCCCCTCCTCCCTTGCACTAATTTGATCCCTGGTGACCCTAAGGAAATTATTTTCTTTTACCATAATCAGGTTGAGGTCACACTGAATCCGATGATGTAAGTTTCGTAGGTGTATACTGTGTAGTTTCTCATTTTTAGACGGACGGACGGACACACACATACACAGAATTACACTTTTCTCTTTATATCATAAACAAGCAGAGACACTGCAGTTAGAAGTGTTCCTTATATTATAGAAAGATGAAAGCAAATGTATAGGAGTGTGTTATTTTCAACAGTTAAAAATGCCAAAGGCGAACACATGTTTTAGTTCATTATTCTTAACACTCAAACATTATATTTCTACTAGCAGAGATATGTTCCCCTTCCGGTTGCATATTTTTGCTAGTATATATATATAATGTAAGTGTTGAGTTTGCTAATGAACATATGATTTTCACAATTTCCTGTTGATGTATGCTACTCCCCCCCACCCCCACCCCCCAAAAAAAGAGACAGGTAATGCCTGGATGGATGGTCCCATGAAAACATAACAGATACTATATTACTCTCTCTCCCAAGGATGAGGTAATGCTTGGGAGGATGGTTTCATGACAACAGGACAGATACTACATTATCCCCCCCACACACACACACAAAAAAAGGAGGAGGTAATGTTTGGGAGAATAGTATCATGACAACAGGACAGATACTACACTATGCCACCCTTACAAAAAAAAAACAGGAGAAAGAAATCCCTGTGAGGATGGAATCATGACCACATGACATATACTACACTACCTCCCCCTTCCCCAAAGAAAGAAGGAAGTAATGCCTGGAAGAATGGTATCACGACGAACGAACATATACTACACTAACACCTCCTTAGTTGAGCATTGAAAGATAGTACATTAGTCTGAAATGGTATAGTAAACTGAAATGAGAATTGATAGTACAATAGTAGAATTAATAGAAATAATAGTATAGTTTCGGCTTCAGACAGATACCAACAAGATACAGTGAGAGAGGAAGAGAATAATAGTTAGTAAGAGATGGCTCACGTGTTTAGTTAAACAATTAAAATGGATTTTTCAAACATAACTAAATCCCGAAACAATGGAATATTTTAGCATGTATTTATGTGATTAAAATGTATAGTAAAAAAGCCTTAGGGAAACAAACGTTGATTAAGCCAGCTTTAGTATGATAATAATTTTTTTTTATGATTTATCTATTATGTAAGTAAACTATTTGAAAGGGACACAAAAAAAGACATTCAAATGATTTTATTTTTTGCAAAGAAAAGAAAAAAGAAAGACGAAATTAATTTGTCTTTTCACTTGCAATTTAGAAATAGATCTAACTTGTTGAACATCAAGTCGGTCTCTCTAAAGAAAGGAACATTTGAACACAAATGCTAAACATTTGTCCAAGAAATTAAACAATATTACGAAACATAACTATTTGTTATATTGAAATCAAAACAATCATTTAATTAAAAAAAAACAATAACAAATAATTGTTAATTAATAAAATAATAAAATGTCCTTTTTAAAACCAATATGCAAATTAGTTAATCTTGCGACTGATATCGTATACACATAAGCAGTATATAAAAAAAATGGCGCCTCTATTTGTGTAAAGTTAAATTAACTTGAAATATGACGTTTTGACTTTACCGTTGGTGCGAGAAATTGGCCCAACTTTCGTATTTATTCATTAAGATCGATTTGTATTGAACTGACTAAAGTTGTCAAGGATTTCTTATGTTTCTAAGTCCTTGTAATGACCTTAGTACATCCGGTCGGTGGTGATCCCCCAATTTGGGAGGTTTGGGGAGTATGGAGTTACCCCTTAGTTACCAGTATTCCCAGATCCACTCTGATTCGGAAAGGTAGTACCTGTCAGGGTTCCATCTATTGGTTGAATAGAATTTGTGCTGGGCATGACACTCGAACACCCTTGGGCTAGATGTTTGTTTCTATCCCTTCCCCAAACTATCCTGGGTATGACACCAAACAGAAACCCAGTGGTGAGGCCCCAATTTGAGAAATTTGGGGGGGGGGTGTAGTTACGCCTTAGTTATCACCATTCCCAGGTCCCCTCTAACCCAGAGTGGTAGTATTTTTCAGGGTCCAATATATGAGTTAAATAGAATCTCTGATTTTCAGGTCATTTATTATCATGGAGTCATATTTATTATTATTGGACAGTATAGAGAGATGTGTGCAGAACAAGAGACTTCAACGGTATGGTCACGTTGAAAGAATGGATGAGAGTTCTTGGGTTAGTCGATGTAGAAGAATTGAGTAAATAGGGTCGATTCACAGAGGAAGGTCAAGGAAAACATGGGAGGAATTTATAAGAATGGACTGAAGAGAAAGAGGAATAAATAAAGACCTGACCAGAGATAGATTAGTTTGGAAGTCAATTCCTACAAGCCGTCCGACACATGCAAAACGGACATTAACCTGATGATGATGATGATGATGATGTAGTAGTAGTAGTAGTAGTACAAAATATACGCCTACAAGACAAATTAATCTACAAACTTTATATCTAATTTATATATAATCTGCAAACTTTATATATATACAAAATTTATGTACGTTTTTTTGGCATAAAATGACCCAACGACGAAGGTTGAGATGCCATAAAACCTAACAATCCAACAACCAACCAACTTGTCTATTGTATAAAGGAAAAGTGTAATTCTGCTGTAAAAGGATCAGGAAAAAAAATGCGTGTTCTCATTCCTTTTCATCGGTACCCGCACTCCGTCAGCATAAGAACATTTCCAAAGTTTTAGTTCTTTTCCATTTGACAAAAAACGCCAGATCATATTCACCAGCCATTGTTTGTGTTAGTCTTTTCACTTCTGTTGAGGAATGTCTGACACAATTGGATCAGGTTAGAAGTGCTTAACAAATCCAAATATTAGTGAGACTACCAAGTAACTTGACCCATTAACCAATTGATTTATTTTTTGATAATGGAGTAATGTATTTTGGAACTAGTTGCCGGATCAGATTAAGAACAGCAATAGCATAGAGAGCATCTATATATAAAGTTTTAGTTCAAGTCTGTTTGTTTGGGTGTTCACTTAAGACCCCTTAAGCTTAAGACTAAAGTTTTAGACATTTTCTAGAATCAAAATCATGCAATGGATTTTGATCAAAAACAGAATAAGGATTATAGACATAAGGTTTAGTATCATTATATCTTGATCTTAATCTTCATACGGCGTCATAAAAGTGGTGCAAAACTTTTCTGTTCGTTTACAAAACAGAATGATATATTATAACTAACTCGGTGTTGCCCAGAAGTTGTAGTTCTCATATATTTGTTTGTTTATTCTTGAACGCGACCTTAATCATTTTACACCAAAAGTCGTATGGATCGACCGAAATATCGTCCTTATTTTTACTAGTCTGTTTTTATGCTTATCCATTATTCCATATACTAGCTATTCCATTTTGTCTGAAATTTTCATTTCATGTTTTAAACTCCCTTATAGGCATATATAAAAATAAATAAATAAATGGATAGACCCTAGTCAAAGGTTTCATTTCCTTTCGGCTACTACACCGAGATGTAGGGGAGGGCGCCACTGAGTATTTAGCAAAGGGGAATCAAGCACCATTTTCTTAGTCTTTGGTATGGCTCGACCGAGTATTAAACACTCTAACCATCATGTCAAATGGACTGGAGAAACACATTATAATGGAATCAATTCTCCTCAATGGTAATCGGCCGAAGAATTTCTGCCTTCTGATGGCGAATTGTAGATAATATTTGTGATGTTTCAGTAAGTATGCTCCTTTATCTTTTAAAACCTTTTTCTTATTTCTTCATTTTTCAACAGCAGCGTGACGGGGCATTCCTCCAAATGACAGATAGTTACCTGCTGTTTAGAGGTTCCAACCGAGTGCTCTTTTAAGGATTCTGTCCGTTCCCATCAGGACAACTATTTGGATTTCTTTTCGTACTTGGTTCTCAAATATTTCTAAATATTAAAAAGAAAAATTCTTCTTCATAAGGCTGCAGCAGTTACGTAATTATGATCGATTTTCTTTTGCACTTGCGTGTTCTCACTCGCGGAGTGATCAGTACAGGTTCGGTAAGAATACACTGACATATTCTCACTCGCATAGTGATATGTTAGCTGATAAGAATACTCTTCGTGTGGGTGGCTATTTCCACTTCCGCCGAAGCCTGTTTCTTACAAAATATAAACAGTCCCGTTTTAGACGCCAATGTGACAAGACATATATCTCTCTTCTCACCTCTAGCAATGGCTCTGCTAGACGAGATGAAAACTAACGGACGTAATTTCATTTCTATCGTACACACGCATCGGCTGAATCAACCTGTCTTATATTCCTGTTTTCATAACTCTTTCCGGACCATGTTTTTGTGTTGATAAAACAGTTGAATAAAATTTATTTAAATTGTAGAGAAGAAGGTTGTCTTTTTAACTGAAAACTTGGTGACCCATTTCTTCATTTCAAACAAGGCCAATAAGATAGATACAGACGCGGCGAACTGACAACAAAATGACAATCTCCAACTAGCTTCCCTCACCACCTCTACAAGGCCTTTTGCTCTTATTATATCTGGGATGATTGTAATCTTTTTATATTCCAGTTTCTCTTCATATCATACATGAGACATTGGTAGATTGTCACCTTCTCTCTTTCCGCTCTGTTCAGACCACTAAATTAAACAAAGTTGCCACTCTTTCGGTTTTGTTTAGCATGACAATGTCAGGTTTTACTGCTGCATTTTCTAAATAGGTTGCTGTGGGGATTACATAGTCATAATGTATGGTATACATATCATTTCCCACAGTTTTCTTTGGTAGATGTTACCAGCGGCTGCATTGTGTGAATTATGAGTTATCTCTCTTGGACCATTTGGAGATAAGAGTAATCTCCCTTGATTTGGGGTTGACTATTTAGGTTGAGTTCTGATAAAAAGTGGAACTCTTGTATCTGTAAGATGAAAGAGATTGTGTTATTGTATTGATGATACAGACGAACGTGGTGAACTCTGACACATTGGAGTGTAAATTTTTTTACAAATGATCCAGTGGATGTATTTGCATGCACCATCATGTTGCGTTGTGTAGCCGCCATCTGGCAGCATAATTTTACAGCCTGAGATCAGGTGGTTCACACTCTCCACTTTAGTGTGTCAAAACATGAACTTATTATTACTAGAGCCAGTCCAAGGAACCTTCCTTAGAGATATAATCCTTGGAGATTTCAAGAAAGTGAGTGCCACATTTTTGTTCTGCATCTCTTCCAGGCTCCTATTTTACACCATGTTATCGTTAGATATTTGTTATCGTCACTTTTACTTTGCCAAGCGAGCGTGCTGTCTAACATGGCCACCAATTTAATAACATTTAGAGGCGATTGGCGGCTATGTTAGAAAATATGCTTGCTTGGCTAAGTAAAAGTGACGATAAGAAATGCATAAATGATAAATCTTACAATCAGTAAACACACATAAAAATTTTCTTGCGTTTGGTAACAGCTATCATTGTCTTTTTTTTATTAACTATACTGCACACTCATAATAATGTATCATGGTAAAACGACATTAGAGCCAATTGCAACAAAAACTAATTTTTAAAATCATTTTTCACATACAAATCGATGTACTATTAAAAAGTTATGGTGTTTTGGGAGTTTATCTGTTCGTACACAAATATAAACATATGATTGGTTGACAAAAAAATGAATAAGCAGAGTACACATTACTAAGGCAGTAGTTTTTACGATATCAATACCCGAGTTCCAATCTTACATCAATCTAAAGGATTTTAAAAAAATTGGATGCGTGGTTTATAAATTTAAAGAAATTAACATAACATAATTACATAAAAACATTACATGAATATTTTTAAAATCTAAGCGACCTTTTTTCATAATCCGCAAAAAGGTAGACATAAATGCTATTCGGCATTAGTTCAAAGCGAATTATGTTTGCTTAAAAACGTAATTGCTAATGTTTTTGCCAATATAACAATATGTAAATACCTTCATCGTAGTTACTTACTCTCTCATCCAAATACTAATATTTTTCTTTATACTAACTATAAAGTGGTAGAAGCAAGGTAAAGATAGAAATTGATATATCAAGGTACTGTACCAACACCGACCAAGGAGCCGGTATAAACTACTATTCGTTATTTTGTTAAATTATCTTTTTTTTTTTATTGGTCACTGATGTTAATTGGAAAGCAGTATCCTACATCTCTACAAAGCTACCATTCGCTCATGCATGGAGTATTGTTGCCACATATGGGCTGGTGCACCAACCACAATCTCTCCCTATTAAACATGGTTAAAAAAGAGCCTCTAATCTAATAGGCCCCATACTGTCTATCAAGCTCAAGTCCCTGTTCCATAGCCACAATGTTGCATCCTTGTACTTGTTTTATATTTTCATCAGGCAACGCCGGGACACGGGTCTTGCTACGTTATTACAATAGAGTCTCTAACCTCATAGTTCCCGCACTGTCTACCAAGCTCCAGCCTCTGTTCCATCCCTATGCTTGTCTTACAAGTACTTCAATGGAATGTGCTCCGATGAACTTGCTGCACTTGTGCCCAACAACATAAATACCACATAGCAACCCGACAATCAGCAAAATCCCACCCAATTATTCACTGTAGAGGTCTCCAGATGCCAGAAAGCTTTCTACTCTAATAGCTTCTTCTCTCGAACTGCTTGCCTTTGGAATTCCCTCCCTGCTCCCTGTTTTTCCTTACTGTACCAACATGTATAAATTTAAATCTAATGTGAATATCTTGTTGCACAACTCCCCACTTAGGATTCCCCTATAAATCTGGCCTCTAATTCACAGTAGCTTCTTATGTCTCAGTGTCAATGTGCCTTATTTGGGGTGAATATAAGTAAAAAAATAAATAAATAAATAAATAAAAAAATTAAAGTTATGGTTTTGTCATTTTCTGTTATTCTGTTATTCTCTTCGTCTTCTGATCTTCTCAAAATTGGTCATTAATTTTTTTTACAAAATTTTGTGTGGATACTGAAAACTAACAAAGCCAGATTCTGTGAGAAAAATCTTCTTTGTCCCATCAGTAAGGGAAGGAGTTAAAATTCTCCCAAATAGCTCAAAATGTCATTTTTTTTGCAAATATCCAAATCCACTAAACATTAAGATTAATGTTTAGTTACATGTAATAAGTAATAAGTAATAAGTAATAAGTAATAAGTAATTATGAACTTAGAAAAAACTCTCGTTTAATCCCGCCGCCCCAGGAGGACCGAAAAATACGCCTCAAATTAGCAAAAATTAGTAGGTTCCCAAGTTTGAAAAGATACACCTGAAGAAGGTCGAAGGTTACCATTTTAAATATAACAACTAAGATGAGAAGAATATGTATTATTCGGACTACTGTTCTCATCTTGGATGTTATTCTCACAACGTTCTGGCTGATGTAACCTCTGACCTTCTTCAGGGGCACTTTGTCGAACTCGGGAATTTTTATGTTGAATTCGTCAATCTGTAATGAATTTCGAACAGAACCCTTCATTTAATTCATGGGGTAGCTTGCACCTGGAGAAAGTCGGAGGTTACATCAACTGAAACGTTGTGAGAATAACATTCAAGATGAGAACAAATAATCCAAATTATCCAAATTATCCAAATAATCCAAATTATCCAAATTATCAATCCGCATCACAAAATTGGAAAACATGAGAATAGTAGGTTGTACAATGCAAATAATACAAGTTAGAATTAATGTTTATTTACATGTAATAAGTACTGGTGAAACCAGGAAAATATTGGTTTGCTCCCTAAGAGGATTTAAAAATACCCTCCCCCACCCCCAAATAAAATTGCACTTACAAATATCTAAAAGTCCATTTATTAGTTTTCCCTCAAAATCCGAGAAAATTTGTGATTATTTGTTATTTACACTTATTTAAGTAGTAGTGATCGCAAGGGGAGACAACTCATGGTTTACTGGTTTTTCATGTTTTACCATAGATACCTAACAAAGTTATAGAATATGGCGAGACAGATCTTCTAGAATAATCAACCAGTCTCTCTCCTATCATCACTTCTGACTGAGCAGGTTTAGCAAAACAGCTGTCTTCAAACCTCGGGCGCCTGACATCTCTATGGAAACGAAAACATATCTACCCATCAAAGCCTGATATTTATTTATGTTGCACTCCTCTGCAAACTAGCAGTAGATATTATCGAGGGAAAAGGAATTGAAAGATGCGTTGCCTCAGATCATGGATCATCCATTTTCTAAAGGTGTTATATCGTTACTCGTAATTGAAAGTAGAAAGAATGAATATACACTGAAGATCAAAATTATCAATCAACTACATCTTGTTATTCTCGACATAGAAGGTATTTACCTCCTTTCCACCACGGGAAGATGTGGCACGAGGCCGGAAGGTGGGGATGGTAGGCCAGCACACAAGAGGTAGCGCACTCTGGCTCTGCAAAAAATGCCTGAGCAGCCACGTCGACATTCACTGGTAGGGACGCCTCAGGTTATTAGCCATAAATCAACCTCTTCTCAAAGAGAGAAGGTAAAGTCTGGGAGGAGGGGACCTCCTAGAACTACCCAGAACAAATACCTCAGCAGGACAGAGCAAGGACAGAGTAGGGCCAGAAGATGCAACAATGGCCCACCCTCTGTCGGAATGATCATCGGGGACGTACCCTCGACTGGTAACTCTATTCTTTGCATAGAACGCCATATAATACAATATGTACATATATTTATAGTCTTTAAGACTAGTACATTCTGTTCATGAGGGGTGGTTTAATCACTCCACAACAAAAAGGGAATACCATAATTCCGTCTATTTTTTTTTTCCAATCATCCATGTCCAGGTTTTAAAATATAGGGAAACTGGCAGAATTCAAGGCTTGTTGAATCATCTCATTGAAATTATGAGCTTGCATCCTTTACGATGACGTCATCAACATTTATAAATCAACGGATAATGAAATCTTCTTTAAAATTGCCCTGTGGTTTTATCTTCTGTAACACTTTAAGGCCCGGATTCATAACCGTTCTTCGTAATTACCAGACACAGGTTAACTGCTTTCAGGCCAAAATGAAAGACTAACATCAAATCTGTTGCTATGGTCGCTGGAAAAATGGTTGAATCATTCTACTGCTCCAGAATGTATCTCACTCCTAACGCAATCCTCCACCTGTATAAGAGCCAAATACGTCCTAAGATGGAGTAGTTGCCACATCTGGGGAGGTGCCTTTTCTGCCTTGACAGAGTACAAAACCGATTTTGAAATATAATGGGCGATGTTCTATTCTCCTCCCTATTACCCCTTTCTCACAGAAGAGACGTTGCTAGTCTTTCTCTACTCTATCGTTATTTTCACTGCAGGTGCTCGGCTGAACCTCAATCTATGGTCCACCTTCCTGTAAAACATTCACAACAAAAACTCGTCTAGCTACAACCACTGTCAATAATTTCTCTTTCTCCCTCTGTGTACCTAAAACTAAACGGGTCACCAGTTGTTTCATGTGTGATCTGGATTCTGCGACTAGGGTTACACCTTCATAGAAGGGGTGTTTTTCTTATTGGTGTTGTTTTCGGCACTACACAATATAATCTCCATTACCAACACAAACAGTAGTAAGGAGATAACATCCCATCATAATGCCAATATTCAACTTTTGAAATTTGTCGAAATTGATCCAGGTTTTTGGAGTTTTTTTCCTTTGGTATGTAGATTCCATCTGCTAATTCCCAATTCTCTGTGACAAATTTCTTTGAACGTGCTTTCAGAAGACTGCTAATATTTTCGGGCATCTTTTATAAAGCTTATGAGATACTATGAGCTCTTAGCTGTAGATTTCCTGACAAAGTCTTTTATTTAACCTAGTCTCAAAGGTGAATTTTCGAAATCTACTTCCGGGGGCTGTAGACTGTAGACGGTTGACTTCATTAAAAGGACCTAGAGGTCTTTCTAATGTATATTTATATATATCAAATTTATATATAGTGATTGTTTATATTCCAATGATAAAAAAATTCAGTGTTTAATCAAATCATTTATTTTTATTTTTAGTTTTGCATGGCAGAATTGCTTCTGGTCTTACAATTGTTTCTCAACAAGTAAATTGCACTGATTAATCCCATTCACTCTCTGTTTCTCACAGACCTAAATGAAATATATATATATTTTGTTTTACTTATATTCACCTCAAGTAAGGCACATTGCCACTGAAACATATTGAGGCTATTGAAAATTAGGGGGCAGATTTATAGGGGAATCCTAAATGAGGAGTTGTGCAGCGAGATGCTTGTTCACATTATATTTAAATTTCTGCATGTTGGTACAGCCAGGGAAACAGGGAGCAAGGAGGGAATTCCAAAGGCAAGCAGTTTGAGGAAAGAAGCTATTTGAGTAGAAAGCTTTCTGGCATCTGGGGATTTCTACAGTGAAAGGGTGGGATTTTGGTAATTGTTGGGTTGGTTAGGGGTATTTACGTTGAGAGGGCACAAGATACTTACTTATTTTTAGTTATGCAAGAAGAATGTCTTAACAGATATATCACATTGCTTGCCTTTGGAATTCCCTCCCTGCTCCCTGTTTCCTCGACTAGACCAACATGCAGACATTTAATAAAATAATATATAATGGATTTCATCATCATCATCATATTCGGTTTAACGTCCGTTTTACATGCTAGCAGGTGTTGGATGGTTTTAGTAATTGACTTCCAAGCTAACCTATCTGTGACCAGGTCTTTATTTATCCCTCTTTCTTTCCAATTCATCTTTATCACTTCCTGATGTTTCCCTTGTTCTTCCCCTGTGTGCTGACCCTGCTACCTTAACTGTTCTACATCTACTAACCCAGGAACTCTCATCTATTCTTTCAATGTGGCCATACCATCGAAGCCTCCTCTTCTGCACACATCTCTCTATACTGTCCAGATGTAATCTTCTTCTGAGCTCATCAGATCTGAGCCTTTCTTTAAGACTTGCGTTACACATCCATTATATCATTCTCATATCATTTCTCTCTGTGCAACGCATGTATTCAATCCTTACTGGCCAGGTTTCACTTCCATACATCATCACACTGTGTACATATGTCGGATAGACTCTTCCCTTGGTCAACAGTGGTAATTTTTTTTCCCAGAAATTTTCCAATCAAAGTTAGTTAAATCGATAAATTAAATATCACTTTCATTGCAATGAAAGCTTTCAAGAGAGATCTCCACATGGTAAATGGCTGACTCTCACAATTTAAAACTAAAAAAGTGATGTAAAGTAAAAATACCAAAAAAAAAACAAAAAAACTATAAAACAAAAAACAATTTTATGAAATAATTTTGTTTTAAATAGTCTATTCTGATTGGCCACAATTTATTTCAAGTTAATTCTAAACAAAAAACAATTTTATAAAATAATTTTGTTTTAAATAGTCTATTCTGATTGGCCACAATTTATTTCAAGTTAATTCTAAACAAAAAACAATTTTATAAAATAATTTTGTTTTAAATAGTCTATTCTGATTGGCCACAATTTATTTCAAGTTAATTCTAAACAAAAAACAATTTTATAAAATAATTTTGTTTTAAATAGTCTATTCTGATTGGCCACAATTTATTTCAAGTTAATTCTAAACAAAAAACAATTTTATAAAATAATTTTGTTTTAAATAGTCTATTCTGATTGGCCACAATTTATTTCAAGTTTGAGGGTCACAAAAGACTGCATAAAAAGAAATTTACATCCATTTTTCTTTTCAAAATGAACAATAAAATAAAAATATTTAGCAGAATACCCGTCCCACTAGTCTAAATGAATAAATGTGAAAGTTGGGCCCATTTCTCACACTAACAATAAAGTCAAAATGGCTGATTTCAAGTTAATTCAACTGTACACCATAAATGGACCATTTTTTTATATACTGCTTATGTATATGCAATATAGTTGCAAGATTAACTAATTTGCACATCAGTTTTGAATAAAGACATTTTATTCATTCATTAATTTGTTATTATTTTTTAATTCAACGATTGTTTTGATTGTAATATAAAAAATAGTTCTGCTTTGCAATATTGTTTTATTTTTTGGACAAAAGTTTAGTATTTGCGTTCAACTGTTCTTCTCTTTTACACTTTAGGAGGACTGACGTGATTTTCAACAAGTTGCAATCTATTTCCAAGTTAAAAACAAATCGCCCCCCACACCATCGCTGAGACAAATTATTTTTTTCTTTCGTTCTCTTTATTTATGGTCATTTTTAAAAGATAAATAAACCTATATCGAAATTATCAAAATGGTAATGCGTATCCATCTATAACAATAAATGCGACATTTCTGTTTCGTGTTTACAACAAAGTTATGGATGAAATGTTTATTATTTACATTTTTTGTTTCAAGTATTTTATGTAGCAAACTTTGCAAAGCGATAGCGAGCCGGCAAAGCTAACTAAATTAATTAGCCGAAAAAAACAAAAACAATTTTGCACCACTTTTATGTTCCCTTACAAAGATTAAAATAAAGATGGAATTTATAAGACATTCATAGATTGATCAGTGTGGACGTGGTCCCTTTAAAGACTCGCATGGATTAGCCAAAAAGTAACCCAATCACTGCTCCCTTAAGGATCATATGAGCCAACCTATATAAACTCAAACACTTAGGGCTCCTTCCTCTTTTGCGATTTTCAATACTACGGTTGATGTTAATGGTCGATTGCATTACGACGCAAGCCCCAGATGGCTGTCGCAAGCCTATGACTGAGGAGCCAAGAACTGTATGCGGCCCGAAGCATGCGCACTTGTTACAGAATGCTTCTTCACATCGGATAAGTTCCGTGGATGCACGAATTCGCAAACCTTTAATCTCTATAGTTACCTTTTACTTATTTTACACTTCAAAATCGAAATTCAATTATTAAATAAACAAGAATTTATAACTAAATGCAAACATAAGTATTTGCTTTACTACTTAAGCCTCGATTAAATAAAAATGGGTTTACGCTTAATCCAACGTGTTGCATCGTTTACAGATAAAAACGAAAGCCACTACTTGCACTAGTAGACAAGGATAATAAAAACGTGTGAAATGCAAAGTCATGTGTATAAATACTATTAATTCTTGTCTTTCGATTTTCGATTGATGCCAGACAACTGCATAAGGCCCGAAGTGTGCGCATTTATTCACATAAGTTCATGGATGCACAATTTCGCAAACCCTTATTCTGCATTCTTATCTTTTACTGTTTGTACATCATTCTTTATTACTTGTTCAAATAAAATTGTTCAGTTAATATACAAAATTTCTTCTAAATTTGTCGCCTCGATTCAACTTTCAGCGCTTATCTTTGAGAATATATCCGTTTTTCTCTCATGCAAGAATTGAACATTCTTTCGGGGATAAAAATTCCCACAATACATGCAACCTTATGCCTAGAATTCTTATTCCAATTTTCATCAAAATCCATTAAATGATTTTGATTTTAGAATAATGTCTAAAATTTGAACCTTAAGCTTGAAGTGTCTTATGAAGAAATTGAAATTCAGGGATTCTCGCTTAATTGGTGTCCTATAAGTATGGATCAAATTTCATGCAAATCTGAAATATTTTAATTTTCACATGAAAGGTTATGCCCATATTATACCCCCTAACAACCCTTTAAAATACTCCAAAGAAACTGAAAGTGTGAGTATATTTATCAATTGCTATCTAATCCTTACGGTTTAAATTTCATAAAAATTTTGAGATATCTGAATTTTCAAGGAGGGCTTCCAGTCCCTTTTTGCCCTGTTTGCATAAAACTAAATTAAACTAAGTATAGTCCACATTACCCACCGTTACACCTAGAAGCTAGCTCCTAAAATTCATAATACTAGCTTTAGAGTTTATTCAACACACAAAAAGTTATAAACATGTACACATACGTAACTTTATATATAGAGAGAATTTTTTTTATTATCACTTGGAACAAACGTAGTGAGAGGTAAGAGATAAGTTGTGAGGGCAAATTCTGGCGGGTAGGTGTAAAATGTCGGTTAAAGAGCAATCGTGTTTGTAGAAAAAAAACTGTTCTTAGAATTTTTGCTTCGGAGTCGGTTGCACATGTCGGCCGGCATTTGTGGGCTGTGAAATGCTTCTTCTGTCTAGAAGAATTTCTGTCTTTGGATCAGGATGTTGGAGAATGTCACTCATAACGCTCATGTTGCGTTTACCGGCATGAACTCGTTGCCTGGTGGATGAAACAGACGAAGACAAAATTACAATTCAATATACAAATCTGCTTAAAACAATGATCCAACCATTACATATTCTAGAGCAGGGGCGGGCAACCTTTTCAGAGTGAGGGCCTGTGGTGTAAATGAGGAAAAAAGAAGAGAAAACAAGAACGACCGACCGCGTTTTTGCGTGGCTTACCTCGTGTGAAGAAGAAGGAAACAAGAATGGCCGACTTGTTTCTTTAAATGCCTACAGGGTGACTACGAGGTATGCAAATGAGATGCTCCTGATTGGAAATGAAAGAGATAAAAGAGGAGTGATTGGGGGAGGAGGCAGAGGGAAGTTAGATTGCGAACAGAGAAGTTTGATCATAGGAGAAAAGTCGGATTCGTAGAGAGTGAAGAAAAACGTTGCAGAAATTCGTCTCGGAGTGGATAGAAAGCGGAAGTACGGCCAGCAGTGTCACGTATACCACAAGCTATTTCGGCACATCGAGCAAATTACCATGGCTGAGTGGAGACTGAGCACTCACATGCTGAGACCCTTTACTGGGGAGGGTGACCTGATTAAGTGGCTGGAGAAATTAAAGATGGTGGCGAAGCTGCAAAAGATAGAAGATGTGGTCACCCTGCTGCCGCTATACTTAGAGGGGGAAGCCCTCACGATTTACCAGCAGATGCGAGATGAAGACAAGGAAGACTTTGCCTCAGTGGAGCAAAGGCTGAAATTGGCCTTCGCTGAGGGCCCATTCGAAGCACTTGGTAAGCTTTCCAGTTTGAGGTGGACCGGCGAGTCGGTTGACGTCTTTGCGGCAGAGATCAGGAGACTGGCAGGGTTGGCTGGTTACGTGGGGAGGAGCCTGGAGATGACGGTAAAGCTGTACCTAGTTAACGGCTTCCCAGAGGAAATCTCTACGAACATGCAGAGAATCACTGGGATCCATACTATGGAAGTGGACGATCTCTTGGTTCACGCCAGAGTCCTAGTGAAAAATGTTAAAAGCCCAATCGTGGCTGCAGCTGTGGGTGGAAATATGTGCATGAGGCCTCACTTGAATGAGAGGCAGCCGGCGAGGCGACAGGAGGGGAGACCTGCAATCAAGTGCTTCCGGTGCCAGGGCCCTCATCTGATCAAGGACTGCAAAGAGCCGAGACCGGGGATCACGTGCTACCGATGTGGACAAGTGGGGCACCTTAGCCGCTATTGTGTTGCTGCACGGCACCAGGGAAACGAGTGAAGGGGAGCTATTGCGCCAGTGGTTACCCCTTCTGTGCGGAGATGGCGCATGATGGAACGGTGCCTCGGTTACCGGTAGTAGTCAATGGGAAGAAAGCCATAGCCCTTGTCGACACAGGCTGTACTACAACGTTGTTAGCGAGGAATGTCGCTAGGTCATGGAGCGGAACCAGGACTATTAGGACCGTGGATGGCAGGGATGTGAAGTGCCTAGGTGAGACGACAGCGGAAGTAATGGTGCAAGGGGTGTCCATTGGACTGCGAGCCTTAGTGTTGAATCATCTGGTCGGTGGTGTTGACGTGATTATAGGTATGAGTGCAATTAACCGACTGGGGGGCGCCACGTTACGAGGGAGCCAAGTGACGTTCGGACGTCTCGGCGCAGTGGGGATGGCAGGAGTGGAAGGTGATAGAACCATCAGAATACCAAAACCGGAGGTTTGCTGCATTGAGGACAAAGATTTCCTGGCAAAGTTTGATGGCGTGAGGTGGACGGTGGAATGGAAATGGATCTCCGGACCCCCGGAACTACAGAATAAAGTGGGCTGCTACGAAAACACCCTGCGAGGAGAAATAAGAAAAGGATTTGAGGAAGAAGTGGAGAGGTGGATAAAAGAAGGAATTCTGAAACCGTGGACAGGGGAAGAAAAAGGAGTGTTGCCACTACTGGCGGTTGTTCAGCCTACGAAAAACAAGATTAGGCCCGTACTGGACTTCAGAGAATTGAACAGACACGTAGCCTGCCACACTGGAACGGGGATCGACGTATGTGAGGAGGTCATGAGGAAATGGAGAAGAATGGGACGGGCCACAAAAATTGTCGATCTGAAATCGGCATATCTGCAGATCCGTGTAGATGAAAAACTCTGGCAGTACCAGCTGGTCCGGTACAAGGGGCGAGTGTATTGTCTGACGAGGCTAGGCTTTGGGCTGAGTTCAGCCCCCAAAATTATGACTGCCGTGCTGAAGACAGTGCTGAGCAAAGACCGTTCAGTGGAGGAGGCCACTAGTTCGTACATTGACGACATTCTGGTGGAGGAGGCAGAGGTGACAGCGGAGAAAGTAAGAAGCCATGTCGAGAAGTATGGGTTAACTGCAAAACCGGCGGAGGCCCTGGATGGAGGACGGGTGCTGGGGTTGAAACTAAGGCGAGATGGAAAAGAAAGCCTTGTCTTCGAACGAGGGAGTGTAATACCCGAAGTCGGATCTGAGCTGACGAAGCGAGAACTCTTCTCAGTCTGCGGGAGGCTGGTCGGGCACTATCCTATCGCTGGCTGGCTCAGGATAGCATGTAGTTTTATTAAACGACTAGCAGGCACTGCTGGCTGGGAGGGCCGTGTAACGAAGGAGGTTATGAACATGCTGCAAGAAATCATTGCGAGGGTGAGGAATGAGGACCCAGTGAAAGGGGACTGGTATGTCAGCAGTGGAGATGCGGGTGTGATTTGGTGCGATGCCAGTAACCTGGCGTTGGGCGTCGTACTAGAGATGGGAGGCGTAACTGTGGAGGATGCGGCATGGCTAAGAAAAACCAACGACTTCTCCCATATCAACGTAGCAGAACTAGATGCCGTTATGAAAGGACTCAATCTGGCCCTGAAGTGGGGATTGAAAATAATTGAAATTAAAACCGATTCGGCAACGGCAGCATCGTGGATTCGGTCGGCAGTAACTGGCGATAAGAGAGTTAAGACCAAAGGTGCTGCGGAAATGCTGATCAAGCGCAGACTCGGAGCGCTCGCCGATCTAATAGCGGAGTTCCAGTTAAGAGTATCTGTCGTGTTGGTCCCATCAGAAAAAAACAAGGCGGATTCGATGACACGCGTGAAGAAGGCCTGGCTGCAGGAGGGAAAGGAGGTCTCCTCGGTATGCTATGCAGGGGAAGAAGTCAAGGAGTCACACGAAATGCACCACTTTGGTCGGGAACGAACGTTATTCCTAGCCAGAGAGGTTTACCCGGAGACCACCGAGGAGGAGGTTAGGGAAGTGGTGGAGAACTGTCGAGAGTGCCAATCAATTGACCCTAGACCGTCCAGACACGAAACAGGACAGTTGCACGTTGCGGAGGACTGGAAGCGATTGGCTATTGATGTGACGCACTATCGCCACAAATTGTATCTCTCGATGGTCGACTGTGGACCGGGAAGGTTTGCCATCTGGAGAGAAATCAGGGCAGAAGCGGCATGGGCGATCGGAGGGGTCATCGAGGAGATATTTTTGGAGAGAGGGCCGGTTGAGGAACTCTTGATGGACAATGGGCCCGCTTTCCGATCTGAAGCCTTTAAAGGGGTATGCGATAAGTGGGGAGTAAGGCAATTTTTTAGAGCAGCGTATCGGCCGAGTGGCAACGGAATAGTGGAGAGGAATCATCGCACCATTAAAGCCGCTGCGGAAAAAAGCAACGTATCACCCATAGAGGCGGTGTTTTGGTACAACATCTCGCCAAAAACCAAACAAGACGAGACAACTGTCCCTCATAGGGCCGTTTTCACATATAAGTGGCGGCACCCGTGCAACAAAACAGCAGGAATCGAGAGTGAGGAAGCCACTATCAAAGTAGGTGAAGAGGTGTGGGTGAAACCCCCTAATGGACAGTGTACCACTCGTTGGAAAAAAGGGGTCGTAACGGGATTGCGGTCGAAGAACAATGTGATGGTGAACGGCGTTCCCCGGCATATCCTAGACCTGCGTCGCATGACACTGCCGGTACGCAGTGAGGGCAGTAAAGAAGAGGAAATCGAGGGCCACCGAGAAGCAAATGATGCGACTCTACCTGACTTAGACCCACGTTGTAGTGAACCTGAAAATGTTAACCCCCAAGAAGTTGTTCCCCAGAGGCCTCGACGTGAGAGGAGGCGGCCTGCTTGGATGGAGGATTACGAAGTATCCTATTGATCTCGAAGATCAAGGGGGGCGTGTGGTGTAAATGAGGAAAAAAGAAGAGAAAACAAGAACGACCGACCGCGTTTTTGCGTGGCTTACCTCGTGTGAAGAAGAAGGAAACAAGAATGGCCGACTTGTTTCTTTAAATGCCTACAGGGTGACTACGAGGTATGCAAATGAGATGCTCCTGATTGGAAATGAAAGAGATAAAAGAGGAGTGATTGGGGGAGGAGGCAGAGGGAAGTTAGATTGCGAACAGAGAAGTTTGATCATAGGAGAAAAGTCGGATTCGTAGAGAGTGAAGAAAAACGTTGCAGAAATTCGTCTCGGAGTGGATAGAAAGCGGAAGTACGGCCAGCAGTGTCACGTATACCACAGGGCCAGATGAGACTTTTAGAAGGAGATCATGGGCCGGAGTGAAAAACGAAATCTCAGAATTACTATATTTTGTTTACATGAATAAATTGTACAAAAATTGCATTGAACACTCTACAAATCTGATATTTTTTCTCAAGAGACTTCTGTATATGATGTTATAAAAGGCGCCGACGAAGAGCCATTTTGGAATCATAAAAAATAATGACGGGGGAAGTAGCAAGTTGATCCAGCATTCGTTTTGACACACCTCACATAAGATCTCTGTTTTATGCCCTTTCCTCGTCTCTCGTTTCATCTTTGCCTCTCTCTTTCTTTTTTTCTATTTTTATCTCAGGCCAAGGATTTGAAATTAATAGTTAAAGAAAAATGAAATATACATGCATCATCGCTCGCTGATATTTATACATTTTCATCCCACTGTAAATCTTAATTGAAACCTACTTTTACGTCTATGTCACAAAATGATATGAGTTTTACTGGGAGGTCAGCGGGCCGGATTGCAATAATAAAGCCTAGCAGGGTGGTGGGCCGGACGTTAAGAATTCGCGGGCCAGATGTGGCCCGCGGTCTGGAGGTTGCCCGCCCCTGTTCTAGAGCAACATTTCTCAAACTTTTTATACTTGCGTAACCCTTAAAATAAAATTACAACACGTCTGAAGGAACCTCTGTACAAAACAAAATTATATACCATACCTTTCTCATTTTATTTTCATCGTAGTTCATGTGGTAAATATCCCCCGCTGTATAATAAAGACCAATGTGTATTTATTTGTATATATTTTTATGAATAAATACATATTCGTCTTGTCACACAAAAGTTAGCGAGTAAAAAACATGCCTTTTCTAGCATCCGGACGAAACCATTTCAAGTGGTGAGGGAAAGTGAGAAAGCAAATAGCAAGTCAGACAACCCCCACCATCTGAAATTAATTTGGAAAGAAATCCTCCATTCTAAATAAAAAGTCAATGGTAGGTGTGTTGTTCTTTAGATCATCACAAATAATAATTTATATATGAAAAATTAAATTACTGATATAATTCGATGATTTTATATGAATATTTGGGGAAAACACTGCCGAAGCATAATTTTTTTTTTCATCATATTTGACTGAGGGTGTACACAAGTCACAGTATATATTTTTGAATTACTAGTTTAAGGAAAAATTCTTACTATAATAGGAGCCGTGTTTGAGTGGAAAAGTTTAGAGGTCAAAGGGTCAGAGAGCGACACGAGGCAGAAATTGCAAGCCACATGATTTTCGGACGAAGCTCTCTCTCTCCCTTTTAGCTGGTGAGATTTCAAGTGTCTAGCGGTTCTCCCCAATAAAAGGGGGCAGTGCATGTAAGTGGCTGATGTAGCGAGATGGGCTATCTGTCTATCTGTAACTGTCTTTAAATAAAATAAACCTTTTATAAAAGCACCGGCATCTGAGTGATTGTATTCAACAGACGATCAACAACTTGGGTTCACAATGACGATGACGGCGAGAATACTGACACAAGGTATAAAGGATTTATATAGCCATCAGTAAGATATAATACAACAAAATTAATACTTCCTTGTACAGCTTTTCGGTAATGCTAAATAAAATTTATACTGTTCACTTATAATACAGTGTCAGGGAAATTTGTAGCAGCTGTACAACTACAGGGACAGCTGCCATTACGATTTTGAATCTGTGCTTAATTCATAAGCTTGGCGCTGATTGGTGCAAACATTTGACTTCCTTTATGGCTTGCCCAATCAGGGGCCATCTCTGATGCGAGCTGAGCACGTGATGAGAGATTATAAAACGAATAGCTTCCTTTTCACTTCCTCTTTTCTTTCTCACGTGAAGAGACTGACAACAACTCAATGTTGCTCAGACCACCTCCGAAACTCTTCTCTTGGGACGCAACTGAAACTACCTGAGCCTTTTGCCCGGGTTCCGACTTCGACAAGACCTAAGAATTCAACGTGGCTACTCCTGCCAACAGACGCACACGCACACATACTTACATACACGGACATTACTTGACTTCCACACCTGTGTACTGTACCGTAACCTTCTTCATACATGAACTCTTTCTCTTTTATTACAAACAGGACATTGTCAGACTTCCGCACATGTGTACGGACACGTGTCCTTCATTTATGAACGTATTAATTCACTAACGCCCTACTCTTTCATTTCTTCCTTTTTATTCTCTGTTAATGAAGACGATCAATAAAGTTGTTATAAATCTATAGAAATGGACTTCGTCTCATTTCTATAGATTTCCTTAATAGAAAAAATTATAAACTCAAACATAAAAAGTAACCAATATAAGATGACACCTATAATATAAACGTAAACAGAACGAAAACGGATAATTGCTGCATCAGTTCATCATTTATTTATCCTTTACAAGCAATGTTAAAAAGACATAAGGTAAATCAAGACTGTGATATCAATTTAACACGAACAGGTTCCGTCTGCTGAGTGGGTATTGACTAGTAAAGGTGTTTTCACACTAGCGCCGTACAAACATCACTAAATATATTCCCAATGATTGTTATATTTTTGATAACATAATAGGTTACATATGATGATGTCTATATTACAATAACCACGAATATACTGTGCGTGTTTAGTGATATTACGTACATGAAATTAAATAAACAGTCAAAAGTGCATTAGCTTATTTTACTTCTTCTTACGGAACCCTCGGGGACCTTTTGTGAAATCTTAGGGTTTCAAGAAACGCGGGTTGAGAAACGCTGGTATAAACTTTGACTACTTTATAATACTTCACGGAGCAGTTTTGATTCACACAAAACATTCTAAACTCAAACATAAATAACTAATATCATATATCCATGGATGGCGGCACCGGTGGGGGGGGGGGCAGTGGGGGCTCAAGCCCCCCCACATTTTGACTTGGCCCCCCCCCCCCCCCACTTTACGGTCATCAATAATGAAGTTATATATGCATGTGTTTAACCGGGGCCCCCCCACTTTTTAGGAGAGCCCCCCCCCCTTTTATAACTGTCTCGCCGGTCCTGAATTATCTATGATATAAATGTAAACAAAAAAAGCAGATAATTGTTTATTATTTTTTTTTATCCTTTACTGGCAATGTTAAAAAGACATGAGGTCAATCAAGGCAAAATATCCTATGAACCAATAAATATTACTTTCAGAGTAATGATAAAGTGAAACATGCTTCTCTAATGTGAAACCTGTGGCGCCTGTCACTATTTACGTGCCTCACGAGGACAAAGTTAGACACAAGATCACTTTTTAATGTCGGGAAAATCCAGCTTCCCAAAAAGGGGTACTCTGGATTTGGGACAAAAAAATTAAAATTGCCTCAGTCTAGGAGGATCAATTTAGAGCAGCTCATCGTTGAACTGTTTCACAAATAGTTAAACAATTGCAATGCTCGAACACAAGTTTGCGGCCATCACCATATATCAAAAGGTGAATATGTGATTTCTGTCAACATGTACTTCTCTCGAAAACTTGTTAAGAAAATCACCTGAAGAAACAATCGCCCAAAATATTTCTAAAGGACATTGTACGACAACCTGCATGGCATGTAATAAAGTCTGTAAAATCAGTTCCGGACTAAAAAGGAAAATGAGAGATTTGAAAGAATCCACCCATGTGAAAGATTGAAACAGTCTGCTAGATTGTTAAAAAATTATCAGTCAACTTAAGTCGAGAAGTGAATTAAAAAATGATTAAAAAAACAACACAGCCGGATAAAATAAAATGAAAATCTAAGTGCAACGGTTTATAAGAATGTTCCTGTCACCCTCCAAGGGGACGTAATTCAGTATATACTTGTCATAAACTATCCCCATAAGTAATCAAATTTTGTTCAGTTCATTCATTATTTTTAATCTTCTCATAATACTCTTCATCATTCAACTTACAATCTATCCATCTCATTAAACCTTATCTTTGAGTGGCTTTTAGCCTTGATAAGTGGTAACTCATTAGTATCAAAAATATATATAGCACCTGGAGCAGCTGATTCAAAGTATTATATAAAAATGAGAATTATTTGTGGTCGCTTGATGTAAGGTAGCAATAGCCGACCATTGGGATGAAGCTAATTTTGATGAGAAGAATGTAAATAGTTCACTGTTTAAAAGGAAATTCACTTTTTTTTAATGCTTGATTTATGTGTTTGTGAAATGTAATGTATTTCTCTTCGTCATTTGTGACGGAACAGGGACTCTCGAATAAAAGTAAACGCCAAAATTATCACTCTGTTGGATTTAAGTAGGTAAGAAACATCAACATCTATGCAGATAATCAGTCGATATATAATGAATATGCCTGATGGAAACTCCAACAAACTGTGTCATTTCACAAAAAGTTGACATTTATGAAACTCCTGAGTAACCTTTTTAAACTCGAGGCTAATTGTGAAATCACAATAAAACAGAAATATCTCTGTCTTTTTCGGTTTCTGCATTCTTTTTAAGAAAGCCAGTGAGAAACACTGACGAAGCCCAACAATTAAATGGCTCTCTTTTTGAGGAAGCCCTCTGCTTTGATAAGCGTTTAGGACTGACCTTCACTCAAGACTTGAATTGGAATCCATCTATATCCCATAACATCAATGGACGTCGTCGGGGAATCATGCAGATATTTTATCAGTCATAACTTTTCAGTGGGCATGATAGAACCATGTCCTTCCCAGGCCACATACAGCACCCGGTATTATCAAATGGTCACCCATTTAGTACTGGTCAAGCTCAACGTCGCTTAACGTCAGAGATCTCATGGGAACCGGTGTGTCAACGTGATTATGCTGCATTGGAAGACTTACATCAAATCTGTTGCTAAGGTTGCTGGAAAAATGGTTGGATCATTCTTCCGCTCTAGAAAGTATATCACTCCTGACGCAATCCTCTGTCTAAGAATCAGATATATCCTAAGATGAAGTACTGTTGCCACATCTAGGGAGGTGCCACTCAGAGCACTCTTTCCTGCCTTGACAGAGTACAAAACCGACTTTAAAATCTCTTCCCTACAGCCTCTTTCTCACAGAAGAGATGTTGCTAGTCTTTCTCTACTCTATCGTTATTTTCATGATAGGTGCTCGACTAAGCTCCAATCTATGGTTCCCCTCTGTAAAACATTCACAACAAAAACTCGTCTAACTACAACCACTGTAAATAATTTCCCTTTCTTCCTTTGTGTACCTGAAACTAAACGAAACTTCCATGAGCAAACTTTCTTTGAAGAACTACCCGTCTGTGAAACACAATACCACAGGGCTGCTTCCCAGCTGACTACAACATGGTCATTTACAAGTTCAATGTTAACAAATTCTTTAATCAAATTTTGCCCAGTTTCAACCACCGTTGCCAATCATCAGGGTATTGTCTCACCTTCCACCTGACAAACTCATTAACCCTTATTCTCGAGTGGCCTTTGAGCCTTGATAAGTGGTGATCCGTTAGTACATAAAAAATAGGTAATCTGCCAAAACGTATAAGAAATAGAAATACAGGATACCCCCCCCCCCCCCCGTCCCCATTTATTTTCAAATGCCACCCATAAAATGGTTAATTAAATTCACAATCCTTTCGGCAATGCAACCATATTTGGTATAAATGAATTTCAGTCTATGTCTAATGTTTGAAGAATAAAATCAGGTTCCGATGAGGAAAAAATGTACCCCCCATGCAATCCCCTCAGAAGCATAGTCCACACCATACTACACTTTGATTTATTTGCTAAAAGTTCTAAATACAATTAGCAAATCAGGCACAAAGCCCTCAAAAGTTTGGGGAGTGGGACAGGTGGTCATCCTTTGTCAATCCAACTCTTAACTAGACACATTCTAACACATCTGTCCAAGCATTGTTTCTTTCTTTCTTTCACTCGTTATCCATCACTTTCACTTCAGTAGTTACCACAATACCACATTTACTCTATGGGCTAACCTACTTAAAATATTCCCAATTGTTTGAATTTAATCCTGTTTATGAATATATATATATATATATATATATATATATATATATATATATATATATGTGTGTGTGTGTGTATTTTTTTATTTATATTTAGAATTTTTTATATATATTAAAATATAAATTTTATAACAAAGTAATTGTAATAGCTCAATAGTGTAAGGCCAGAGCTATGCTATATTCAATATTGTTTATGTAATTTTATACCATTTCAATATTATAAAGGACAGTTTCACGTCATTTCATAAAACTTATTTTTTTATTCAGCATACAATTGTTGGGAGGGTGGTTAAGTGGATATCGACACAGACTGAAGACCTGGGTGTTCCAAGTTCGAATCCAGTCGGTTCCACAGCACCACTTTCACTTAGGGATGTTGGCAACCTTCTCGTGGTCCTTCCCGTAAGTACCCGATGTCTTTCCAGAAAGATTTCTAACTAGAAAAACATCGGGGAAACTAATGACAACACCAGAATCATCTGATTCACACGAAAAAAGAAGCAAACACCAATATATTTGTAAAATGCTCCTGTGCATTTATTTCTTGGTGTGGTCATCTTCAGTGCTAATTTTACAAAACAAAGCAAAAACGCAAAAAACAAACATGAAAAATTAGGCGATCAAAGCCTAAATTACAATCAGTACTCATTATCAACATTATATATATATATATATATATATATATATATATATATATATAAATTTGGGAAAGTTCACTTTTTTTAAGCATCTTTAAAATTTTAAACTTAAAGAAAGAGGCAAAATGCCTTCAAAAAACCATTTTAAAGATGCTTAAAAAAAATTAACTTTCGCAAAGTTATACCTACAGCGACCATGCACGATTTAAGTTCAAATTTAAAAGAGACATTTACACCGTTAAGTTCACACAACATCGGACGTCACTTCTACAAGACATGGAAGGATTATTACGGAAAAAAAAATATGGTTAATACCTTTTATTTGTTTAAATCTCTGATGAGGCTTGTTGTACCAAGCGAAATTATTAGAAAAAAGTCAAGATGAAAAAAATATATATAATTTTGATTTTAATGAAAATATCTGCATCTAACACATGATTTTTTGAAGGCATTTTGCCTCTTTCTTTAAGTTAGGTTTGACTACCACGACTTTGTCGAGAAGATTGACGATGCATTTGTCTGATACTAACGACCACTCCTGCCCCCAATCGGAATTCAGAAAACTCTTAGTAGAAAATAGCAAAATCTTAGAATTTAGTACTAACAAACAAAAACTCCATATATTAGAAGCCCTATATATAAAAACCAAAAAAACCCTAATTAATAGAATTAACTTTAATATCAGTAATAATATTCTAAAATGTTTATAGCTCCAAATATAGTTTCGTACTTAGTACATAATTCCCGCCAAAAACCTTCTATAAATACTAACACATGGTCTATACCTGATTAACCTCATTCCCCCGAAAGTGGATCCAGATGGGTCCGAAAGTACTTGGGAGATAAATCCAAACTATGGCAAATTCATCAGCCAATTCCCCTCTGAAACTAAGATCCTGATTCGGACTATTGAAAGGATCTACCAAAGGATATTTAGACATAAGTTGTCTCTTATATTCAACAATACTTGCCTGCAAGAGAAGATGCTGCCTATATATATATATATATATATATATGTTAAAATAAACATAGTTTGAGTATCCGACAATCGTTTCAGAACCTCTTCGGTTCCTCCTCAGAGATACTGTATATCCCTGAGGAGGAACCGAGAAGGTTCTGAAACGATTGTCGGACACTCAAACTATGTTTATTTTAATATAAAAGCTCTTTTTGAGCACTTTTGAAAAGTAATGGTTTTGT
>OY744541.1:48016471-48081471 GCA_963556195.1 Sepiola atlantica
TCAAGACGCCTTCGTCTGAAGCTGTCAGTCTCCTTACATTTCGAACATGTCAAATATCAAATCTAATGACAACATGCAATTTCTTAGTGATTCCACATCAAAAAACCTCTCCAACCACCGATTGTCATGGCAAATAACACCCTACCTGAGAGTTCATCATTCAAACTCCTCGGCCTAATATTCACAGGTAACTTGAATTGGAACAAATACATTGAAGACATTGCCAAGCATGCCGCAAAGAAGGTGGGCTCCCTCTACCGTGCTAGTAAACTCCTCACACCTGACATTATCCTGTATCTCTACAAAGCCACCATCCGCCCATGCATGGAGTAGTGTTGCCACATCTGGGCTGGTGCATCATCCACTAGTCTCTCTCTCTTTGATAAGGTCCAAAAAAGAGTCGCCAACCTAATAGGTCCCTCACTGTCAACCAAGCTCCAGCCCCTGTCCCATCGCCACAATGTAGCATCCTTGTGCTTGTTTTACAAATACTTCAATGGATTGTGCTCTGATAAACTGGCTACTTTGGTGTCCCCTGGACATAAATTCACTAGACCAACCCGACAATCAGCTAAATCCCATCCATTCACTGTGGAGGTCACTAGATGCCGGAGAGCCTTCTACTCCAATAGCTTATTTCCTCGTGCTGCTGGCCTCTGGAACTCCCTCCCTGCTCCCTGTTTCCTCGACAGTATCAACACGCAGAGTTTTAAAACTAATGTAAACAGACATCTCGCTACACTGCTTCCAACTTGGAGTGACACCCAAAACCAACACCCAAATTCTCAGTAACCTTTTATGTCTACAGTGGCGGCCTGCCTTATTTGGGGTGAAATATGTTAAAAAAAAAAATTTTTTAAATAAAAATCATTAACCGCAGCTGACTTAAGAGTCTCTTATGTTGATCATTTCGGCATTTGAATAAAATGTGTTACTTTTCCAATCTGACTGTCAGCTTCCCAATTTTGTTTTGCCTGCTTTGTAAATAAAGAAGAAAACAGTTTCACCCATCCGGGAAAAGATGTTGAATTGACCAATACATGTGGCACTAATTTATCAAAAATGGTTTTAATCAAATATTAATTCTGCTGTTAACTTTCCAGTTTCCATATTTGGAGTTTGTCAGTCACCACTTAAAAACTATTGGAGTGTATCCTTCCCTTTTCGTTTTGTTTTAATACTCTTTTCGAGGTGTCCACAAACCTTTCAGCTAGTATATTAGATCTTGGGAGATAAGATTAAGAAGTTAAGTAAAAAATCACATGGAATATACAAAATAATTAAAAATTAGTTGAATTGAATTGAGTTCCAGTTATTTCACATAGTAAAAAGTTATAGCCTAATTAATTTTTAAATATATAAAAATTAAAATCAAAATGATAATAAAACATAATCGATCACCAATAACAATTAACAAAGAACCGTCCACAGCTACACTTTGGGAGGTGCCTTAATGAAGTGGATACTGACGTAGACTTATGACCCGAGCATGCAAAGTTCAATGTTGGTACCATAGCACCACTTTCACTATGGATGTTGGGCACCTTCATGTGGTCCCTCCTGTAAATACCTGATTCTAGAAATAAATGTAGAAACCAATGCCAATAACACAATCAACCTGATCAAAAGTCGTACCATACGAATTTACACTTTAAGCCCAAAATATTTAATTGATATGTGCCTTATCATACTATAAACCAACGCCATGAAAACACAACACATGTTTTAAAAACAACTAAACTATAGAAGCAACGACGATACATAAAAATGAAAAAACAAAATAAGCAAACTAGCAGCCAATTACAGGTCAAGCTGATTAGCACTCTAGCTGTTAGAGTTGAACAAAACCGCTTCATGCTACTGGCATGACACTTTGTTTTAATAAAAAATTATATGTGCCTACATAAGAGGCTCTTGCTCGAAATATCGGTCATGTAAATATGTAATTAAAAGAAAGATATAAACACACGTTACAACATAATACCATTCTTCATATAATCTTGTATTATCGTTTTTGCGTTTTAAATGTAAATATATCTACTTGTTCCCACATCTATATCTAATCCTGAACAATTTAATGAATTGTAACAGCCTCTAACATAAAATATTCTTCTATATATGTGCGATTTTTTATTCACTTCAAGAATAATTTGAACAGCCTAGCATATAAGAGACCTCTTTCAACCAGGCATGTGGGCGGATTCTTTTAATCTAGCATGTGGGCAGACTTTTTTTAAAACTAGCACGTGGGTGGACTTTTTCAATGGAGTTCATGGGTGGACTCTTTTAAACTAGTATGTAGCTAGGCTCTTTCAAGCTAGCATTTAGACGGACTTTTTCAATCTTGCACGTGGGTGGACTTTTTACACCTAGCACGTAGCTAGGCTCTTTCAAGCTAGCATTTAGACGGACTTTTTCAATCTTGCACGTGGGTGGACTTTTTAAACCTAGCACGTAGCTAGGTTCTTTCAAGCTAGCATTTAGAAGGACTTTTTCAATCTTGTACGTGGGTGGACTTTTTACACTTAGCACGTAGCTAGACTCTTTCAAGCTAGCATTTAGACGGACTTTTTCAATCTTGTACGTGGGTGGACTTTTTACACCTAGCACGTAGCTAGGCTCTTTCAAGCTAGCATTTAGAAGGACTTTTTCAATCTTGTACGTGGGTGGACTTTTTACACTTAGCACGTAGCTAGACTCTTTCAAGCTAGCATTTAGAAGGACTTTTTCAATCTTGTACGTGGGTGGACTTTTTACACCTAGCACGTAGCTAGACTCTTTCAAGCTAGCATTTAGAAGGACTTTTTCAATCTTGTACGTGGGTGGACTTTTTACACCTAGCACGTAGCTAGGCTCTTTCAAGCTAGCATTTAGAAGGACTTTTTCAATCTTGCACGTGGGTGGACTTTTTACACTTAGCACGTAGCTAGGCTCTTTCAAGCTAGCATTTAGACGGACTTTTTCAATCTTGCACGTGGGTGGACTCTTTTAAACTAGTATATGGGTGAACTTTAAACCTAGCGCGTGGATGAACTCTTTCAACTTAGAGCATGGTGGATTCTTTTAACCTAAAACACGAGTTAACTCTTTCAACCTAGCAGGTGGGTGGACTCTTTCAACCTAGCATGTGTGTAAACTCTATAAAACTAGCTTGTGGGTGGACTCTTTCAAATCTCTTATTCTCATGATATTCATTTCAACAGACATTTTTATTTTCCTTGGTGATTTCACAATTACCCTTTGGTTTAAAACGTTTACTTAAGAGTTTCATAAATGTCAACTCTTTGTTAAATGACACATTTTGTTGGATTTTCTGTCTTGCATATTAGATATTGACTGTCAGAGAGAAACACCATTACATTATCTGAATAGCCGAAAAAGATTTAGGTAACAAGATAATTTCACACCCACTCTGCATGCATGTGTGTGTGAATGTTAGCGAAGCACACATTCACATTAGCAGGTATTTCGTTACTCTTTTTTCTTTCCTTCATTCAGTGACCAGCAGGACTACCCGGCGTTACCTGGGGCATTGATGACAAAATAAAAGACTTTAAAAAATCTGTGTGTGGAACATCTTTCTTTTTAACCCCCCCCCTCTCTCTCTCTCTCTCTTTCTCTCTCTCTGACTGCCTCTTTCTCAACTAGTTCGATATAATAGAATGTAAGAAGCAAGAAATAGAATGCTGACTAACTGTTTGACCTAATTTTTTAAATAACTATCAGTAAGAATGAACATTTTTAAAAATGCATTAATTTGATTATTGGCGACTTTAATGGAATGAATATTATTGTTTTCTCTTTACCATGACAAGGTTGGTCTCACACTGAATTCGATGATGTTAGATTTGTAAGTGTATCTCTTGTAGTTTCTCACTTTTAGTCGGATGAACACACACACACACACAACTTTTCTTTATACAATATACTAGCAAAGCTACCTGTCGTTTAAAAGAATTAAAAAAATGTATTTAACATCCTTCTTTTAAAACTCCCCTTTCTCACTAGTTAACAGATCTTCAGTCATGTTACCCTTTGAACCTCCCCCCTCTCTCTCTCTTTCCTTCTCTCTGAAACTGGTTCAATATTTCAAACAAGAAAGAAAAAGATAAAGTCATCTGCAGCTGACTAACCTAGTTTGAGTGTTTTTTTTAGACATTTATTAGTAGGAACAAAAGAAAATAATTTTTCTACCCCCTTCATCCTTCTCCATGAACTAATTTGATTCATAGTAATCCTAGAGTATTTATTTCACCATAACCACTTTGGGATCATACTGAATTGGAATATGTAAGGTTTTTAAGTGCATATTTGGTAGGTTTTGAGTTTTAGCAGGGCACATGCGCGTGCGCATGCACACACACATCGGACCGAGGAGTCGTTTACGAGAACGTGCCACATGCATGTTATCTCTCCTTGGTTTCCCAAGATGCTGCCTGACATCACCACCTTGATCGCTGCCGCTGCCTTCGTCACAATCAAGCCACCGGCCGTTGGTGAGAAAAACGGGCAGCAGAAATATACGCTCGGCGTAACACACACACAAATACAACTTTCCTTTATTTATATAGTAAACTAAAAGGGTACTCGTCTCAGGACGGGTAAAAGTAATTCCCCAAATAGAACATCGTCGCCGTAATCGTCCTGCGTCAACGGTATCATCATCACCACCGCTGTGATCCAGGCCACACCTTTGTCCGCTGATACTTGTTGTTTGTTTGTTTGTTTTAACAGGATTTATTTAAAACAGAAACAAAAAACAGATCAACTTCTTATGCATGAGAGAGAGAGAGAGAAAGAGAGAGAGAGAGAGAGAAAGAGTGAGGGAGAAAGAGTGAGAGAGAGAGAGAGAAAGAGAAAGAGAGAGAGAAAGAGAGAGAGAGAAAGAGTGAGAGAGAGACAAACAATAGACGATCAACCCCAACCCAGCTGGGGTTCCGGGAACAACAACGTTTCTACATTCGCTTGCTTCAGTTGTCAGCCAAAAAGAACCCGAGCCCCCCCCCCTCACCGGTCAGAAGTCACATGCTTTCACCGACTTCCACTTTTAGGTCACCCCCGACCTTTATGACGCCACTCAAACCCCTTCATTCAAACATCCCCTTCGCTATCTAACACAATACTTATTGTAAATGATTCATTGTATACAATTAATTGAACAAATGTTTCTATTTTACCCATAGTTGAGGCTGGAATTCAGGTGAGGGGATTTGTGGGTTCATACCTTTTCCAACAGTATTTGTGCATAAATCACTACAATGTTGTATATTGCTGCTGTGCTTAAGAAAATGACAAGAAAAACTTCTATAACGGCATATTTTTATTGCTTGATTGTGGCAGATGAGTAGAGTCAGAAAAAGTGGAAGGAGCACGGAAGTTGACGAAAGTTAATCTCTAGAATTCACTGGCAAGCAGCACTTTTCCTCAATCTTAATTTGAGTTAGTTAATATAACATTTTTGGACATCCACAGTGCCCATTTCGGGATTTCGCCTACACCCTCAATGTAGCCACGCCCCTTACATGACGTGGCTTCCATCCATTTTATTGTTGATTTAGTGACGGGTATATTTCCACCTGCTGTGTCTGCAGGTGTCACTGCATCAAATCACCTGATATATTTTTCCAACCCGGTAAGTGTCTGTGTCAATCAGTCGGGTTTCATTTCTTCCAGCCAGGTGTTATGTTTGGTACCCCAAACCCGATATTCAACAATAATAGATCAGTTTGGATTTAAACTTGGCTTAATCAATTTCATAATCCGTAACTGTATCCATTGGACCAATCATGCACTCCTTTCTCTTCATGTTATAGATATCATTACTTACCTTAGAAGGCACACCATTAGAATAAGGGTATTTTGGATATTCCTTGGGGTCGAATGTCTCTAGAAATGCATGACCCTAAAGAATGGACAAGAATCAAAGATCAATTAATATGAATGAATGAAATACAGTCAGGATTTGTTCAAAATTAAACAATGTTTATTTTTCTCATAAAAAATGGATAGCCATTTATATACATACTAGAAAAAATATGATTTGTTGGCTCACCCATTAAGTTTGTGTTAGATTGCTTGAGTCAGGAAAACATAAGTTTGCAGTCAGGTAAATATAAAAAATAAAAAAACAAAATATAAAATTAATCTCTGTCTGCTCACTACATCTCTTTCCCTCTCTCCCTCTCACTCTACAGCTACGTTCTGCACACATCTCACTATACTGTCTAGATTAATCTTCCTCTGAGGTCATCAGATCTAAGCCTGTCTTTATGACTCACATTACACATCCATTGTATCATTCTATTATTTATCTCCATGTAACACATGTCCTCAACTATCACTGGCAAAATTTCACTTCCATATATTATCACACGGCATACACATGCCTGATAGACTCTTTGTTTTGTCAACAGTGGTAACCTTCTGCTGGTTAGTAATGACAGAAGTTCCTTAAATTATTCAATCCATTCCTAATTCTTGCAATCACACTAGCACCTTCTCCTCCCTGTGCTCCATTGATATCACTAAGGTAATAAAAACTTCTGGACAACTTTAATAGCTTCGCCATCCAGATTTACTTTCTGCACATCCGAGTTCTCATTTATCTTCATTGTTTTACACTTCTTACACATAAACTGGTTATCACCTCTCAACCTACCAGTAAAATCAGTAGCGTAAAATTGTTTTACACTTCTTACACATAAACTGGTTATCACCTCTCAACCTACCAGTAAAATCAGTAGCGTAAAATTGTTCAGAATAATACAAATAATACAAATTATCAATACTCATCTAAAAAATTCCGAAACCTACTTTTATTATTTTATAATTTTGTTTTCTAAAGTAGTCATTAAAACAACACCAACAAAGCATGGATGGCTGCACTTTCTTCTAACACAATGTTCTGGGTCTGGTCTATCCGTAAAAGGAAAGTTCTTGAAAAGTAAAAATCTATGAATTCTCCACCTTCTGCCTTCTGCACATCTTCACTTCACTTCACTTCACTTCACTTCACTTCACTTCACTCACTGAGCATTGACACTCTTCACAAAAGAGTACAGTTTTTATACTGTTAAATCCACCCCTATGCAAATTGACTCCTCACCAGAGCCATCTAGTGGTTAGAGACTCCAAACAGCCAATTTGCAAAGGGGGCATAACTCAAATGGCACTTAACCACACTGGGTTAAAGAAGGAGGAGTACTAACCTTAGTGTTGACATATTGCAGGTAGCATTTATACATGTGATGCTTTTTGGCTTCAACTGATGTCCAAGGAAGGTCGTCAATTGCAGTAGCCAATTCCTTCTTCAGGGGTTCGTAGACGTCCTTTGTCCACCGGTTGTGCAGGATCTCCCTCTTGCGCTGACAATGTAGTTCATGCACTTCCAAATCACATTCCTTTGGAGAAAAGAAATAAGGAAAAAAAACATCCAATTTATATAACATTTCTAATCCTCCACTCTATAATAAAGAGCAATATATATATATATATATATATATATATATATATATATATATATATATATATCCGTCTCGTCACACAAAAGTTAGCAAGTAAAAATCTGCCAAACGAATTCATTTGGAATATGTAAGGGAATTGAGAACCGAAATCTATTTCCATAATTAAAAAAAACTTTTTTTCTTTCTGTTTTCTATACCAGTTTATGTTATTTTTTCTTTCCTTTGTTTTAAAAAAAACCTTCCAGTTTTCTTTCCCTTTTTCTTTTTTCATTTTTTTTTTAACTTCACTAATTCAGAATTTTATTTGAATATGAATAGTTTTGCGAACACTGGTGAAGGATTTTTTTTTTCTGTCATTTTTGATGGAGTGTGTACACTTATGTTGTATAAATTTCCGTATTCTGGCATGTCATCGCAGGTCTATATATTCACCTTTATTGCATTGCATAATTCATTTTGATGATATTTATGTTTTTACAGAAAAAAAGAATTGAATTTGTAGCAGATAACAAAAGAAATGTTATGCCAGAAGAGGATATTTGTGTTTATTTAAGTTTTCGTAGCGAAGATCGATATCAAAAAGTCGATGTATGTTACGCACCAAAACTGAATAAGTAGTGATCTGGTCGTTCACAGTGGCAAGATATTATTCTAATCAAAGCCTCAGTGATTGGTGAATAAGGAACTACTTTTCACATAGCATTTTCTCTCGGTGAAAGAGTTTTCCCATTTTTGCTTTCCCTTTTTGCCTTTGTTGAAAGAAGACATATGCAACATGGGGTTGTTTATTTTGATGGAGTACGTCACCATTTTCTTGTCTATCATCACACAATAATCCGTTACACTCCCCCCAGATCTTATGATCACATTGATGGCAGCCGGTAATTGGCTGTTTTTGACTGGTATTTCTTTGCAATCCGGGTTGCTGACATGGAAGATGGGCATGGAGAGCAAAGGGCTGATAGTCAATAGGAAGAAGACAGAATTTTTTTATCTCTGGTGTTGGTTTCAACCTCCTGCAGGATGCTGGCATGTTTCCCTGCACTGTTTGTCACAGAGGTGTAGGTGTAAACGCCATTGAATGCTAACAATACAAACTATGGATCCATAAGAAGTGTAGTGGTCTTGCTGAGAAGCTGGTAGGTGATCCAGATAATGTTTGTCACAGATGTCTGAGTGTTGCCCGCCCAATCGATGGTCAAACGGTGGCACTTATGGATGTTGATAGCTACCCACTTGATATTGAAACTACCTTCTGCTACCTGAGAGACATGTTGAATGCTGGTGGTGGTTGCGAACATGCTATCATTGCTCGCTGTTGTGTTGCTTGGGGAAGATTCAGAAAGCTGCTGCCAATCCTTACATTGAGGAACATTTATTTCAGAACTGGGGGCAAAGTCTTTTTGGCCTGTGTTCACTCTGCCATCTTGCATGGCAGTGAAACATGGGCCCCAGACACTTCTGATTTGCAGCGGCTTCGACGTAATGACCGTGCCATGATCTGGTGGATATGTGGCAGCAAACTAAAGGAGAGAATCTCTTCAACAATGCTCTATCAGATGCTTGGTATTGGTAGGATTCTGGATACCTTATGTGCATGGCATCTCAGGTAGTTTGGCCGTGTACAACGTGTCACCTCCTGCATTAACTGAATAACATGCATCAGAGTGCATGGTAGGCCAAGGTACGTGGTGACTTGACTGGTTGCAACCTGATTGGTATCAACCTTTTGATGAGACGATGATACCTGGAGTTGCTCGCCCTGGAATCCAAGACACTCGCAGCATCTTAAATACCAAAACCGGAAGAAGAAGAAAAAGATGATGATGACGAGGATGATGATGATGATGCATTGTGAAATGATCTTTTGTTATAAAAGAGAACCACACCATAACTAAAATCATTTGTTTCTGTTGTGAGACACTACACTTTTTCTATATCCCTACTGACGATATTTGTCTGAATATATGAAATGGTGAGGCATCATCATTTAGATTGTTTGTTCTTCACATTGCTATCCTCATGAATATTGGTATTTCTATTTCTACTGTAGCGATATTCGACTTGTGTGTAAAAATAATGTTAAAAACGGTATTTTCTGCATAAGGCTAGAGTAAGAAGAAATTGGAAAATTCCATTAAAAGTTAAAGAGTAGAATTAGAGCTACGTTGCGTCATGGACAGAAAGTCTGAAGTGAGATGTGGAGGAGAGGATAGTAAGGGCTTCCTTTTTGGCAGGTGAGTCGATTTAGTTTGGACGCCTTTTCTTCAAAGCTCTACCTTCGTTCATCCCTCCAGCGAGTTGGTAGGAAGAAGTTTATGTAATGTGTAACTTTTCAGTGGTGTAAAAGAATAAAACATAGAAAAGCATGAAAAAGCCGTTGAGCAAGTCAAATGTTGTTGGTGTTTTTTTATCTGTTGCAGAAGACGACTGCTATCATAACAACAACTCAGTCTTCACTACAACAATCGCCACCAACATTCAATAGTAAACACACTTGAATACGACATACAAAATTGTCAATAACTCTGACATACTCCTCTCTTGGCACTGCCCTGATTCAAGCTGTTTATGGTCCGATACTGTTGTTGTAAGGATCACATGTTTTCTGAATTTTTTCATGCTAGGATATACCAATCTTTTCTGCAGGACAAGTATAGTGATGAACACAATATGACAGCCTCGAATCAAGGAGAAACTTGAACCAGTTTATGTTTTTGTTCAATTTTTTTTAACATAGTTCACCTCAAACAAGGCAGGCCGCCACTGTAGACGTAAGGGGCGATGGTTGAGGGGGGGGGGGGAAATCAACCTAAATTGGGATCTGCGCAGCGAGATGTCTGTTTACATTAGTTTTAAATTTCTGCATGTCAGTACTGTCGGGGAAAAAGGGAGCAGGGAGGGAGTTCCAGAGGCCAGCAGCACGAGGAAAGAAGCTATTGGAGTAGAAGGCTCTCCGGCATCTGGGGACCTCCACAGTAAATGAATGAGATTTAGTTGATTGTCGAGTTAGTCTAGTGAATTTACGTCGAGGGGGCACCAGAGTAGCCAATTCATCGGAGCATAATCCATTGAAGTATTTGTAAAACAAACATAAGGATGCTACATTGCGGCGATGAGACAGGGACTGAAGCTTGGTTGACAGTGAGGGACCTATTAGGTTGGCGACTCTTTTTTGGACCTTGTCAAAGAGGGAGAGACTAGTAGATGATGCACCAGCCCAGATGTGGCAACAATACTCCATGCATGGGCGGATGGTGGCTTTGTAGAGAGATACAGGATAATGACAGGTGTGAGGAGTTTACCAGCACGGTAGAGGGAGCCAACCTTCTTTGGGGCAGCCTTGGCAATGTCTTCAATGTACTTGTTCCAATTCATGTTACCTGTGAAGGTTAGGCCGAGGAGTTTGAATGATGAACTCTCAGGTAGGGTGTTATTTTCCATGACAATCGGTGGTTGGAGAGGATTCTTGTAGTTATTGAAGGAAAGGAGCTTTGTCTTTGCAGCATTAAAAGTTACCAACCATTTATGACCCTAATCCACTACAGCCTGGAGGTCATTTTCTAAAGATTCAGCCATTGCCTCGAATATGAGCGCGTCAGTTTTGCCAACATGGCGAGAGTAAAGCGTGGTGTCATCAGCAAATAAACGAATCTCAGACTCTATGTCATCAGGGAGATCGTTTATATAGATCAGGAACAACAAAGGTCCAAGGATAGATCCCTGGGGTACACCAGCATTTATGTCATGTTGCTTAGATGAATGGCCATCGAGGACAACCTGGATTTTTCTTTTGTTTAGGAAGGATCTAATTATATTAAGTAGTTGTCCAGTAATACCGTATGAGCATATTTTCAGGAGAAGCCCTTTATGCCATACCTTGTCAAAGGCCTTGGATATATCAAACGCTACTGCCCTAGCTTCTTCTGCCTTGTCGAGCATATGATACATGCGTTCAGAGATGACCGTTAGGATGTCCGCAGTAGATCGTGCTTGTCTAAATTCATACTGGCGGTCAGATACAAGTTTAGCATGTACTATCGCTAGATTGATTAAGGATTCAAAGATTTTGGCAAAGATCGACAGTAGACTGATTGGGCGGTAGTTCTGAGGATCGGTTCTATTCCTAGAACTCTTGTAGACTGAGGCAATTTTCCAGCTATCGGGGAAGCAAGATTCAGCTAGGCATTTATTGTAGAGTTTGGAGAGGACAGGGACCAGTTCAGCAGAGCATTTCTTTATTACTATTACAGGTATAAGATCAGGCCCACAAGCTTTAGAGGTGTCAAGGTTTTTTATGATGTCTCTGACCTGGGATGAGGTGGGGTGATGACCAGGTTATCAAGTGTGGCTTCGGTCTGCAAAGGGAATTTAGGGAGGGGGTGGTTATCTGAGTCTAAAGTAGAGTTAGAAGCGAAACGTTGGGCAAGTAGTTCAGCCTTATCAGTGGTCGTGCAAACGACATCATTGTGGTTTGATAGTGTGGGAATCGTTTATTGATCATTATTCACTACACTATTGTAGATTTTCCAGAAATCACGAGTACATAGTTTCTGTGACTGGATGCGTTAACTCATTATACCTTCTCTTCGCTTCGCCTATCACAGCCTTGCAATTATTTCATGACTCTATAAATTTATGTCTATTAGTAGCTGACTTATGGTGGCCGAATTTACAGAATGCTTGTTGCCTCTCAGAAATGGCAGCTGCACATTCTGAGGTGAACCATTGAGGAGAGTGGGGCTTGCTAAAGAATTTTCGCATGGGGGCATAGGCTTCAATGCCTGCTTTGACCCATTCAGTTAATTCGTTTGCACACTGGTCAACAGGGAATGAGAAAGTTTCCCTCCATGGGGCATCACTGATGTGATTTCTGATTGACTCAAAATCAGCCTGCTCGTAGTATCTTGTTGTTTTGAGCAATGGTTCATCAGCTTTTAGACGACTTTTTAGGGTGATATGTATCATTAGCACAATGTGATCGGCATTCCCGAGTGGGCTATGAGCTTTCGTCACACAAGCCTCGGGCATTGAGGTCTAGAAGTAAGGCTTGTTGGTCTACTCGATCGGGAATGCGGGTCGGAAAATCGACAGTCTGAGACCCTCTCTCACCTGAGTGAGCTAAGGAGAAATTATATGTAGAGTTGCCGGCTGCGTCAGTAAGGCTGGAGAATCCCAACCAGTCGCGGTGGTGGGCATTAAAATCCCCAAATACATGTATCTGGGTATTCGAGTCAATTAAGAGTGCTCTATCTATGCTTTCAGAGACAGAGTTTAGCAGAGTACAGTCCTGGGTCGACGGGGAGCGGTATAAGAAATATAAGTAACTGACACTGTGATGTAAAGTCAATCTAAAGCACATGTAGTCGTGGTCATCCGATTCTAATCTATGTTCTCTAGTCAGGGGGAGGGTGTTCTAAACATAAACTCCTAGCCCGTGCATATGTTTGTCAGAGTCTTTACGGTAGAGTGGGAGGTAGTCAGTCATGTCAAAGTGGTGAGAGGAGATTGAGGATTGAAGGTTAGTTTCACTAAGAGCTAGGATATTCGGGGAGTTTGTCAGGAGAAAGGTTTCTACGTCGTTGATGTTGGTTCTAAGTCCCCGGATATTTGTGAATGCGAGCCTCAAGTGTCTCAAAATTTCACTCTGACTTGTCCCAGTGACACATGGCTGAGAAATTGGTTAAAGTATACAGGTTATCTTGAGGTTCTGAGTTCAATTCTGAACAAAGGCAGTGAAGAATTAGAATATTATATTTCATCAAGTTTAGCAACACGTGGGTAAAGAAATTAAATTAATTATCAACACATGTGGAGGCTGCTAAGAATCGCTGTGTATTGGTTGACAATGTCATGCATGTCGGAAAGTAAAAGACAGTTAAAACACTGTGGGGGGGGGGCAAATATATTTCATTTATTTACAGTTTGTCTACAACAAACTATAAAGACAGTAAATGAGATAAGTAAGACATAAGATTACATACAGAATACATTGTTCCCATACACAAATGAATGCACAATTTATTCATATAAAAGGTAATGTGAAAATATTTTCTCATAGCATCTTTCTGTTAGAGGACATGCCCCAAAGCCTGTACTATCTGTTGCGCATCTGATAAGCAATTGAGAATATTTGGTCTTAATTCTAGACCATGTGATGGTACGAGAGTTTGCACAATATCTTGTGTTAACCATGAGATTTGAGGTCTACTGTTTTACATCAAGGGACATAACTTTAGCTTGGAAATCAGTTTCTCCCCAAGGGAGATAACTCAGGTTCTGACATCAGCAAGACAATTTAACAAATTTACTCAAAAAATCTCATGACAACTGAAAGATGAAATGCGAACAGTGTTCCCCAGGATTCTAATGAAGGGCTTGATTCAAAATTCCATGACAGCTCCCGAGTTTGACGCAAGGCACCTGAAGATGACCATATGGAAAACAGCCATAACGTTGTGATAACGACAACTATGATGTGCAAACATTGCCTAAATTATAAAATAACAATGAAAATTACTCATCTCAAAAATAGAGACGAGTGCTATGATTTTATACTTGGGCTGACTAACTTTAAAAATTAAAAAGTTACTTACTTTCTCTAGAATCTTTGCTCTTTCATGTAAACAATCGTACGTTCCCTGGCTCCAACGGAACTCTGCCAATTCCTGTAATAAAAAATTTGATTAATCAAATTATTAATTAATTATTGTAAAATTAACATAAAATATTTTTCTAGATTGATATGTGAGACAATCTCCAATCAATCATTAGAATTTCACTTTGGCACAATTCTCGTATGTGAAAGATCTTGTATGTGTAAAGATCGAGCCAGGAGCTTGTGTCCCATCGCTAATCTGGAAAGTTATTGTCAAAGCAGATGTAAAAAAATAGATCTATTAACCAATTGAATGTTTTTGCTAAAAGAGTAATATATTTATGGAACGAGTTGTTTGATCAGATTAAAAACAGCAACAGTTTAAACACTTTTAAGATGGAATTGGATGAATGCAGAAATAATGATACAACTAAAAGGAATTAAGAATGCACTTTTGGGAACTATTGGAGAAAAATGAGAAGTGATTTAATTGAAACTTCTAAAAAAAACTAAAAAAAATAATGGCATTTCTAACTATAGAAAATATATTTCTACTCAATCTTTTTTTTTACTAACGAGTCATCACTTATCAAGGTCAAAAACCATTCAAAGATAAAGGTTAATGAGATAGATAGATCGACAGTTAAATGATGATGAATACTATGAGAGGATTAAAAAGCACCAACCCATAAAACAGCAATTCTTTTCCCTTTGTCAGGAACATCAATGATGGAATGTGAGAACTAAAGGACAAAATGGGGAGAGGCAAGAGTTACGAGGATGACGAAAGTAAACCTAAGGTCCACTTGTGTTAAGAAAAAAATTATATCACATAGTAATCCCTGTAACCAATTTTTTGTAAGCAAACTTGAGTCAGTTTACCAATTTTTCTTAGAGAGGAGGAATTCTACATTTTTAGGCAATTACGTGTGGTTTTACAACCTGTAACCACTCGGACTTGAGTCCGTTTACCAATTTAGGGGTAGGGGGAAAATTGTATTTTTTAAGCAATTACGTGTGGTTTTACGATCTGGAACCACTACATATTTTTAAACGTATCTTTATCTTTAATAATTAAAGGAAATTTTTTCCTAGTAAGTAAATACGTGTGAAAATAATTAACGTATTTATAAAAGAATAATGTTACAGTTTATTTACTTATTTTTTTGTACCTTAATTAACAATTTTTTTTTTCTTTACTTGATATTTTTTCATTTTTCTATTGATTATTTCAGCATCCCAAATTGTCTCTTGAAAATATGCTTATTTTATTAATATTATCAACCCCGTCTACACAAGCACCGATTACATCGGCTGAAACGTTGTGAAAATAACAACTAAGATAAGAACAGTAGTCCAAAAAAAAATAAGATAATACAAGTTAATTCGTAAAGATTGTTGGAAAAATATTTTGGGGGGCGATACCCAGCAGTTGGGGGTTGCAAAAAGAAATACTCTTTCTGCAACCCACCCCAACAGGGTCTGATAACAATAAGTAATGGGGCAGAGAACGGATTCCTCAGCTGGAGCAAGCATCTGGTTTCTACTGAGTCAAAGGTCACCTAGAAGGATGGTAGAACCTGAATATATAGGTTTTGTAACTACCTTCCACAATCCTCCTATTCCTATTCCTGACCATAAATCCTTTCGTCTATCTTCGCTCTTGTAAGTCATAATTCTCCTCGAAGACTGAACCCACAATTAGCAAGTATCACTCTCTCCCCCCCCCCCTTTTTCACAAGATATTTGCGCAGAAAACATTCATGGGTGCAGAAATTCAGCATTGTTTTTAAAGTGATTTAAAAAAACAAAAAAACCTTACTCCATAAAAATTAAATTACGCGTTATTTCACAAACCAGCAAAGTTTGGTCGGACGAGTGCGTGCAGTGTATTCACAGGGTCACAAGTAAATGGAAAGAAAAAAATGTGATTCAAGGGAAGTTACTTTGTAAAAACAACTTCGAATTATCTCCCTTGAATACTTAAATAGTAATAGTTATTATTAATAAAATTGCATGACCACATCTTAGATTTAGACATTATTTTTATTATTTAACTGTTAATCGATTCATTATTAAAATCACAAATGCAATAGTGCAAATTATTAAAACGAACAAAAAATATTTCAAAACAATTTAATTACGAAATTGAACCCACCAGTGGCATTTCAAAATATTAAAACGGCTGCTTTGTTTACGAAGAAACGGAAATGCATTCCAGTAGATTTAATTTCGTAATTAAATTATTTTTAAATAGGATTTTTTTTAAATTCGTTTTCGTACTTTACGATATTGCATTTTTCATTTCAATTTTCTGTGAACTGCTGAATCCAAATCTAGTCTCATATTTTCTATCACATTACATTTTTATACTACCAGCATACGATATTTTCATGCATTTTGCAGAAAATAATCATTTTTAGCACAGTTTAATGACTTTGGGGATGTACATTGTCATATGTGAAGTGACGAATGTTTAATAGGTTGAATACACTTCTTGAAATAAATTGCATTGTATGCTGTATGATGTCTCATTTATTTCTGATTGGTTGGATAGGAAGATAATAATGAGAAGCTTCAGTGAAAGAATATCAGGAAGAAATTGATTCACAGAGAAAAGTCAGCTGACCAGGCAAGGTACACAGAATTTTAAAATATGTGTTATATATCGAATTCATTTGTGCATTCATTTTGTAGACTATAAAATAACCAAGAGCATTCATTAATATTTTTTTTGTATATAGATTACTTCCGAATTCTAACCAAAACGTGAATTAGGTAGAATTATTTCATTTCCAGATGTGAGACGAGAAGTTGCCAGCTGAGTAAAGATCACAAAGGCTACCAGTGATGAACGCCATCTCATTCATGGATGTGAACCAACGGCTCAACGACTGAAGTCAAGGAGACGCTTACTCAACTATGTCGAACTCCTAACAACATCTCAGAAGCGACCACACTACAGCTGTGGACCAAAGGGCTAGAGAATGACCCCCCCCCCTCTACTGACATGGAAATCTCTATTCTGAAACCCTCCCTCCTGGCTTAAAAGCACCCTGAGTTAAGTGGAAAGCACTCAGCCGTTTGAGAAAGGGAATTGGGCGATCAAAAGTGGCTAAATATGGCTATGAAACCGACCTAACTATCTGCGAATGTGGAGAGGAGAACCATACAATGCAGCACTGTCTTGTCTGTCCTCTACTGGTCAACTGGTGCAGCTTGAAAGATCTTGCAGAGTGCAAAAATAATGCAAAGGACTGCGTAAAAAAGTGTGAAACTGTCGTATGGCCACATGCTTTAAAGACATGCAGAGAAGAAGCAGACTTGATCCAAACCAGGAAATGATTCAGTCATTACTTCCTGATCTAACAAGGGAATAATCTGAGATTACTTCCTAATTAATCATCCAATCAGAATTGTGCACAAATTCTCCATAAAAACTCCTGTCCTCATCCTAGTACTAATTTGCTGTTGATTTTTTAAACATTACAAGATAAAATATCTGCGGTCTAACAGCTATTGCTACAACATATCAATGAAGGAAGTACATTACATGATCCAGATATTGTCTCCTATATCTGTGTCAACTTCATTTTGCATGATCAAAGATGTAGTAATAATGATTTTGTCAAAAAGATGTATCTTACCTACTTTAAAGAAAATTAGGACAAAAGCTGAGCCCCTCACAAAATGTACAAAACCTGTATAATTTGGATTATTCGGACTACTGTTCTCATCTTGAGTGAGATTTCACAACGTTTCGGCCGCTGTAACCTCCGGCCTTCTTCAGGTGTATCTTTTCGAACTTGGGGAATTTGAACGGAATTTCGAACGGAACACTTTATTTAATACACAGGGGTAGCATATTCTCTGGGAATAGTCTTCAGTAATCTTCATATCACCCGCACCGAGGATTGAACCTTCAGATGACTATCACTGAATTTTACTTAGTACTATATCCACTGCACCACGGGTCCTTGCAGACTGAAGAAGGCCGGAGGTTACAGCAGCCGAAACGTTACGATTATAACACTCAAGATGAGAACAGTAGTCCGAATAACTGAAATTATACAAATTATCAATCCTCATCTCAAAAATTCAGAAACATAATGTACAAAACCTGTGTATAAATTTGCAATCATGGCCTGAAGGGTAGAATGCTAAGTTCAAGTTTGGTGTGCCAATGGTTTGGATAGAAGCAGCAAACCATTTGGATTTCTGCATTGTCAATATAAAAGGTTTCAATAAGAAAACTAATCAACACTTGAAACACATATCAGGCATGTGAGTGCACAGTGTGATGATGTATGGAAGTGAAACCTGACCAATGAGGGTTGAGGACATGCGTTACATTGAGAGAAATAATATGAGAATGATACAATGGATGTGTAATGTGAGTCTTAAAGACAAGCTTAGTTCTGATGACCTCAGAGGAAGATTAAATCTGGGCAGTGCAAAAGAGTAGACTTTGATGGTATGGCAATATTGAAAGAATGGTTAAGAGTTCTTGAATTAATAAATTTAGAACAGTTGAGGTAGCAGATTCAGTTCACAGGGGAAGGGCAAGGAAAACATGGGAGGAAGTGATAAAAATGGAAAGGATAAGTAATGAGCTGGTCAGAGATAGGTTAGTTTAGAAGTCAATTTCTTAAAACCGTCCAGCGCATGTGCAGTATGTTAAACGGACGTTAAACTGATGACTCAGAATGACTTTAATGGATCTGAAATTATGTCTGTGTTACTTCCTGTTTGATGGGCTCAAGAAAGAAAGCAACATACAACCCCGCCATCCACCCCACCCAGATTAGATGTTCCCTGTCTGGGTCGAGTGAGAATATTCTATGTCAAAGGGGAAGGTGCTAAGAAGTTAAAAGAAAAAGAAAAAGAGAAGGGAGTTAGGAAATATAGGTCAGATCGTGTGATCACGTACACATCCAAAATTATTACTTAAAATCTAGCTTACAGTAAAAACCGATTTCACAAATCTCGCCCTATCAAATAATCTAGAATATTTATGAAATTAAAAATTACAAAGTTATTAAATTCCAATAATTTTATAGTTTAATTTAAGATTTAATTTTATCAGGTTAGAAATTATTAAAGTGTTTAATAGTTTAATTTAAGATTCAATCCTATCAGCCCAGGAATTCCAACTCAAGGTTTAACTTTCCCCAATTAAAAAGTTTAACTTGCCCTAAGGGAACATCTAATCTGGGTGGGGTGGATGGCGGGGTTGTATGTTGCTTTCTTTCTTGAGCCCATCAAACAGGAAGTAACACGGACATAATTTCAGATCCATTAAAGTCATTCTGAGATGTAGACAATTTAATATCGCCTTCTGTTCGTTAGGGATTTGTCATGTCTGGTTGAATTGCTGGGGAGAGAAGATTACTTATTTTTTTCGCTCTGCTGGCAAGATGCGACGGGGATTCAGTCTTATTTTGCTCAATTCGGATTTAACGGGTTTTCTAATTAAACAACAAACTTTGATTTGACTTGGGTTGCACATGTCGGGATTTTGGAACTTTGATTGGACTTTTTGTATTATTTGATTTATTTATCATTAACATTGAATATGGACACGTTTCGCGACTGGATAACTTTGTTGGCCCCTTCAATTTCACGTATATGGACTGCTGTTTATAACTTGGAGTAATATCTTTCCTGATTATGCTTCTCAATTTGTATGACCTGGATGGACTGTATGGATTCAACAAAAAGTATGTTTTTGGGTTTTATATATTTTCAAAGCATAATTTTATTACCTGTAGTAGTATAACTGCGGTAATGGTCCTCTGAAGAGAAGAATTATCTTTGAAAACTCATGAGCTAAGGACTTAAGGATACTTTGCTTGAACTTTGAATTCTAATAAAATTTGATTGACACCTTATTTTATTACTTCATTTTATATTATAATATTAATGCTCTATCCAGTATATTGAGCTTCAGTTTTTATCCGGATGTTTCACTAATTATAAGATATTAGTTGACGCTTATATCTTTTGTTGGATTGCTTCATATATATATATATATATATATATATATATTTAAGAAAAAGTTTAAGTTAAGGAACTAAAACTATTACGATATTTCAAGGAGATCACATAACACAAGAGTTATTAATAAATAAGATATAATGAATCCCCAGGATATATTTTATACTGCAGATAAAATTAAGCTCAATGGTTTACACGTTATGTTAAGCAGAGCTTTCATATTTTAATTCAGTAGATTTCTGAAACATGTGTACATATGGATAAACATTGTTGAGTGTTGATTTTTGGAGCATGGTTACAAAATATTAATTATGTCATAAAGCTTGTAATATATTGAATTAAAATTATATGTGCATGTGCATGTGTGTGTGTGCTTCCATCCTGTCACACAAAGATTAGCATGTAAAATATGTGCTTTTTTTCTAATCCTCAAATGAAACTATTTCAAGTGGTGGGGGGGAAATGAGAACACAAATAGCAAGTCAGACAACCACCTCAGACTTACCTTGCCGTCTAAAATTAATTCAGAAAGAAATTTTCCACTCTATAATAAAAAGTCAACAGTGAATGTTTTTGTTCTTTAGGTCATCAGAAATGATAATAACTTATATCTCAAAAATAAAATTATTATGGTTTTATATTAATATTTTAGTACTATATCTAGATAAATATGAGTGCGAACATTGACAAAGCATTTCTTTTTGTTGTTGTTATCTTTGAAAGAGTATGTATTGGAAAGAGTATATGGAGAAGCTCAAATAGCCAGAGTAGCTTTTAGGTAATAATTAATTTCAACCACATTAAGCAGCTTCTTCAGACATTTTGGTAAACGTTACTATTAGTGACATAAATTATTTTTTTTATTTTAAAGGAAATACAGTTGGGAAATTACTTGGCCTTTTGGCTAAGATCAAAGTGTAGTATCTGTTCCGATGGATACTGCACCCCATAGACTGGTATTGTCTTGGCCTTCGGGGCTTGATTTACGCCGGTCTATGGGTCTGTCCTGTGCAGTTCTAGGAGGTCCACCCTCCCAGTCTTCGCCTCCCCTCTTTGGGGAGGAGTAAGTTTATTGCATACTGCCTGAGGCGCCCCTACCGGGGAATGCCAACGGGGCTGCCCAGGCAATTTTTAAACCCCACTTTCCCGACCCGACCTTGGGTCACATCTTACTTGTGGGAGTAAGATAAAAATTGGCCTTGCGCCTAACTCCTGGAGAGGAGTAAATCAATACTCATTTGTGATATATTTTCATTAAAAAATAATAGAAGATATATACATGTTAAGTTACCGTAAATATTGGTTGTGAGTAAAGTAATAAGGGGTCAGAAATTTTGTTATTTCAGGAAGTAAGATACCGGACAGGACCTGCAGGGATAAATATCCTATCAAAGAAACCACTTTTTAATTTTATTTCTCTGGTAAGGACCAGTCCGGTCCAATATGTCACAAATGAGTAAGTAAAGCCAAATAAATTGCTTTTGACTAATTTCCCAACTGTATTTCCTTTAAAATAATTTATGTCACAAATAATAACGTTTAGCAACTTTTTTTTTAAATGAGAGTTTTACTTTTTCGGTCAGAAATCATGATGAAAAATCAGCTTAAGAAATGTGAATGGATTCATGTTGTGGTTGTTTCTCAAAATTTCTATTCAACTGATGAATCTTGTGTTTTATCAAAACAAAACATAGACACTCTAGTTGACCCAGCTTCTAACACTACGTTCCTATTTGCCTGGTTTACCCAACCATAAATTGTAGATAAGTGTTTACAGAATCCCTAAAGATATATGAAAGAACTTTGTAAATGTGCAAAGACAGCTAATAAAGTAAGACATTATTTTTATATAAAGCTACTAACTGTACCTACCGGGCATTTTCCAGGATGCAGTGAAGTCATTGTAGTTTTTAATTTTTATTTGTTTGCACATTTTTTAAACTTATACAGAAAAAGAAATTAAATTTCAGTTCTAATGGAGACAACAGTTTTTTTTTTATATTTAAAAAAAAATGAATTATTTTCCTTAATCGTTGATTTTTCGGTCATAATTGAAAAATGTTTCCATTATACCTGTTGTCTTGCTGGGACTACATAATTAAAAAAAATAAACTTGCAAAGTGCATTATTATAGTGTCAATAACATAGTAAAACAATAACAAATGAAAATTGGCTAGCCAGAATCAAAGTTTGCTGTGTCAGCTTAAATGCCATTTAAGTCCAACTTTAAAAATCTCACAAGATAACCTTATATGTAAAAAGAAGATAGAGAAGAGATGTATTTTTGCTTCAAGACCATCATCTTATTACAGTCAGATTACAGAAGAGTTACTTCCCCTGAATGATTATACAGGAAGTGAAGACTATTTAAGGCAGATATGCTAATTGCTCAAGGGGATGAAGTAAGTGGACCAGTAAGTGTCGGTAGAGGCTGTAGGAAACATGAACATTTGGTAGCAGTAGTCGGGTTCTACGATAATAGAAAAATAAATAAAGGAACATGAAGTACTTTTGATTTTTATTTTGTTAGAATATTTTCAATGTAAGGTGTCCATAATTATCCAAATGTTAATGTTTTCCACAGCCACTACCGACACTCACTGGTCTACTTACTTCACTTCCTTGCGTAGTTAGCATGTCTGCCTTAAATAGTCTCCACTTCCTGTGTAATTATTCAAGAGAAGTAACTCATCTATCATTAACGATCTCCTCTCTTATCAATTACGCACCACATTCTCCATGCAACCTGGGTATATAACACTGACTAATTATAAAATGTAGATATTGACTTACTTTTTGATTAATAAATATTTTCTTTTCCTGACTCAGCTGAGTGGCTTTTTCAAGAGAATCATGATTAATCTGCTTAATTGGGGGCGTTGTCAATTTAGCTAGCCTATTTTTTGGAACTGTTTTTTTCGGAAATCCTATAATTGGTTCCTAGAAGAAAAAGAAGAAAATTGTTAAAAAGAAAATTTGCAACATAGGGTGAATGAGTGTTGACGAGAGAGAATTATTCTCTATCCTCCAGAGGCCAATATTAGCATTAGTTTATCTGTGACATATTAACACTTGATATTTGGAGGGAAAGACAAGGCTAAAGCAAGGCTAAAACACTTTGTTGCAATAATAGCAGTTTATACCAAAACTACAATAATGTGAAGACAATTATGTGAATACAATGATGTGAATACAATGATGTGAATACAATGATGTGAATAAAATGATGTGAATACAATGATGTGAATACAATGATGTGAATACAATGATGTGAATAAAATAATGTGAATACAATGATGTGAATAAAATAATGTGAATACAATGATGTGAATACAATGATGTGAATACAATGATGTGAATAAAATAATGTGAATACAATGATGTGAATACAATGATGTGAATACAATTATGTGAATAAAATGATGTGAATACAATGATGTGAATACAATAAGAATATAACATAAATATTGCAATACAGACAAAATCTGCATGGTTTCACAAGTACAAGTCGTAGATGACAGACAAAACGTGAGTACAAAGCATTGAAATGATGTTATGTGTTTAGGTAGAGAACTTTGCGATATGGCTTTTCTGGCTGAGAACCTGGCGATAAGAGAGCCTTATTTTCAAGTAATGATCATGTGAATCTCTTATAGGCCAAACACATAATCAGCAATCCTCTACTAGAAAAGGCAAATTATTTCTAAGGGAGATAATTGTATTCTTAAAATTAGACTGTCAGTAGCATAATTGATATCAACACTATGGCCAATGAGGATGGTTGATCAGTGGAAGTTGGAAGTTTTTGACAATGACTGTCTCCGCTGTATTTTTCATTGTCGGTGGGTCAACTGTCTACCAACTGCTGTTCTCTGCCAACACCTCAACCTAAAATCTCTGCTGTCTGTCCTGTTGCAGCAATGTTTTCAATGGTTTGGACACGCAGCTTGTTGCTCAGAGGGAGAATTAATTTGTGATATAATCCTCCCTACCTCTCTGCCTGGGTGGCACAAGCATATCTGTGGAGAGTTGAGGACATGGACAACCACCATCAAGGAGGATTTAAAAAAAAATTTTTTTTAACATAGTTCACCCCAAAGGTTGGGAGCGGAGGGGGGGGGGGGTCAACGTAAATTGGGATCTGCGCAGCGAGATGTCTGTTTACATTAGTTTTAAATTTCTGCATGTCTGTACTGTCGGGAAACAGGGGGCAGGGAGGGAGTTCCAGAGGCCAGCAGCACAAGGAAAGAAGCTATTTGAGTAGAAGGCTCTCCGACATCTGGGGACCTCCACAGTGAATGAATGAGATTTAGTTGATTGTCGAGTTAGTCTAGTGAATTTACGTCGAGGGGGCACCAGAGTAGCCAATTCATCGGAGCATAATCCATTGAAGTATTTGTAAAACAAGCACAAGGATGCTACATTGCGGCGATGGGACAGGGACTGGAGCTTGGTTGACAGTGAGGGACCTATTAGGTTGGCGATTCTTTTTTGGACCTTGTCAAGGAGGGAGAGACTAGTAGATGATGCACCAGCTCTCAGGTCCACAGGTGATCATTCTTTGATGGTGAAAGCCATCTCGTATTACCTTGCTCAGGACTAGCATACATTAATCGCTATAATTCGAGATGTGGTAAAGGCTATGAAAGAAGCCAGCTTAACTCGACCAGTGTGAATGCCGTTGCAACAACAAAAAAAAACTGAAAAAATAATTTCGAATCTAATCAAATCTTGTCATAAACAGTCTTCATAAGTCATCAAATTTCATCCATTCCATTCATTTTTTTCAATCCTCTCATAATATTCATCATCATTCACCTGACAATCTATCCATCTCATTAACCCTTATCCTCGAGCAGCTTTTATCCTGTATAAGTGATGACTTGTTAGTAAAAAAAAAAAAATGTTCACTTAATCAGTAAGACTATTGCCGTTCAGACGTACTATTCAAATTTAATTTTTTTGTTTTTCGATATTTATTTTTTATGTCGACAATCGCGATGGAGGATAAACATAACACATGCAAAGGTGTTCATTTTTTTTTTATTGCCTATCAGAATTCCCAGTCAACTAATTAATCTTGTGTTTGAGAAATCAAAACAAAATCCAGTCAACCCCTGATCCCAACACCAACACAAAACCCGCAAAAAAATTATGATCAATAGTTATATACATAAACAAATACTGGTATCCCTAGGAAAACTGGAGATTCCTCTCTAAGAGAGATAAAAATTAGCAAAAATCGCACTCTTTCACAAATATGTAAAAGTCCACCCATTAGTTTTTCCCTAAAATCAAAAAACAAAAAATGTGATTAAGTTTTGCTTTCATTATTCAAATAGTAGTGATCGAAGGAGTAGAGAACTCATGCTTTTTGTATTACAGTAGTAGAGATCGCAGGGGGAGACAACTCATACTTTGCTTATTCAAGTCGTAATAGTGATCGCAGGGGGAGACAACTCATGCTTTACTTATGTAAGTAATAGTGATTGCAGGGGGGAGACAACTGATGCTTTATGTATTAAAGTAGTAGTGATTGCAGGGGGGAGACAACTGATGCTTTACTTATTCAAGTAGTAGTAATAGCAGAGAGAGACAACTCATGCTTTACTTATTCAAGTAGTAGTGATAGCAGAGGGAGACAACTCATGCTTTACTTATTCAAGTAGTAGTGATCGCAGGGGGAGACAACTCATGCTTTACTTATTCAAGTAGTAGTAATAGCAGAGAGAGACAACTCATGCTTTACTTATTCAAGTAGTAGTGATAGCAGAGGGAGACAACTCATGCTTTACTTATTCAAGTAGTAGTGATCGCAGGAGGAGACAACTCATGCTTTACTTATTCAAGTAGTAGTAATAGCAGAGAGAGACAACTCATGCTTTACTTATTCAAGTAGTAGTGATAGCAGAGGGAGACAACTCATGCTTTACTTATTCAAGTAGTAGTTATCGCAGGGGGAGACAACTAATGCTTTACTTATTCAAGTAGTAGTGATCGCAGGGGAAGACAACTCATGCTTACTTATTCAAGTAGTAGTGATCGCAGAGGGAGGCAACTCATGCTTTACTTATTCAAGTAGTAGTGATCGCAGGGGGAGACAACTCATGCTTTACTTATTCAAGTAGTAGTGATCGCAGGGGGAGACAACTCATGCTTTACTTATTCAAGTAGTAGTGATCGCAGAGGGAGACAACTCATGCTTTACTTATTCAAGTAGTAGTGATCGCAGGGGGAGACAACTGATGCTTTACTTATTCAAGTAGTAGTAATAGCAGAGAAGGACAACTCATGCTTTACTTATTCAAATAGTAGTGATAGCAGAGGGAGAACAGTCATGCTTTACTTATTCAATTAGTAGTGATCGCAGAGGGAGACAACTCATGCTTTACTTATTCAAGTAGTAGTGATCGCAGGGGGAGACAACTCATGCTTTACTTATTCAAGTAGTAGTGATCGCAGGGGGAGACAACTCATGCTTTACTTATTCAAGTAGTAGTGATCGCAGGGGGAGACAAGTCATGCTTTACTTATTCAAGTAGTAGTGATCGCATGGGGATACAACTGATGCTTAACTTATTCAAGTAGTAGTGATCGCAGGGGGAAACAACTCATGCTTTACTTATTAAAGTAGTAGTGATTGCAGGGGGAGACAACTCATGCTTTACTTATTCAAGTAGTAGTGATCGCAGGGGAGACAAGTCATGCTTTACTTATTCAAGTAGTAGTGATCGCAGGGGGAGACAACTCATGCTTTACTTATTCAAATAGTAGTGATCGCAGTGGGAGACAAGTCATGCTTTACTTATTCAAGTAGTAGTAATCGCAGGGGGAGAAACTCATGCTTTACTTATTCAAGTAATAGTGATTGCAGGGGGGAGACAACTGGTGCTTTATGTATTAAAGTAGTAGTGATCGCAGGGGGATACAACTGATGCTTTATTTATTCAAGTAGTAGTGATAGCAGAGGGAGACAACTCATGCTTTACTTATTCAAGTAGTAGTGATCGCAGGGGGAGACAAGTCATGCTTTACTTATTCAAGTAGTAGTGATCGCAGGGGGAGACAACTCATGCTTAATTTATTCAAGTAGTAGTGATAGCAGAGGGAGACAACTCATGCTTTACTTATTCAAGTAGTAGTGATCGCAGGGAGAGACAAGTCATGCTTTACTTATTCAAGTAGTAGTGATAGCAGGAGGAGACAACTCATGCTTTACTTATTCAAGAAGTAGTGATCACAGGGGGAGAAAAGTCATGCTTTACTTATTCAAGTAGTAGTGATCGCAGGGGGAGACAACTCATACTTTGCTTATTCAAGTAGTAGTGATCGCAGGAGGAGACACCTCATGCTTTACTTATTCAAGAAGTAGTGATTGCAGGGGGAGACAAGTCATGCTTTACTTATTCAAGTAGTATTGATCGCAGGGGGTGACAACTCATGCTTTACTTATTCAAGTAGTAGTGATCGCAGGGGGAGACAACTCATGCTTTACTTATTCAAGTAGTAGTGATCGCAGGGGGAGACAACTCATGCTTTACTTATTCAAGTAGTAGTGATCGCAGGGGAAGACAACTCATGCTTTACTTATTCAAGTAGTAGTGATCGCAGGGGGAGACAAGTCATGCTTTGCTTTTCAGTTATCTGAATTGCTCCAAAGTGTCCCACATTGATGTCAATGGCCCAAAGCCATATGGTAAGCCTCTTAAGACATGGAGGGGATTAGTTGATGACAGCCTGATTCTGGCAACAGACAGTAGAAGTTGAAAGTCATTTACGAAACGTCTAACCTCAGCATGAGACAAAAAATGAAAATAATAATAATAATAATGATTGCATATAAATATATTAGTGAACATTTATCAAATATTTGTTTATCAATCGTTAATAAAAAATAAATGGATAAATGTTTTCTCTTCAAAGTAAACAATATGTCAAATACATACGATGATTTTACGTGAAAAGTATAAAGGGAATGCTAAAAATGTTGAACCATTTGTTTCTGATGTTATTTTTACATACTTTCAATTTTGAATAATGAGACAATAGAACAGATACTATACACCCCCTCCCCTCCAACCACACACACATACACACACAAAAAAAAGGAGAAGGTATTCTCTGGGAAGATGGTACATGACCACAGAACAGATACATTATCGTCTGCCCAAAAAAGGAGGAAGTAATGCCTGGGGGATGGTATAATGATATCATGGGAATCTTTATATCAAACTCGGGAATCTGTGTGGAATTTCGAACAGAACCCTTTATTTAATCCACGCTGATATAAATGTCAAGTATTAATGAGTTCTAAGTGACAGTCTTCTGGAGGGTTAAGGTTCAATCCTCAGTATGGACAATACTATGAATACAATTACGAATTACTTAAGACCGGACGTGGCTTAAAAAACGAGAGCAAGCTTAAATTTGGATGAAATAATTATTACAGATTCCAGAATTCAACATAAAGATTCCCGAGTTCATTAAAACACATCTTAAATGAGAATAACATTCAAGATGAAAACAGTAGTCCAAATAATCCAAATTATCAATCCCCATCTAAAAAATTCTGAGATTCACCAGAAAATAGTGCATTTGCTTCATTCACATGGATCCTGCCACGAGTTTAAATATTTCAAACAAATGCTATTTTCTTTACGTTTTATTATTTTTTCAAATCCTATTTGGTAAAATAAAAATAATACAATTTACAACGAAAAGAGAACATTCCCTGAAAATAGTGCGTTCGATCACTTAATATGAATTACACTTCCGACTCGTGAAGCAACACCATAACAAAAATAACAATAAAAATTTTAAAAAAGGCCTCACATTTTAACGATGAAGATGTTAATTTAATTTTACAAAAGTAAAACATTAATAAATATTTATTTTCATATACTTCATAACTATCACTTTAGTTCCATCATTTTACGAATATATTATTTACTTTTCAGCGAGCGAGGTAAGTTCCACTGCAACTCTCTCTTTATTCTCTTACTATCACTCTCTCTGTTACGAACAGGAGTGACTACAATTTTTATGTTTTTTATTTAAAAATATTTGCGACTAAATCTCATTTACGTTAATTATTAAAAAAATTTCGAAGCATTTATGTTACATAATAATAGTTATATTTTTAGTGGAAAAGTTTAGAGGTCAGGGGTCAGATGTGGACACTGGGCAGAAGTTATGCAAGCCATGTGATTTCCAGGTGAAGCCTTCTTTTTCGTTCTTAGCTGGCGAAACTTGAAAGAGTAAAGACGTATTTGTGTGCTGCCCTCAAAATGGGGACAGCACGTGTCGGGTGGCTGATGTAATGAGATGTGTCAATCTCTTTCACGCACAAACAAGTTGTCTCCCCGATGTTTTTTGTCTTTAAGTAAAATACACCTTTTAGACGAAAAAGAACCTGGGTTCACAACGACGATAGTGATGATGGCGGCAAACATGATGATGAGAGTGGCGACACGGGGTATAAAAGATTTATACACCCATCGATAAGGCGTAATATAACATTTACACTACCGATTATAACGTCATTATTCATATTGATTTGAACCACAAAAAAGTTAATTGTTTTCTTTTTTTTTTGGTGCATGCGTTTTTTTGTTTAAACTGCATTTTTGAATGCAACCTTCAAGAAAAACTCTAAACATTAATGAAATTGATGATCATTCTTTTTAGAAGCATCGTTGAAATTTGAAATATTAAAAATAAAGCTGTTAGAAGTCCTACATTGTAAATATTATTTATTTTAGTTTTAATCTTAAAATTTTCGGTGATAGACGCCTTTATCCGAGAAAACAGGAGTCATATTTTTTTAAGTCCTTCTTTTTCTCCTGATTGTTGTTGTTAAATCCGCAAGATCATCTAACTTATTTTTATTTTTTCTTACGAAACTCTCCGTCCCGCAATATCCACCCAGGCAATGAGAGAGAGAGAGAGAGAGAGAGAGAGAGAGAGAGAGAGAGAGAGAGAGAGAGACTAGTGTGGCCATGCCATAAAAAATGACGACATACTATTTTTTTACTACTTTTCAACTTGTCTACAACTTTGATAATTAAAATAACTTGGAAAAAAACAGTTATCGTCTTGTTTATAAACAATACTAATACTTCAAGTTAGCTGCTGCTTGTGCTTGGTATGATCGTTGGGACATTTTATGATGCAATCATACATGATTTTGTATACAATTTATTCTTAGAATTTTAATTTTAAGACATGTTTTGCTACATAGAGCACCTGGTCTTTCCATTTCGTCACCCATTTAGTACTAGCCAGATTCAACACTGCTTAACTTCGGTGATCTAATGAGAACCGATGTGTCAACATGACTATATATATATATTAAAACAGGGACACAATGCATATTATTATATTATAGATGACTTTGCTTGAATATATACCAAGTTACTGCCCTTAGTGATACACACAAAAATAGATATTTACAGGACCGGCGGGACAGTTATAAAAGTGTGTGTGTGGGTGGGGGGGGGCTCTCCTAAAAAGTGGGGAGGGCCGGTTAAACACATGCATATATAACTTCATTATTGATGACCGTAAAGTGTGTGTGGGGGGGGGGAGTCAAAAAGTGGGGGGAGGCTTGACCCCCCCCCCCCCGTGCCGCCGTCCATGTTATACATGTAGATTTTGAAACAGAGGCACAGCACCTATTATTATATTAGAGACAAGTAAAAAATAAACACGTCCCAATGAAAGGTTACTTTGACAGGCAAAAAAAAAATACAGAAAAAAAAAAAAAATCAAAAATCAATACCTTGGCTACAAAAACAGCAAAAAAATATTCACAGAGAAGTTTCAGTTCTCCTCCCCCTGAATTCTTACTGTGGAATTTAACTATGTTTTATGAGCGAGGAGGAGGGCACAATAGAAATAAATAATGACAAATGATTTTTTAGTTGAGTAAATTGTCAGATATGTAAAACAAGTCGAAACATAATTTTAATTCTGGGTCGGCCCATGGAGTCAGCACCTCAAAAAAAAAAAAAAAATAAATAAAAATAAAAAATTTCACTTAAACTTAATTCCTTCATCTTTATAGTAGCTTCAACTGAAATTCATTTATATACTAAGTCGCTTTGTCGATTCGCTATAGTTTTACCACGTTCACTACTTGAAACATTAATTCAAGCTAAAAACATTTCATTCATAAGATTGTCGTAAACACAAAAACAAAATCTTTCTCATTTATTCATATAGATAGATAAACATTAACATTTTGGTAATTTCGAAACGAACTTATTTCTTTTTAAAATGTGACCGTAAAGAAAGGAAAAGAAAAAAGAAATCAATTTGTCTTTTCACTTGCAATTTAAAAATAGATCACAACTTGTTGAAAATCTAGTCAGTCCCTCTAAAGAAAAGAAACATTTGAACACAAATGCTAAATATTTGTCCAGGAAATGAAACAATATTGCGAACTATTTGTTATATTAAAATCAAAACAATCATCGAATTAAAAAAAACAATAACAAATTGATATCACATATACATAATTGATATCACGTATACATAATTGATATCACGTATACATTGTGGAGGGCCTGTGGACGAGTGGTTATAGAACTTGTCTTTGGGCTGGACGACCCGATGCGACCCGATGCAAATTTTCGGGTCTGAAAACTCCCTCTGTCCACCCAGCAGTAAATGGGTACCTGACTAAAACTAAGGGAAGGTTCAAGGCAGCGGAAGGAGAGGGATGGGCTCCACCTTCCATATGCTGTGCCCTAGACACGGTGATTCTTAACAAATCACCGCCGCTACGGCCATGGGCAGTGTGCGATGTCGGCAACGACACTCGTGCACGTCCAGGCTATGCGACCTTTACCTTTTATACATAAGTAGTATGTAAAAAGATGGTGCGTCTATTGTGTGAAGTTGAATTAACTTGAAATAGGGCGATTTGACTTTACCGTTAGAGAAATGACTCCAACTTTCTCATTTATTTATTTAGACTAGTGGGGCCTGTGGAAATTCCACAGTGCTTTCTATATCAAGCTGTATAATTTACTGAAAAAATATATTCCTTTTGAAATAATAAATGATTCTCAGAGTCAATACTATTAAGAAAAAAATCATTCTTCTTCCATAAAAAATGAATATTCGTTGAATAAATAAAACGAATATGCCTCTTCTTTATTTATTTAAACGTGTAGAAGTTGAATTCTTTTAAAAACAATATTCTCTGTCTTCTTACTGTAAAAATAATTGTCAGCTAAATATTCTTCAAATAAATGAAACGAATGTCACTTTTTGAAATGAGGGTCAGATCTGGAGAATAGGGTGTGTGTGGAAGCAATTTAAAGTGAAATTCATGTAGTTTTACCATTGTACTGTTTTAGTTGACGAGATTTGATTTTGGAACAATTCATTTTAAAATGGGTCAAGTCGGAATTGTTTATCTTAGCAGCATCAGATTAATCACTAATCACCATTTTCGCTGATCGGACGACCTTATTTTTGTAAATGTGTGTGAAAGGTGATAACATACATGCAAACATCAAAAGGCCTTAGCAGATTATTATATAGATACTAGTGAAATTAACTGTCCCAGTAGGGACATGATCTTGCACTGTTGACTTTTTTATTTTTCCTCCCCAAGCTCAAGGGGACCTCACGGAAACCCATTCCAAAAGCTCAGGGGCCATGAAGAGGACACAAATTATGGTGAATGCTCAGATCGCCCAAATTCCGCAGTTGTCCCAGAAAACATTAAAAAAAGGACTACAAACTCGTTTTGGCTGATTGTGAATTAAAGTTGTGTGAGAAGTTAAAAATATCAGAAGGCATTGTATACACCATTTTGCATGAATATTCGTCAATGAGAAAGCTGTGTTCAAAGTGGGTGCCACATTTGCTCACAGTTAATCAAAAACAACGATGCTTCCACGATTCACAGCGTTGTTTGCAGCTGTTTCAACACAACAAAAAAGAGTTTTTGTGACAATGGATGAAACATGGATCCATCACTTCACTCCTAGTGAAATCGGCAGTCAGCTTAGTGGACAGCAGGTGAAAACCGTCCAAAATGACTAAAGATGCAAACATCAACAGTTAAGGTTTTGGCCTCCGTATTTTGGGATCTGCAAGGTATTTTGTTCATTGATTACCTTACGAAAGGAAGAACCATCAATAGCTAATATTATATAATATCATTGGTGGATTTGAAGAAATCGCCGAAAAACGGTCACAATTGAAGAAGAAAAAATGCTCTTTCAATAAAACAATGCACCATGTCACAAATTGATCGCAAAAATGGTAAAACTACATGAATTTCACTTTAAATTGCTTCCACACCCACCCTATTCTCCAGATCTGGCCCCCCAGCGATTATGGACAGTTTGCAGACCTCAAAAGAATGCTCCAGGGAAAGAGATTTGGCTCCAATGAAGAACTGATATTGGGAACTGAGGATTATTTTGAGGACAAAGACAAACTGTTCTAAAAAAAGAGAAGCGAGAAGCATTGGAATCAATGTATCACCCTAGAAGGAGATTATGTTGATGAATAAAGTCAAAGTTTGCTTAAAAGTTGTCGTTTTATTAGTGAGGCCCGAAACTTATTGAGTGATGTGTTAGAATTGCTCACAATATATATATATATAAATATATATATATATATATATATATATATATATATGCATACAAGTGTGAACATGCGTCTATGTGCATTCACTGCACAGACCGTGATCGTCCACTTGTTGTATTCGTCTGAAGTCGAAGCTCTATTCCGACACCGGTCGCAGTGTCAATCATGCAGTCTCTGCCACTGTTGCAACAAAAGTATTCTCCCCGCAAACAAAACCACAACCTCAGCTTAAAGCGTTACCATGGTTTTTGTTTTCTTCTACTTAACGACAGACCTGCAAATCAAGACAAACATATCTTCCAACGGAACACAATCCATTAGCTTAGAGCACAGGGGCCCATCTATCTCTGAGGAGCACTCAAACCCAACTGATCTCACTTGCCCATCCTGCTGAAATCAAGGGAGGCGCGAGAGCGCTCTATCCCTTAATAGACTTCAAAAACGGCCTATGCTAGAAATCTCATTTCTTTGATCAATCATAACTCAAAAACCAATAAACCAAATTAGTTAAAACTTTGCACAAAATTTTTATTTGATAGGTTCTATAAGTGTGTAGAATTTCAGCATCATTAGTCAAGGCAACCCAGAGATCCATAAAGGTCAGGCATGATTTTGTGTTATCCGTGTGTACGTACGTGTGTGCCACCCTGTATCTCATCAACTATTTGATGGATTCAGCTTATTTTTAGCAGAGATAGAGGTTCTAGGGTCTAGTTTATGGCATTTTAATTTCAGTTTACCATATACCTTAGTTTTCCAGAAAATTAAAAAAAAACTTAAAAATGACCATTGCATAGCCTTTTCAATACATCATACCTTGTTGGAGGAAGATAAATAAATACTTCAAATATTTCTGAAATTAAAAAATATAAAAATATCTTCAAATTTGTCTGAAACACTATATATATATATATATATATATATATATATATATATATATATATATATAGAGAGAGAGAGAGAGAGAGAGAGAGAGAGAGTGAAACAGTCTATCTCTGGATGACTGCATGTGCCACCATCCTTTTGAGGGTTGAGCATTATGGTAAGTGAAATCACTAGCTACCATTAGCGATAATGCAAAACTCTTTGTAAAACAAATGGAGCACTCTTCGGTAGCTGATAGTGTTTATATAAACATTAAGATTTTATTTCCTCGTGGCTCACTGTAGATAGCCGACTATTAGAAAAAACAGTTGAGTTTCTATCCTGACTTGAAGCGCTTGCTTGTCTAGCCATACTGCTTCGCAGTGATATAGCGGAGCAGCCTGTCGATGGATGACTATATCTATTTTTATAAGGTTACGTTACATGTGTATATGTTTATATATTTGTATGCACAGGATTCATTCCCAAATTTCAGTTTCTTTGGAGTATTTTAAAGGGGTTTTAGGGGGCATGATATGAGCACAACCTCTCGTTTGAAAAGTCAAATATATCAGATTTGCATTAGATTTGATTCATTATATCTTGATTTTAATCTTCGTAAGGGGACATAAAAGTGGTGCAAAACTGTTTGGGGAATTAATTTTACCCATCATATATATATATATATATATATATATATATATATAAATTTATATATTTCTCAAGGGTATTAGTGAAAGTGATGTAGTACCCCCCACCCCTGACACAACTCTAAACATGAAACACAGAGCCCACAGTCTGTGTCAGTAAACATTGCATCATTTTCAATTTTTTAGTAGGATTTTGTTACTTACCTCCGACAGTAGAAAAGTTAGACACAAGGTCAGTTTATAATAGAGATCCAGCTCCACCAAAAGGTGAGCAAAAAAGCCTGGTCAAGCCAATGAAAAACAGTTATTTTCAATTCGTATTCTGCTCCACACCTTGACCACCTCCAAAATGTCACAGTTTTTCTCATTTTATCATCATCATCATCATATTCGATTTAGCGTCCGTTTACATGCTGGCATGTGTTGGACGGCTTTTAGAAATTGATTTCCAAACTAACCTATCTCTGGTCAGGTCTTTATTTATCCTTCTTTCTCTTAAGTCCATTTTTATCACTTCCTCCTATATCTTCCTTAGCATTTCCCTGTGAAGTGAACCTTCTACCTCAACTGTTGTACATATACTCTCCTAAGCGTGTTATTTAAAAAAAATATGTAATTTTGCGACGTAAGAAGGCTTTGCTTAAAAAAAATCTTAGCTAGAAAAATTTGGGTATCAGGTCAAATAACAAGCATTTCAAATGATTAAAAAGAAAGAAAATAAATGGATTTTGATTCAGCCGAGGCATAATTTGTACGCCATCTTGTCCTAAAATGGCATTCTTGAGGAACTATCATAGTTCCGTGTTCTGCACACATCTCCCTATACTGTCCAGATTTAATCATTCTCTGAGGTCATCAGATCTAAGCCTATCTTTAACACTCACATTAGATATCCATAATATAATTCTCATATCATTTCTCTCCGTGCAACGCATGTCCTCAACCCTCACTGGACATATTTTATTTCCAAACATAATCACACTGCGTACACATGCTTCATAGACTCTTCCCTTAAGGCAAAAAGAAGATTTCAAAATGTTCATATCTACTTACTTTTCCTCCTTTAACCATTTCATTATACAGTTCATCCTGATGGACCCATATTCTCCCGTCCGGGTTCCTTTTTATACATGCAATGTGGCTCAAAATGAGTGACTTTAATTTCATACTTTACTTTCTTTTGTGTTAGGAAAACTGCAAAGGAAATAGACAATTATTATGGTTAAAGTACAAAAAATATATCCTTAAAAACAAGGCTGTGGAGCAAGGGTCAACGAGTTTGTTTTGTTTTGTTTTACAGTATATCAACCCTATTGGGTTATTTAATGCCGACCACATTTATTTTGGTAAAAGGATTTTATGCTTGAGGTTCATAATATTTTTTAAACATTTAACTGATTCAATCTTGTATATAGATCATGTGAAGATCAATTTCTTTTATATGTGTATATTTTGTGAATAAACAGTCTGTAATTGATTAATTCGTTTTTATTCCATAGGGCAGTTTGGTTTATTCAACTTTTGGGGTATAAACCCACCATTATCAAAAAGGACATTATGATTTCCACTTTGATGTCTAAATAATTCCTTCATAATAGGGGTGGGACGTAATGGGTGAAAATTTCAGATTCATGTGAGTAGTATTTTTTTGTGTTCATTCATACATAAATAACACTAAACATTTTGAAAATTTTGCAAAATTCAGAAGGTGCAGGCCACTAGTTTTTGGCTATTTTACATTCATGAAAACCCTTTCACAGCCTGAAAATAGTCCTAAATTAAAGTACTATATCAGATTTAACCATCTATATCCATTCATAGCTTTTGAGGATGTTTTAGGACCTGCAATGTCGCATGAAACCACTTTTTTACCGAAAAATGATGGATTTTGAGTCCTGTGGAGTCCTAACGGCTATTTTTGGCCTGCACCTTCTGAATTTTGCAAAATTTTCAAAATGTTTGATTGTTTAGTGTTATTTATGTATAAATGAACACAAAAAAATACTACTCGCATGAATCTGAAATTTTCACCCATACTCTTCCCTAACCCTACAACCAACCCTAGGTGCAGATGGTGACACGAAAAAAAAAATTAAAATAAAATAAAATATAATGGATAAATAACTTTGGCTATGGCAAAATTCCCAGTGCTTCTGTATTATTGGGAAGAGATGAAATTTCATTTTTAATTTAGAAGAGTCAGTTGAAAGGGGAGATAATTCAAACTTTTTTTTTGTTGTAACCATAACCCATAAGGAAAATCCAGAAATTAGTAAGAAAATTAATTTAAAAAAGGGTGCTTATGCAGTTTATGGATCGGGCTGAAATAATAACGTTATAATTTACATTCTTAACATGGGAGGTGGGGGGGGGGGGGTGTTGATTAACTATTCTGTACTTTCACCTAACAATTTAATAAATAGAATTGTTAATCAATCTGGTTCCTCTTTCACAGCAATAACTCGTCTTATTACCACAACTGCAAAAAACTTTTCTTTCTTCCTCTGCGTGCCTAATGTCAGGCAGAATTTCCATGAACAGAGTTTCTTTCTAAGAACTTCTCTGTGGAATACATTACCACGGGACTGCTTCCCGGCAGACTACACCATGACCATCTTCGAATCCAATGTCAACAAATACTTGTCATAAACTGTCCTCATTAGTAATCAAATTTTGCTCATTGCATTCATCATTTTCAATCAGCTCATAATATTCTTCATCTCATTAAACCCTTATCCTCAAGTGGCTTTTGGCCTTGATAAATGGTGACGCATTAGTAAAATAAAATAAATGCTTTCATTTTCACATTCTCTAGTTTACACTTCTTTCTCTTCTTCACCACGACAATGCTCCTACTCGCAATGCTTCATTTATTTTTTCATCAAGCTCATTAAAGAGTCCATCAAGAGGGCCGTAATGATAGAAATGAGGGGGCATCCCAGAAGAATCATTCCCGCAGTTCATAGAAGGGTATCAGAAAAGAATGGGAAAGTGCATTCAAGTTGAAGAGGGATTCTTACTTTGAAGGGGTGTAAGAAACATGTATGTAAATCTCCTGTAGCCATAATAGACTCACAATGACGGTCCAAACTTCAAGAGGAACTCCTGTTCATCCAACACCGCAACAACCCTAACCCAAAATCTCCACCACCAACGCTTTCTTTCAGCTGTCCAAAATGAAACTCCTCTGTTTGCTTTTAATCCGTCTTTTTTAAATAAATTGGTCTCTACACATGCAAATTAGTTGCTCACGCATGCAAATTAGCTCCAACTATAAAACTCTGCTGCAATTGTGAACGCAAATTCTTTTCTCTTTGGAAAACGGTCGTCCGACACGCGAACCAGCTGATGCACTTTGAAGCTGGCACGTTTTCGTCTCTGTTGTTACAAGGGGGAAACCATGTAGTTTGTTTTATTGGACTAGAAATAAATTGTTGGTGATACGAATCCCATTACTTTTCAGACACAAACCAAAATTACCAAAAATTTGAGAAGTATCAGATTTCAATGTTATTCATCGATTCATTCCAGGGCAACATTGGATGGTTTCCTTCTAGTTAATTATAAAATCAATAAAATGCAATCAATATGACAGTTAATGTTCTATTTTTATTACATCCTTTCTTTGTCCTATTGATTGATATCAGGAGAAAGACGAGTGTGATGAGAAGGCGGTGGCAATGGCTGTTGCTCTATACTGATGGCCAAACGTTAAAGACTGTCAGCAAAACAACTTATTTGGTTAGAACAGTTGAAATAGAAATAGAGAAATAATATAGAAAGAACATCACACAAGCCCAAGGGAACTGAAACTGCCATATGATATATTCCTCCCAAAACACACACACATATGGCGGTACCTGCTTCAGCTAGTACTACACAAAATAGTCGTGAAGTATCAAGGAGGATAGAAAGGTTGAAGGGAGGGAGCAACAACCAAACCTCCACTGGAAGGGTGCAGAAAGTACTAGAAACTTGGGTTTTTTATTGCCACTTAAATTCTAAGATCAACGGCTGTTGCAATGATGTAAAATGATTTGCAATGGTTATCAAAAAAAACGGAAAGTGCTGGAAATATGGGGAGACTTGTTGTCACTCAGACTCTAAGGAACACTATTAGTTATTGACAGTGAGCGATCACTGATAATGAGTTATGTGAAAAGTGAGTAAATAATAAATGAATACATAAATAAATGGAACTTACCAGAGAACTGCAGGAATGCTGGAACATAAAAGTTACTGTAATACCAATAATTGTAGGAGCACTAGGAATAGTTTCAAAAAACCTGGAAAAAAGATAAGGAAATATTGGAATCAAAGGGAAGATTTGTTAAGAATTATTATCGATATAAAGCCAGTTCACACGAATGTGAGACATACCTTTTGATCTCAGCAACATTCAGACATTCTTAATGACAGGACAATTCAGTTAACAAGACAAACACATTTTGTAGGTTTCCACGTGAGTCGTGCGTTTATTTTTCTACGACAGAACAACAAAAACAGAAAAAAGAGAAGGGCAGATAACCCCAATTCTTACAAGGAAAATCTCGTCCCCATATAATAATGGAACAAGGGAGATAACTCTTAAAATAGATTTTAACAGTCGGACAAAATTGATAATTTAACAAGATTAACACCATACAAACCATGGCACTGAGAAACATTCTAGAGTATGGAAATAAAATAGCACATTGTGAAGACAGCTAGAAATATAGTTTGAACATACCAATATGAACCCTAAATAACTGAAACAGCTTGGGTAGATATATAAGAAAAATGCCCATCTCTAAAAATAAAAAAAAAACATAAAGGGACCAACATCGCTTGGTACCACAGAAAATGGGCATGAAGGATCTGAGAGGATGGAAAGGTCGAAGAGGGATAGCACTATTGAGACTTTGACTGGAAAGGGCACAGAGAGTACTGGTATCCAGAAGAGGCTTATTGTCACTCAAATTCCAGAGAGAATAACTAGTTTTTACAAATAAGAGTTCAATGGTACACGGCTGTTGCGAGAACATCAAGTGAGTTGCAATAGTAATGGAAAGAATTGGAGAATACTGGAAATCTGGGGAGACTTGTGACTCAGACTCCAGGGAACACCACCTGTTTTTTGCTAGTGAGCAATCGTGTGAGAATTCCGAGAGAGTAGAAGAAGAAGAAGAAGAAGAAGAAGAAGAAGAAGAAGAAGAAGAAGAAGAAGAAGAAGAAGAAGAAGAAGAAGAAGACAAATGATTCGTTTATCAAAACCGTTTAACTATGAAGAAATTCTATGAAGAAAAGAATGTTATCATCATCAGCAGCAGCATCATAACGTCCGTTTTACATGCTGGCATGTGTTGGACAGCTTTTAGAAATTGACTGGCAAACTAACCTATCTCTAGCCAGATCTTTATTTATTCCTCTTTCTCTCAAGGCCATCTTTATCACTTCCTTCCATGTTTTCTTTGGTCTTCCCCTGTGAACTGAACTTGCTACCTCAACTTTCTGTAAATTCTAACTCAACTTTCTATAAATTCAAATAAAAAGAATAAAACTAATTTATCTCATGCCATAAAAAATTATTTTCACATTTCAAAGAAAGTTGTAAATTTTTATTTCAAAACTAGTTGTACCTACCCGGCGTTACCCGGGAGTCTTTTTATTTTTACTTTTGATTTTTTTTAAAAGATTTTACTATGACGTTTGATTCTATTAGCAAATTATTATTTTTTTAAATAAGATTTTGAAAGACTCAGACGTGGAGAAAATACATTTGAATGGCATGGCTATTGAGGTTGTTCAGAAGTTTTGTTATTTTGGTGATACCATTGTAGCACAGGGAGAAGCTGGTGCTAAAGTGGTTGGAATAAGTTCAGGGAACTTCTGCCATTACTAACCAGCAGAGTGTTACCATTGTCGACCAAGGAAAGAGTCTATCAGGCATGTGTACGCAGAGTAACGATATATGGAAGCAAAACCTAGCCAGTAAAGGTTGAGGACATGTATGAAATAATATGAAAATGATACAATGGATGTTTAATGTAAGTCTTAAAGACATACTTAAGTTTGATGACCTTAGGAAAAGATTAAATCTGGACAATATAGGGAGATGTATGCAGAACAGGAGACTTTGTTGGTATGGTCACATTGAAAGAATGGATGAGAGTTCTTGGGTTAGTAGATATAGAGCAGTTGAGGTAGCAGGGTCAGTTGGTAGGGGAAGGCCAAGGAAAACATGGGAGGAAGTGATAAAGATGGACTTGATAGAAAGAGGTATGAATAAAGATCCGGCCAGAGATAGGTTAGTTTAAAAGTCAATTTCTAAAAGCCATCCAACACACACCAGCATGTAAAATGGACGTTAAACTGATGATGATGATGATGATGATGATGATGATGATGATTGTGGTGGTGGCCCTTTAAATTATTAATTAAACCAAATTGTTATAGTTTTATAACTAATTTTGTTAAAGTATTGATTTACTCCTCTCCAGGAGTTAGGCACAAGGCCAGTTTTTATCTTACTCCCACAAGTAAGATGTGACCCAAGGTCGAGTCGGGAAAATGGAGTTTGAAAAGCCAGCGCTTGAGAGGTGAGCATTCTGGCCATTAAAAATTGCCTGAGCAGCCCCGTCAGCATTCCCCGGTAGGGGCGCCTCAGACAGTAAGCAATAAACTTACTCCTCCCCAAAGAGGGGAGGCGAAGCCTGGGAGGGAGGACCTCCTAGAACTGCACAGGACAGACCCATAGACAGGCGTAAATCAAGCCCCGAAGGCCAAGACAATACCGGTCTATTGGGTGCAGTATCCATCGGAACAGATACTATACTTTGATCTTAAATGTTGTTTTAATATCTATTTATAAAATGATTGGATGTAAATAGCTTCCAAAACTTTTCATACATGATGATTCGCTAAGAATTTTAAAAACAGAAATGAATTTCTATTCAATAGCTTAAATGCCCCTAAATGCAACTAATTGATTTTTTACGATTAAAATTATTTTTTCGTAATTCAATTAGTTTTTCTCTCTTAGAAATCAACAAAAACAGTGTTCATTTTATTATAACTTTTTTTATCTCCAAAAGAAACGATATCTAATCTTTTTTTTTTTTTAAATCAGATGATTTAATTTAATATTGTTTGAAAACCGACTGACTGCTTATAAACTGTATGTGTCATCTGTATCGAAAAAGATACAACTATTAATACTACAACTATGTCTACTACTACTTATCCTCAAATGTTTAAAAATAATAAGCGATAATTGCGTTGAATGAGAAAAGGTTCTGGATGACAACTTCTTCTCGGAGAGTAGTCTTTCTGTTGTTTGCTCGCTTTATCCTATTCTCTCTTTGGATCAGTAAGAATAAAATGGATGAAACTTGCAAGAAGACGCCTGATAAATATTTTTGCTATCATACGAGATTCCAAATAGGTTAATGTTGAGATAAGAACAATCTCGATTGTACAGCAAGTGTTAAAAACGAAACAGAATTTCAACTGAGCCTCGATAAACATATCTATAATAGATCTACAGATATACATTCCAAGTGCCATTACTTTACTTTCCCCCTGCCCCCCTATGTGTGTGTGTGTGTGTGTGTGTGTGTAACTATAGAGAAGGCAAAGCATAAAACAACACCTTTTGGTGCTTGTATAATAAAAAGCTGAAAAAAATTTTTTTTTGTCTTTTAGTGTTGGAGAGGTAAATAAGGGGCAGGTAACTCTTCACAACAGCTCTAGCTTTCGAACAATATTTTTCCATAAAATGTCATTTAAAGAAATTTAATTAATAATAAATGAACAACAAAGTAGACAACAATGGAAAATTTAAGGATTTATTATAATGTATAGATTTTGATTTGTCAAATATACTCTTACGTCTAATCAACGTTTTCCTTGCACAGTATCCCCATGTGCAACGTCAATTAAAGCCATCAGTTTTGATTACTGATGGCACAAGTCGCATCTCGTGGCCACAGTTGCAGGTTTCTGCACCAGAAATTAGTCTGTGTGCTTGCAAAAAATCAATTTGTTTTGCACTGTTTGATGTAAAATACAGTATATCTTCGAACTTGAAAGAGTTAAGATCCATGATCGTAATTTAAGAGAAAATCTTGCTTAAAATTCGTGGTAAGAGTTAACTGCCCCTTATTTACCTCTCCAACACTAAAAGACAAAAAAAACTTTTTTTCGGCTTTTTATTATACAAGCACCCAACTTTTTTCCTAAACAACTCCAATCAGTTTCAACTAAGAAATCAAAATTAATAGAAGACACCGAGTGCGCATGTTGGGAGGGGGTGGGTAGACAGGAAGTCATTCGTTGATAAAAACAAAGTCATGTTACTCGGCTATCCTCATCATGTTTTGTTTGAAGTTTTAGCTTTCAGAGTAAAATTAACATTTTCAGTTTTTAGAGAGAACTGTCATAAGAGGGAAAAGGAAGGAAAGACAAGACTTAGAGAGGAAGAGGAAGAGAGAGAAAAAAACAGGAAGAAAAAAAAGATAATGTGATAAAGGAGAAGAAAGAGAAAGAGAAATTTAAAAAATTCAGCCAAATAGCGACGATGAAAGAATTACTACAAAGGTAACTTGCAATTATAACACTGCCGACAACAGGACAAAGTGATTTCGGTCAAATGAAAAGAAATGTGCACAATACAACCATTGTGGGTTTAAAATAAAGAGAATGGCAGACAACCAAGTTGTGAAAGAATAAATCATATTTTAGTTAATGCAGAAAATATCAATTCTAATGAGATGAATACGCTTTTTGTGAATGTAATGGAATAGGGGTTTAAGTATAGTTCAAAGGATGGAGACCAACACTGATGTTTGGTGGTGGTGGTGGGGGTCTGGTGATGCCCGGGGCAAATCTTTATCGCATGCCCCCTATGACCCAAGTGCATTAATATTTATTTACCTCCTCTCCAGGAGGTTAGACACAAGATGAGTTTTGAAAAGGCAAAGTGCACTCTGGCCTACAAAAAATACCTGAGCAGCCCCGTTGGCATTCCCTGGTAGGAGCACCTCAGCCGATTAACAATAAACTAAACCCTTCTCAAAAAGAAGATAAAGTCTGGGAGGGTGGACCTCCTGAGACTGAGTAGAACCATACCTTAGCCGACAGCAACAACCCCACTGTCAGACTGATTGTCAATGACGCATCCCTGACTGGTACAAACACCTACTCAAGCACCAACTCTCCACTATACAAAGCTATTTACATCCAATACTTTTAAAAGTCTTTTAGAAAGATTAAAACAACATTATCTTAACAACAATTAGTTATAGTTTTATAGCAATTTGGTTCAATTAAAAAGTTAATGACCAAACGATACCATAATAAACAAATTTAAAAATCCTATTTGAAATATATATATATATATATATATATATATATATATATATACATATATATATATATATATACATATATATATATATATATATATACATATATATATACATATATATATATACATATATATATATATATATATATACATATATATATACATATATATATATATATATACATATATATATACATATATATATATATATATACATATATATATATATATATATATACATATATATATACATATATATATATATATATACACACACACACACACACACACACAATCACGTTGACACACCGGTTCCCGTTAGATCACCAAAGTTAAGCGGCGTCGAGCCTGGCCAGTACTAAATGGGTGACCATTTGGGAATACCAGGTGCTGTATGTGCTCTGTGCTTATCTCGGCATTGTTTCCAGTCGTCCTGTATTACTACTTGCCATTGGAATCAAGCAATGCCGACTCAGGAGAGCGGCTGTTGGAGATTACAAATTCACGCGCGGGCAGCCCCTGGTGGGGCACTCATACGTCGAAATCGACAGGAGAGTCCATCATATATATATATATATATATATATATATATATATATATATATATATATATGCAAAACAAAAAAGAAAGTAAAAAGACTCTCAGACAACGCCGGATAGAAACAGCTAATCTGGGATAAAATTGTATTCTTTGTCCTAAAATAAAATTTATTGTTTAAAATCTAGAAAATCTGACTTTAATTTAATGTTCTAATCACTGGCGGCCATATTGATTTAAAAACAAATATCTTTCGGTAAAAATATTTTTTATTGTTTTGTGTTTTTTGGTTGTTTTATTTTTGTACTTACAAGTTCTGTTCGGCATTGTAAAATGTATTTCCTTCATAAAAGATTAATGGTAGTTTTTATGTAAAGCTTTAAAAAAAAAAAAGCTCATTTTGTGACGTCATTTTCTAGTAAATATGTAGATTTCTTTCTTATGACGTCATCTATTTTCAAGTAAATATGTATATTTTTACTTCATAATCGACTCGTCCGATACGGACAGGTTTTGTGGGTATTTCCAGGTTGGTCTTGGACGCCCTTATAGTATTCATGGCCTGCTCCACATTGAGGCTCGACCTTGTGTTTCATCCAACTCTCGTGGGGAGTTTGATGGATAGGGACAAGCAAGCAAGACAGGATACAGATCTTACCATATTGTGAAACGAAAAGAATACAACAAATGACTAACTCTAGTCCGTGAGACAAGCCAGGTTGGTTAAGACAAAAAAATGACCAATTAAAAGACCAACATATCCTCCCATTCACCTCGATTTAATGGCCCTGTGCCTAATTGTATAATTGTATGTATTTAAAATAAATATAATTCGTTCTTATCCGCTCTTCATTTTTTACTCTCTCTCCCATTTACGTTATTCGTCCCCTCCCAATCCGTCTCTTATCATTACGTTATTCGCCGTTTGTGACCTCATCCAGTGTGCACGGTAACAAGCAAAATCCACAGATTTTTTAGTAGTATTAGTGGTTCGATGTTCCGCTTTCTTAATCTAAAAAACTACAAATGAAACAAAATAATAGACAAAAACTCAAACCTTTTGTAGTTCAATAGTTGCTTTTGTAGGTGGCAGAGATGTAGTTTGATCTATCCTGGTGGGGATTGAAGTTCCTCCTCCCCGATAAAAAGGGGGGCAAAAGATTTTTTTCTTTTTTTTTTTTCCAAAACGTATTCGGTTTAAAAGTAGGAAGATGAACGCGAATCAAAAATAGAAGGAATATTCAAATGCGTTTTTTGTTTGTTTTGTTTTTGTGCGGCTCAATTCAACTGAAAACCAATCACATTTCTTGGCGGGGGGGGGGGGGCGTGAAGGAAAGCAATAATTAAAAAGAAAGCAAGAAAAAAGAAAGCAAGAAAAGAAAGAAAGAAAAAAAAAGACGAAAGAAAGAAAGAAAAAAAAGACGAAAGAAAGAAAGAAAGAAAGAATGTTTTTTTGTTTTCTGTTTCATTAAAGATCGAAGCAAGCTGAAGCAGGTGATTGTTGATACTAAACGAAGAAGAAGAAGAAAGAAAGAAAACTTCTCTCTTTGTTCATGTGCCATAATCAATGATTGGACCAACAAAGAAAGTAAACACATCTAATGTATAATGTATATTATCTGAAAATAAAACCAACAATCGGACGTTTTGACCAACGGACGTTTCGGCCAATTTTTTCCCCCCAACACGGTCAGAGCTGATAGAAGCTTTTGGCTAATAATGTGTGTAATAAATAAAAATTAGGTGCCACTTTGGCTTGTTATCTACGTGTCATGAATCTACTTTGGTATGCGATCTACACTTCATGTTGCAATCAACACGGTATGAGAGCAAGGAAAGCACTTCTAATTGATTCCGAAAGAATGTGTAGTTACCGGGCCTGGAATCCTAACCCTACCGTTCAACACTTCAACCAATTATTCAACAAGAAGTCGCTGAATTCTCAGCAATCTATTTTGATGAATGGAAAGCTTACACTAATTTAAACCAACTCAATTTTTGTCATTTTTCCATCAATAATCAACAAAATCTTGTTGATCCCAACACGGAGCACATATACAAGGAATTGAAAGATCATGGCTTGAAGCAAAGATTCGTATATTGAAAAATATGAGAGGCATACGGTGTAGATATTTTTTCCTTATAGATATCAAGCCAAAATAGCATCCATATGATGTAGATATGTTTTTCTTGTAGATAACAAGCCAAAGCGGCACCAAAAATTAAATTACAAATACTAGCTAACTTATTTACGCAAACTTATTTGTAATTAAACTAAAATATTGTAAGGAACCGATTCTGATGGTACACCGGTTCTGAGCACCGCTGATTGTTTCCCCTTGATTGTGTCTGAAAGGAAATAGAGATATTAAGAATCCACCGGACCTCTTCCGTGGGGCTCGCACAAAATGAAGAATCTAGGTCCCCTCGGTAATCAATATTTTTATATTAAATCTAGAGTAAGAACTAAATATCTTTTATTGTTTTGTATAATGTACGTTGCTTGTCTTTCGTAATTGTCAACTGTAAATAAATGTGTTAACCGTATTTTTGGTCAACGTCTTTCCTTCTAATGATAGATATGTTTGGAATATATGTTTAATACATGAGCTGTGAAATAAAATAATGCCTATTTTAACAATATATACAAAATATAAGTCATGCCCTAATGTATGGTGTGTAGCAGTTAGATAATTACAATCTATTTTCTTTTGCGCTAGCATTTTCTCACTCGTGGAGTGATTGATATGTTGTTCGGTAAGAACACACTTGTGCGTAAGAGGCACTTCCGCTTCAGCCCAAACCTTTCCCACACTTTTCCAACAGTGTTTTTGAGAGTCAAGTCAACAAGATGTCATATTTCCCTTTCTCGCCTCTTGCCATGACTTGGCTGAGAACCAAGATGAAAGACCAAACTTAATCTCATTTGTATAGTATATGTGAGGCTCTATCGCTCGCAGCATCGGTGACGTCACCAATTTGGCCGTTCCTGAGTTCGGTCGGTCACCCGGTACTGCTCGAGAAAAAGTTGCCGCTCTGATGAAGGCTGTAGAATTCGAAAGGCCTGGTCCAGCGATTACCGCACTCCCACATTGTGATTGATAGATCAGTGGCTAATTAAATTTTGATTGGGTCAGCAACTTAGTACCACTGCGAAGCAAAGGGTCATAATTCGATATGTAGACAATCTCTTAACTTTACAACATCTTTCTCTATTCTAATAAAATTGTTAAGTTATCAACAGTGTTTTGTCAGCTTATTGAGTCTTCTGCTTCCAGCTCACTTCATATAGCGATCTATACATGAGAAGGGGAGACAACAAATACCATGGCTCTGCGAACAACTCCGGCTGTTTCGCAGGGTAAACAAAACACATTGGACGATTATTGTAAGTGTTAGGATCGAGAGGGTGATGTCCCCTGGCTATAAACGTGCAAAGTTGAATCAAGCAATGTTGCATGCAAAAGACAGAGTAATAATTAACAAACAAAATGAGGTAGTTCAAATAACGTTTATTGAACATGTGTGTACGTGGAATGATGAAGTGTGTGATGTATGCATGTGTGTCGATGGAAAAACAGTTCTTGAAAAGGTATAAGAAGAAATGAATCCGGCGTGGGGAAAGTCTTTGAAAGCCGTACACAAAGAAAATGAGTTGAGAACTATTACCGTTGTTTGACCACGTGTGTTGGTAGTTGTTATGCCGATGCCATTTGAAGAGAAAAGCGTGGGACGAAGCGCTAGTGTATTAGCGTCGTTCTGCCGAGGCCAATCGACCAGAAGAGAAAAGTGAAACGGAACGCTAGTGTCAGCGTCGTTCTGTCGAGGCCAATTGAGTAGGAAAAAGCGAGTGAAACGGAGCGCTGGTGCCAGCGTTGTTCTGCCGAGGCTGGTCGGTGAAGGAGAGATGGATTTTCCGTTTGCAACGGTTTTTATAGTCCGAAGGGCAGATAACTCTGGTGTCGCTTTACAGTGCCACCTGTCGGTGAAAAAGCGAAACCTACCGGCAAACCGGTGTAGTTATGTTTTGAAAGGAGGAGGTAACTGCTACATAAGCAACCAATTTTTTTTTTTTTCAGGGAATAAAATAGCCAAAATACAAAGCAACATAATCAAAAATGTCATATTTCAATTGTCCATAGTTTCTTAATGCTTATCTCTTGGTGACATCTCCTACAGTGAAATTGAAGATTAGGTCTCAGGGATTAATTCCATGTGAAAAATAAAGCCGTCTGATATTGGTTTCATGACTCGAAAATGTCAAGAAGGTAGCTGATTGGTCGAAAAATTGTTGCTAAATAATTGGGTTTCCCAGGATGGGTTTCCATTAATGTTTCTTGATGGTGTGATTTTAAAACAGCCGTGTCACGTAGGACTATAAAAACACTCTTTTGCCAAGGTTTGTTTTAAGAACTTTATATGTTTTGAAGAGTTTAATGTTGTTTACAAAATCGGGAAGTTTTGCTGAATATTTCGTTCAACTGCCATCAAATCAAGAAGTGAATCAACTTTATTTCTTTTCTTTTTTTTTAAAGAAGTTTTTTTCAATTTTACTTATGTTTTTTGAGGGGCTAAATATTTTTTAACCCTAACCAAAAGGGTGCATTTCTGGTTGCATGTGTTCCAATTTGCAGATTAGTTTTTCGGGAAACTGAACAGCTGCTGTCACTGCGGTTACATTCGTTTTGATTCTGCATCCATATACTTAGTGTTTTATTTACTCCTCCCCAGGAGTTAGGCACAAGGCCAGTTTTATCTTACTCCCACAAGTAAGATGTGACCCAAGATCGGGTCGAGAAAGTGGGGTTTGAAAAGCCAGCGCTCGAGAGGTGAGCACTCTGGCCATTTAAAAATTGCCTGAGCAGCCCCGTCGGCATTCCCCGGTAGGGGCGCCTCAGACAGTAAGCAATAAACTTACTCCTCCCCAAAGAGGGGAGGCAAAGCCTGGGAGGGTGGACCTCCTAGAACTGCACAGGACAGGCGTGCAGTATCCATCGGAACAGATACTACACTTTGATCTTAGCCAAAAGGCGGAAAAATTATTCAATGAAGGAATATGTTATAAAAAAAGAATCGATTTTGTAATAAAATCGATCATCGAAATGTTGAAATTTAAATTCCATAAATACTTTTAAGTTTTTTTTTCAACTCTTACATTTATAAATTACCTGTTGTACATATCCGGCGTTGCCAGGGAGTTTAATTTTTTATTTTGCTTTTCTTTTATCTATGGCATTTTTTTTTTTATCAATTTTGTAACTCATTTTTTCATCAATTTTTTAATTATTTTTTTTAAATAGGATTTTTAATATTAATTCATATCTATCTTTCTTTATACTACTAAATATACCACTAAAACTCTGTGGATCTTGCTTATTTGTTTGTTATCTTGTTTGTTTGTGACGTCATCTATTAAAACGTGGGGATAACCGTGCACGGTGGATGATGTCACTAAAGGATTAGGTCATGCATTAAAGCAGAGATGGGGGATAACCGTGCACAGAGGATGACGTCAAAAAATGATGACGTCATCCATCAAACCAGGGATAGGAGGAAGAGATCTTTATGACGTTTTATCTAGACATCTACTAAGCGAACCGTCTGGTATACTACCAAAACTCTGTGGATCATGTTATCTTGTCGAAAAATTCAAATGGGTAGAGAATTTTAATTTAATGGTTTTCGCATGTGGGGTGTTGCTAACCCCCATTGTGTTCGCTATACATACACATGTGAAAAGTAAAAGCCAGTTAACACACTGTGGGGGGGACAAAGATATTTAATTTATATATAGTTTGGCTACAATAAACTATAAAGCTAGTAAACGAGACAAGTAAGACACACAATACATTGGTCCCATACAAAAAAGAATGCACAAATTATTCATGTAAAAGGAGCAAATGAGGAGACTTACATTTTCTCATGACGTATTTTCTTTTAGGAGATGTGGTCAAAGCCCTTGCTGTCTGTAGCGCATCTGGTGATGAGATCTGGTCTTAATTCTCGACTATTTCTCGATAAAAGACTTTGTGGTAAACCTCCAAAGCGCTGGAATGGCCAGATCCAGAGAACTGTACACCTTCCTTTGCTAACAGTGGAAAGATTAGCAAAACACCGAACAATATGGAAGGATTGTGTATCCAGAAAGTGTGCAAAGATCCTCTGAGGAGTATGTAATAAACAAAGAAAACAACGTGTGGCATGAGAGATCCCAACCAAGATCGTGTGTTCACGAGATCTGGAGGTCTAAACTTTTTTTTTTTTTTTTTACCAAGGGGGATCACTCTGGCTTAGAAACCAAGGGAGATAACTCTGTCCCCGTTATCTTGCTTACTTATCATCGTGTACAATAAAGAAATATATATATTTACTTGAAAATGGCCGACGTCATAAAGGATAAATGGTAGTTGCCAAAAGCTGTGATCGTGTATGTTTGTTTGAAAATAGCAGGTCTAATTTCTATCAATCGATGTCAAAGATAAAAAAAGTTATATAGTTAATAATACTGACCATGTGGTCTGGCTTAATTATAAAACTATATCAAAGTGTTCAGCTAGTGGTGTCTTAATTTCTATTTATAAAATCATTCGATGTAAATAACTTCCAAAATTTGTCTATCTTTTAATACATAAGGATTTGCTAAGAATTTTAAAGCCAGAAATGACTATTCAACAATTTAAATGCTTCCAAATTCCTTTCAAACTTTGAAGGCTCGCGAAGTAATTCATCTTGTTTTCAACTATAAACGAAATGTTAAAATGTTTGATTGATGAAGAAGAAACGGAAATGCATTTTGATGGATTTAATTACGTTTTTAAATTATTTTTAATAGGATTTTAAAAAATTCGTTTTATTTTATGCTATTGCATTTTTTTTATTTCAACACATAATCGATTAATAGGAAATAATAATAATAATAATTTTAAAAAAAAACTGTTTAAGTCACGTAGCGGCGAGAAACACGCGCGCGAGAAGTGGCTGGTCACAATTTTATTAATTAAGATTAAATTAGTATTTAATTAGTTAGTGTGAATGTTATGTAATGACAAATTTTACATTAGTAATTTAAATAATTCAATAACAAAAAAAAAGAAAATTATTTTTCATCTATTGTTGAAATCGGTTTTCTTAATAGTTAAGTTAAAATAACTTGTAAGTTAAAATACATTTTACCTTCGCGTGTTAACTGTTGACTAAATCGCCATTTTTCAAGGGAGATAACTCACTGTGTGACCGTTGTCAAGCTGTACCGCATTGGACGCTGCCGTTGCTAACGTTGCGACATCACATGTGCTTTTAGCTTTGATGCTGTAAGTTTTGTCTTATTTTCACTTGTAAAAAACGAATTCTCTTTTTCTTTTGTGGTTATTTTGCAAATATCTTTAGATCGACAGGCAAAAGTTAAATATTGATTTGCAAAAAGAAAGTGATGTTTACATTTTTTTTAAAACTCTACACTGTCCGTATCCGCCTACGGATAAATCCTATTTCAGTCACCTAAATTATGGCGAACTTAATCTTTACCGGTCCGGTCCCTAAATGTTTTACGGTTCCGAACAAAATGACCGACCGACAACATAAACACACACACAGGGAGAGATGTTTTTATTACTTTTTCGGTACTTTGTTACTTTTTGACCCGCGCTAAAAGTCCTTCGGCGTCAGTGCTTTCCGGATGTTCACGTTAAACGCCGGAGAGTGTCGAATGAAAAATCCGTTGACTTACCTACGTTTAAAAAAAGAAAAGAAAAAAAAGGCACAAACGAGACGTGACAACACAAGCAAAAAATTTTGCGAAATTATAATTTATTTTTTTAACGAAGTTTCAACTAAGTGTTTAAATTTAAACTATTTTTCATATTGCTACCCGGACTTAGGATTAGTGACGCATGTGTGTTTTTATGACTTTTAACATTGACATTTTAGGACTGTTTCGGGAAATACGACCAAAAAGTTACAGGTGTGATATACGTAAAACAAATTCTACGAAAACGAACGGAACTAGACGAAAAAAGTTACGCCGTTCCGAATTTTTCCGAAGCCCCCCCCCTCCGTCGCCATGTTAAGAATGACGACTTCAATGATATAAAATGGTAAACTAACACTAGAAACGACAACTTTTTTACGCAATTAGAACGAAAGAAAGAGCAATTTTTAAAAAAAAATTTTCCCACTTTTTTTCGAAGTAGACGACTTAAATGAAATAAAAATTTTAACTTACTTTTTTTTGAAGCAGACTTATAAAACAACAAAGAACATTTTTATTGTATTTTTTCCGAGTTTTAATTTTTTTTAATACAAGAACTTTAGTTTTTTTTGGTACTACTCCAGGGTTTGCGCCTAATTTCCGTGACTGCTCGGCCGCATCGATCCGACAGGTCGCGGAAGCGTCCGAGACCTGCCGAGTCGAAAACGAGGCTGTCGAGACGAAAACGCGGCTGTATAAACAAAACCGAAAAATTGTGCAAAAAAATGAAAGGTTGGCAGACGACAATATAAGACGATGAATATACGGAAAGAAAAAAAAAGCATATATTTTTATAAAAAAATGAAAGAAATGAACAAACCCATAGCTGAAGAACTATAAATAAACTTTTTTTTTTAATTGTTTTCGTGGGCAAAATGAAACATTTTTATGTTTTTTTTTATGTGTTTCGTGTTACGTAAAGCAAATAAGTCAATTTTACAATTAGGCAAGTTCTTTTTTTATATATTTTTTTGTGGGGGGGGGGGGATTACGTATATTTCCTCGTAGATGTTCCGGGTTTACTGCTACTTTTGCTGCCGCTTGTTTTGTTAGGCTGAGCGAAAGACTGTTATACGCCTTCCAGCAATCGGATACTACCGTGGTCCCAGGTACTGGCTTGATTATTGGAAGAGTTAGGGTTTCGGCATTCCTGTTAGGCACTGTCACCAGGAAACCCTTCCTTCTCTGCGGGGTCGTATCCCTTCCCTCCCCCCCCCCCCGAAGATCCAGAGCGGCTGGAGAAAACATGGCCAGCATTGTTTTTTTTTTCCGGTGGTTGAATAGAGACTCGTCTATTTCCACCGTAATGCCCTGAGCCTCCGAGTCGCCGAGGGTTGCGCGATAGACATTTTTTTTTGTCCAGTTTTGTTTACAGCCTCGTTTTCGACTCGGCAGGTCTCGGACGCTTCCGTGAGCTGTTGGATCGCTGCTGCCGAGCAGTCACGGAAATTAGGCGCAAACCCTGGAGTAGTACTTTTTTTTTTAATTACTGTGTGTCTGTTTTTTTCTTTTGTCTTTTTTAGGGTTAGGGAATTTTTTGTGTGTGAGGTGTCCGACTTTTAGGATTAGGGAATTAGGGTTAGTGTTGGAATTAGGGTTAGGGATTTTTTGTGGGAGGGGGGTACGAGTTTATTTTTTAAATACAAGGAACTTTTTACCTTGTGTCTCTTTTTTTTTCTTCTGTAAAAGTTGAAATTTGGAGTAGGCAAACTCACGAAGGCCCTTTCCCTTGCAGAACAAAATGCAACCTCTACTGATTGTGACATCCTATGTAGTTTTGCCAGATTCATTTTTGAAGCACGAGGAACAAGAAAATGGTACAGACATGAGGTGCAAACGTTTTCAATCTGAGAAACCTCCGGTGCTACCGTCATATGGTAACTAATTAAACTTGCCATAAAAGAAAGAAACAGTTTTTACGGGGGAGGGGTTTTCAAGAACATTCAGAACGGCATACCTTCTTTCGTCTAGTTCCGTTCGTTTTCGTAGTATTTGTTGACATGTGTCATGCTTACGTAACGCCTGTAAATTTTTGGTCGTATTTCCCGAAACTGTATCGACATTTTTTATACTAAACTTTAATCAGGAACATAAAAGCAGCACAAAGAAAGAAGCTATTGGAGTAGAAGCCTCTCCAGCATCTAGAGACCTCCACAGTACATAGATGGGATTTAGCTGATTGTCGAGTTAGTCTAGTGAATTTATGTCGAGTGGGCACCAGAGTAGCCAGCTCATCGAAACACAATCCATTGAAGTATTTGTAAAACAAGCACAAGAATGCAACATTGCGACGATGGGATATTGAGGATAGAAGGTTTGTTTCACTTAGTGTTAGGATATCCAGGGATTTTGTCAGGAGAAAGGTTTCTACATCGTTGATGTTGGTTCTAAGTCCCCGAATATTTGTGAATGCGAGCCTCAAGGGTGGAGGCGAAGGTGTTTTTTGTTGGTGTCTGGTTTAGGTTTGATTTTATTTTTTTGCAATGACATGTTTGTTTTGTTATAGAGTGGGTTGGGCAAGGTGGGTGCTTGTTAGGTGCCAATAAACTCACACAACCAGTCCATTAATTGCGACCTGGTCCATGGGGGTTGTGGCCTCAGGAAAGCCCACCGGAGATAACTATAGGATCCCTTTCCATGCGCGACATCACACGTACAACTACTCACGGTATTATGTAACTGATGATGGAGCAGCCGTTCTTAGTGCTACCTAAGAGTTTGGGCTCCTATCCTGTCAGTCGGAAACAGCAGTTAGACAAGCTGTTTAACCTGTACCCTCAACCTGTCGGAACAAGAGCGACCCAGACTGGTCATGTAAGACTTAGTGACGGAAAAACTTTCCCCAAGTTGCCCAAATAGAGAGAAAGAGAAACGGTGTTCATTGTCCTAGTAAGGAAACAAGGCCAGGCACTGGGTGTTTTGAGGCATTCCAGCGCTGGTATCTCTGCGCCTGGTTAATAGACAAAGGAGTGCAAAGGCCGGCGATAAGCAGAACCTATTTACTCCATAAGCAACTGTAGGTTTGCAAACCAGATATTTTGTTTGAGATTCCAACTCTAGGTTGTCGATCAGAACTCAGGAGGCCTCCCCAACGGTTTTCTGCAACAACGTAAGTAGTTGGTAGCAAGGTTTTTTTTTATCAGAAATTTCCTTCTCTTAGATGGATGGCCTGACAAGGCCTTACGGGTCCAACATACCGAGAGGGGAAAATAGTCTGTGCCCGTGTACTAGTCGGGTATTTCCAAATCCCAGCAGGTTGAAAAAAAAGTTTCCATATATATATATATATAGTCTCGGAAGTTTCTCAACCATTAAAACTATATTAAAAAAAAAAAATTTAAAAAAAAAACTTATAGTCCCAAGTTTTCCAGTGGAAAATCACTCATGTAAGTCAATTTATTTTTTACAGTTATTATATTAGTTTATTTCTATGTAGAAATTTTTTAGATTAATATTTAATATACCAACGTTATAAGCCTTTAAAGTTACCGTGCATATCGGTTCTGAGCAAAGTAGCCATCTTTGTTTACGTTAGGGACTTTACTTCCTCTGACTAAATAAACATGGTTACTTTGCTCAGAACCTATATTTATGGTAACTTAAAAAGCTTATAACTTTTTTTATGCAAATAGGTCGCAAATAAGTTGGTAAAGCAAAATAAATTGTTTTTTACTAATTTCCCAACAGTATTTCCTTTTAAATAATTTGTGTCGTCAATAGTAATAATTACCTTTTAAAAATAAACAAACTAACGGAAAACAAGTACGGATTCATTATTTTTATTTATTACTAGACCACCCGTGACCCGTTGGGTCAGTTTGTTATATTAGCTATGGAATTCATGTATGTGCGTGACACTTGTGGCATAAAGAAAATAGGTTTTTTTTTACATAACAGAAGCATTTCTATGTAAGTATATTAAAATGGAAGAAGAATATAGATAGATTTCTATGCGTCGTTCTGTTTATTATAATTGTTTTTTTTTTAAATTACAGTTACTGAATTATAAGTGGTTGGCCATACTTATAGGTAAATATGCACTGAACAGGTACCATAATACTTATTATAGTTAAATTCAAATTTTTATATATCATCTTTTAAATGAAATTGTTAGTTGAAAGTACAGAAAAATAAAGGCGATTTGAGAAAGGAAGGGGGAACAGCAGGCTGTCTCGCGTACGTAACGAAAACAGAGGGAGTAGGAGTGGTGAAATCTGTGAGAGGGAAAGTGGGAGGTGGTTTCGTTCACCGCCGCTATTATGGATGATATTAATAATGATTGTTGTTGTTTTGTTTGTTTGTTTTTGTTTTTTAAAAGGGAGGAGGTTTTTTGAAACTGCGACAGACTTTACGAAGTCCTGTCGTTGAATGTTTTTAGCCGTGGAGAAAACAAAAAAACTATTTGATGAAATTAAATGTAATTGTTTTATATTAAAAGCGATATAAACATTTCCAGAATGAAAAATTTCATGCGTTCGTTAATCATAAGAGATTAACGGAATTGGACTAACAGATTGAAGACGATGCTATTTACGCATGCGCAACCGGATGTTGAAAACCGGAAAGCTGAAAGCTGATTGCAAACATACAAGACAATAGAGTTTTAGTATTATATAGATTTAGAGTAAAATGGGTTTCGGCATTACACCCAAACAACTTGATTTGATTTAAACAATTTGAACATATACATATATATATATATGTATATATTATATATTATATATGATAAAGAATGGAAAAAGTGTTCCGACATAACGGAAATTGAAAAAGGAAACCAAAAAAATATTATTTATGTATTCATCAACGTTTCGTCTTTATTTCAAGACTTCCTTGGGATGATTGTCTGAAGAAAAACAATCACAAGTAGCAAATGTTTGAAACAGAGGTGGTGGCAGATGTAACTTAAAATTGGGGCCGCTTATGAAACAAATAAATTGAAATACAAATAGATGGTGGCAGTGGGAAATTAAGTTGACAGTAGTGGGTGGGGGGATGGTGGCAGTTGGAGTTATAAGATCATTAGGTAAAGGGAGAGATATTTCAATAATTGTGAAAGGAGTGGGGGCAAACCTTGGTAGCAGTTAGAATTAATTTAAACTATGAAGGGGGAGATGTTTATTGAATCTTTTTAAAATTAGCCTTGAGATGAGAGAGCGGGAGGGTTAAAAAATCAGGGTCGTGTAATAGGACGGTGTAGAAAGGAGGGGAAGGGCGAGAACAAAATCAGGCGTGTGGAAGGTGTCCACATTTGACACCTATATATATATATATATATATATATATATATATATATACCGTATTTCTTAATTGGGAGAGTTTCCCAGCAGAGTGCTCAATTATTAATGCAAAAGTAAAATTAACTAGATAATTAATAAGAGCATGATATTTATTAATATTAAACAAAAAGTTACAACATCCGGACCAAGGTTTCAGATCCGAGAAAATCGGACCTTCATCAGTGGAGTCGTATAGCTTAATGGGTGAGAACAACCGCCAGGAATTTCAAAATATTGTCCGTTGGAAAGATGGAACACTTTCAGATTTAAAATTGTCACGTGCGTGGAAAATACGTAGTCAGTTATGGATAGGTTTCAGATCAAAACAACAGCGACGCTGTACATAGAAAAAGCAAGAAATTAAATGGGAATAACGTTAACAGTTGGACAGATGGGAAACTAGCAGGTTTAAATTGTCACGTGCGTGGAATTACGTAGCCTGTTATGGAAAGGATTCAAATTTAACTAATAGAGACGCTATATATGTTATCGAAAGTAAATGGAGATAATGTTAAAAATAAAATAAAAGTTAAATCATTAAAATTAAACTTATAATTAAATAAATTGTAATCACACCATTTATAAATTTATAAAGTCCTAAGGGTACTAATCATAAAAATTTTGAAGTTACTAATAATAAAGGGGGGGGGAATAAAGAAAGATGAAGAAAAATAAAGAAAAAAGAAGAAAAATAATAAAGATGAAATAAATACACTGTTAGATAAAATAAAGGATAACATAAAATTGTATAAAAATAAAAGATAAAAGGCAAGAGAAGAAAAAATGGGGATATGGGGTACTAAAAAAATTTTAAATTAGAAATTAAAAATTATAAAACATATATATATATATATATATATATATGTAGTTAAGCATATACATATATATATGCACATATACATACACAAAACATGCATGTAAAATCGCACCCAATGTGTGGAGAACTAAAAATAAAAAGGAGAATAATATTATTTATGTCATGACGTGCCCAGGTTACTTACTTGAAACAAAAATTCTTTTAAGAATATTAAAAAGTGTGGTTTTGTCTATTATTTTAAAATAAATCATAACTGTAGGTTGATGAAATGAGTAAAGAGTTTAAGAAAAAGAGACGGATTTATTTATTTATGTGTTGATGTATTTATTTATTTAATTATTCATAATTATATGAATACATATGTATGCACACATATACACATACATACACACACACACACACACATATATATATATATATATATATATTTTTTTTTTTAAACCATAACAATGGTGGTGTTAAAATAAATAACATTTTATTTATTTTAACACCACCATTGTTATGTTTTTTTCAAAAAAAAAAAATACTATTGCGAAACAATGGTTTAAAAATATGTCTAAATACCCTTTCTTATATATATATATATATATATATATATATATATATATATATATATATTATAATTTATTTAAACTACTGTTGGAGAATGAAAAGCATAAAATGTTGAGAGAGAAAAAAGCTTGGATGTACTTATCTCTATTTATTAATTTATTTCAGTGTTTATGTAGTTATTTATTATTAATTTATTTATTCATACATGTGTATGAACATACACACACACACACACATATATATATATATATATATATATATATATATAAATACACAAAACATGCATATGAACGTAATTTTATTTATTCATTCAATTTATATCTAGATATTATGTATGATGTATGTTAAGAGTGTGGTATAAAGGTAGCTAGCAGTGTATATACAAGCATTAGTTTTTTTGTTTTTTTTAATTGTTTTGCTTTATTTAATGTGTGTTTTATAGTTTGTGATGGCGTTTATACTGTCGGAATTCCTAGTTTATTTAACGTGTTGCAAATTATTGTGTTATTAAAATGAGTGGGTAAAAGAAGATGTCTATTTATGAGAGAAATGTTCGGTTTCTGAGATTTTTGTTTATTATTTTTTGAAAATATCTGTATGGCTTTTTTCTTTGCATTTAATATGAAATGTATAGGGTATTGCAATGTTTTCACAGAATTTTTGATGTATTTGATTTCTTTGTCTATATATTGTGGACTACAGATTCTGAAAGCATGTAGAAAAAAGCCAATTATGTCTGTTTTTATTTTGTTGTTTTGTGTGTGAATAAAAATGTATATAATCGTTTTTGTGAGTGCTTTTGTGGTGCACTTTGAATAATAATTTGTTGTTGGATTTTATTATAAGTGTGTCTAAAAAAGGTATCGAATTATTTTTCTCTATTTCATATGTACATTTTATGGAGGGTTCAACTGTATTTAATTTGTTTTTGAGATTTTCAATTTGTGTGTCTTCGGGTAGAAAAATTAGAATGTCAAAAAAATATATCTAAAATATTCAGTGTTAGAAGGTAATCTAAATTTGAAAGGGCCAGATTCTAGGAATTCTAAAAAAAGGTAGGCAAGTACTCCACTCAGATGGTTGCCCATAGGGAGTCCAAATTTTTGCTTGTAGAAATTATTGACAAATTGAAAATACGTCATGTCAGTGATAAGTCTGATTATCTCTATTAAAATGTTGGGGAAAAACGGTAAGTTGATGTTGATCATTTTTAGGTGCATATGGAATAAATTTAAACATTTTTTAATGGGGACATTGGTGTATAACTTGATATGGGAGGAGCTGATATTGCCCATTAGTGGGATAAGAATGTTAGCTATGGCTTGTGCGATCTTGTGTGTGGTGCTACCGATACCAGATATTGGTGGGTGCATAGAGATGTCCAGTTTATGAGTTTTTGAGAGGCCGTATAATGTGGGAATAATGGGGTGGTATTCGATATATGATGTCCGTTTACCATTATTTATGGGGTATTTGAAGGATTTGTTAAAAGATTCAATCCTTTTGTCTATACTTTTTTTTAGCAAGGTCCATGTTTTTGCTTTCCCTTCCCCAACAAAAACGGTAAAATTTTTAGTTATCGCCCTTATACATCGACCATTTTTTCTTTTCATGGTCGACTTGTTTTGTCCGCATTTCGCATAAACGTTTAAACTTGCTATAATTTATTGTTTGTAATGATTAATGTTTTTTTTAACATGAATTTAAGTAATAAAAAAGAAGTTGTTTGGGAGCAATGCTGAAACCCTTTTTGAATTAATGCACGTTTTTTTTGTTCTTTCTTTTTTTTTGTAAATCATTTTGACCATTAAAATGGAAGATTACAAGATATTTCTTTAACCTTTTTTGACAAACATGTGAAAGCTTTAAAAAAAATCCAAACAAAGGAAAGATAACTCTAAAAGTCCAAAATGATTTCAATATTTAAGCGGAACCGGATTATTCAGATTCTCCTTCTTTTAAACAATCGAAAACAATTCTCTCTCTCTCTCTCTCTCTCTCTCTCTCTCTCTCTCTCTCTCTCTCATATAATAAAAAGAAAGTGAGGAGACATTGAAACAAAAATTAATTTCATTGTTGTCGTCATTTTAGAAGCGACGTTTACTGGAATTATCTCCCCTTTACTGCAAACACAAAACAGTTATTTTTTGTTATTCAATTTTTGGAGTAGAAAAAAAAAAGATTGTTATTGATTACACAGGAATAAATCAACAGTCCTGTGTACTCCTGCTCGAGTTACGGTTTCTGCTCCCAGCACTGAACCCCACATTATCATTGTTATTCTTATTTTTTAAATGCTATAATTTTCAATAAAATGAAGTAAAAGGTTGTCGTTGCTGTTTAGATGTCTGATGCGAACAGAGACCCCACATTATTATTGTAAATAGCCCCTTCCCTTTTTTTTATACCAATGAGTCACCACTAATTAAAGCTAAAAACCACTCTAGGTTAATGAGTAGATTGCGACGTGAATGATGGTGAATATTATGAAATTAGGTAACTGTTTATTGACATAAGATTTGAAGATGGTCATGTTGTAGCAATCTTGTGGCAACGTGTTCCGCAAGGGGTTAGCGGAAAGAAGATCTGTTAATGGGAATTTCGGATAATGTAAGACACACTGAGGAAGAAAGAAATGTTCTTTGTAGTGGTGATAGGAAGACGAGTGATTGCTTTGAAACTTGTACAAAGAGGAATCAGAGATTGAAGTTCATTCAAGCATTTTTCATTGAAATGATGATAGAATAGAGAAAAACTAGCAACGTCTTTTCTGTGAGAAAATGGTTGTAGAGAGCTTTCTCGGCCTTTTGGTTGAGATCAAAGTGTAGTATATGTTCTGATGGATACTGCACTCCATAGACTGGTATTGTCTTGGCCTTTAGGGCTTGATTTACGCCGGTCTATGAGTCTGTCCTGTGCAGTTCTAGGAGGTCCACCCTCCCAGGCTTTGCTTCCCCTCTTTGGGGAGGAGTAAGTTTATTGCTTACTGCCTAAGGCGCCCCTACCGGGGAATGCCGACGGGGCTGCCCAGGCATTTTTTGTAGGCCAGAGTGCTCACCTTCTTGGGCGCTGGCTTTTCAAATCCCACTTTCTCGACCTTGTGTCACATCTTACCGTTGTGGGAGGAAGGTAAATAAAAGGGTTGTAGAGAGCAGAAGAGATCATCATATCCCACTAGATTGCAAAGAAAGCATGTTCTAAGCGCCACCTCCACAGCTGCGGCAACAGTACTCCATCTTAGAATGTATCTGACTTGTATATAGGCAGAAAATTGCATCAGGAGTCGGCTACTTTCTGGAGTCGTCAAATGATCCAAACATTTTCCCAGCAACTTTAGCAACAGATTGAATATAAGTTTTCCATTCTAGATCTGGAGTGAAAGTTAGTTGTTGGAGTTTATCAAAACAAACAATGGGCTTCCTCAAGGAGAGAGCCATTCATTTCAGCTGGAGCAAAACAAGGATCTGAACATTGGTGGTGAAAGAAGAGAAGCTTGGTTTTAGAGATGTTTAAGGTAACAAGCCACTCATTTTCCTGTTGCAGCACATGCTTCAGATCAGAAGAGAGAAAATCAGCAAGATCTTGATCACGAATGCTCTTTGAAGTGCAGCCACAGACATGTGTCGTCTGCATGTCAACAAATGATCCCAGAATGTTATTTGGAAGATTATTTAAAATTAATACCACAGTTGGATTCTTCGTAAAATTTGAGTCAAGAAAAGTTGTGTTTGATCTTAGTATAGGTCTTTGTTTTTAATTGCATCCTCTGGAGAGAGAGAGAGAGAGAGAGAGAGAGAGAGAGAGAGAGAGAGAGAGAGAGAGAGAGAGAGAGACAGGCAGATTAAACACCACATTTTTAGATTATAAAAGAAAACTTTTTGACCTGTCTTCAATCAAGTCAAAATAATTGCGTTTACAAACTCTTTATACTGACATAGCAAAGTGAAGTTTTTTAAAATATTATAATTTGAAAATTTGGTGTTCAATCCATATAATAATCCATAATTTTTTTTTTTTGCAAAAAATTAAATAACAAAAAGAAGAAACTAAGTGACTCATGAGACTGCATGTCTTCACCTGAAAACGTAATATTTTTCATCGCGGAGCATTTTTGTTGCCGTGGAACGTTTATAACTCAAAAACTATTCATCTGATCAGGTTGAAATTTTGCATGGTGGTTACTGTTATCAAAGAGCATCAGATCCATAAAACAGAAGTTGAAATTTCATCAAAATTTCGACATTGACCTAACTTTTCAAGGTCAAGGTTATATAAGATACAGACTTCATTGGCTACAATCTGGGCCAAGTAGCGAATCTCTACGGTGAATAGGCTTGAAGCTATCACCAAAAGTGTAAGTTCCATCTTTTCTGTGCCACTGACCTTTGACCTAGAGATCCTAAATTTAAATCAGGGTACTTCTACAGATTAGGACCCAAGCTAACTTTAACCTTTACTCTAACCCTAACTCCTCATCCTGACCCTAACGACGGGGTCAATGTTCGCTCGGGTCCTAATCTGAAGAAGCACTTAAATCAGTTTTAAGTTAGACCATGACCGATATTTTGATCAAGTTTGGTGACGATTGGTCAACGATGTGGATGCGACTGTACAGTAACACACATAGTGACAAACCAACAAATTTAACTGAATGTCCTAAGGAAATATCAACTCGAGGAGAATCAAGGAAACTGACCCCCCACCTAAAAATTGAACAAGTTAATTAAAAACAAATACTGTTATAACCTGTAAATGTGTTTCTTTAACAAATCAAAAAGGTGTTATATTGTAGCATGGTTAGATACGGATGTGTAAAAATAAAATTAAAAAATGGAACTTTCCACATTAAGCTGGAGTAAGGAGAAATCGGCAATTTCCATTAGAAGTTAAAAGATTAAAATTAGAGCTACGTGTACAGGATGCTGCATCGTAGCAATTTAACGTGCTATTTCTGTTCTTGCGACGATATTGACACATTATAAACATCCTTCACCACCAATTTACTGCTTGGTTATTTGTCAACTGCGGATTCCTGTATCATTGATTTAAATTTCTTCTACGTGTATTCGTCCCATTATTCGTCTCATTAAAAATCTGAATTACTCCTGGATTTGGTGTAGAATAAAATCCGAGCCTTGGAGTCATAACTTTTTGTCTTTCTAAATCTTTGCGTTAGAATATATTCATCGGTAAGAACAGCCATTTCATATGTGATTTCTACTTTCCTTTCTTCTACGTATGTTCTCATTTCTTCAAGTATATAACTCCTTAATTTCTCCATTAAAATTAGCTTCGCTTTTATCCATAATTTGTTTTGCCACTTTTTGGCATTCTCCAGCTATTTCAATATGCTTATTTCTATTTGGCCTACTCAACGTAAGATCAAAGTGTAGTATCTGTTCCGATAGATACTGCACCCCATACTGGTGTTGTCTTGGCCTTCGGGTCTTGATTTACACCGGTCAATGGGTCTGTCCTGTGCAGTTCTGGGAGGTCCACCTTCCCAGGCTTTGCCTCCCCTCTTTGGGGAGGAGTAAGTTTA
>OY744541.1:48086471-48111471 GCA_963556195.1 Sepiola atlantica
CAAGTTTCCCTTATATATCTAATTAAATTTAAACTGTAACTGTTAATTGTTACCCTGTTACGACTCACTCACCATTTAAACCACAGATTATAAAATTGACACTGCACTCAAATTTTTGATTGAACCAACCCAACTCCACCCCTATTACTAGAAATCGAAACAAATTGTTTCTAACAATCTATCCTTATCCCTTACATTGTTCCCCTCTCCTAAATTTCAATATACCTGAGTAGAACAGCCTTGACCTTTAAATTTCACTAACCCTTTTCCCATTAATTTATTTCCCCCCCCCCCCTTATCTCTTTGGCCATTTAATGTCCCTCCAAATTATTCATCTAACCCTTAATTTGGTTTTAAGTTAAAAATAAATAAATAAATTTTTTAATTAACTATTCCCTAGCTTTTTAAATTTAAATTTAATCTTTTAATTTTTAATTTTAATCATCCACTCTCTCACATTCCTATATTTATTATACCATGCTTTCACTAATTCTACTTTATTCTTTATTCCTTAAACACACTGAAACCATATCTGATAACTACATTTTAATCTGCCTTTAGCCGCCTGAAATATTTGGAAGCTCACATTTTTTTATTTCTATTTTTAGAATCAACTTTTTCTATACCTATTCACCATTTAAGATTAACCCCACCCCCAAAACCTACACCCTACCGCTAGCCCGCACCCTTAACCCACCTGTCACTTTATCTACATCCCCATGCCAACCCGTCCTCCTTTTATTTTTCCCCCAAATTCACAAAGCGACTTTTTAAACTACCCCGCACCTCCTAACCCCCCCCCCCCCCCATCCTGACCCCAAATCTGAAACTTTCATCAACTTTGGCTTTTTCTCATTCTGAGTTAATCCTTGTATGAGATCCTACCGTTTTACTAGGCCCGGAAGAAAATCAAAAAATGGCCTGTTTTCCTCTTCACAGCCTCTTTTAAGTGCATCTGGACTTATCTACTTTTGAGCACCTTTTCCAACCTGCTCCCATGCAAAGTGTTTTTCTTCACTTTCTACAATTTCACCGAACCTTTTCAACGGAAACTTACCACCCGGACAATTGTATATCTTTTTCACGAAATTTTCTTTTCATTCAGTACGTTTTTTGACAAAAATTATTTTAATAATTTTTAAAAATAATTCTCATATTTTTCAAATATTTGAACTTTGGTTTTTTCGAAAGCCAACTTATCCATCTGTATTTCTCCTCTGATGATAAGATTTCGATCTTTGAAAAGCCTTGGCTTAAGGAAAGAAAAATAAACACTAGTTTATTACTGACAACCTTGCATTGAACAATTGAAATAAATTTGGACAATCGTCGCATATTTATCACTCTTTTTTCTTCTATCTCTCATATATATATACATATATATATATGTATATATATATATATATATATATATATATATTCGCTTTAATACATTCTCACACTCACTCACTATCCAGGTTTATTGTCTATGTTACATTCAACAGGGGTTCAACACTGTCAGGCTGTCCTTATGCTAAGTCTCCAGTAATCACGATTGTAGGGTCTGTTGTGGGATTTCACTTGATACCGATCTGGCCAGTTGGCCGGGATCAAAGTGTATTATCTGTTCTGATGGATACTGCACCCCATAGACTGGTATTGTCTTGGCCTTCGGGGCTTGATTTACGTTTGTCCTGTGCAGTTATAGGAGGTCCACCATCCCAGACTTTGCCTCCCCTCTTTTGGGATGAGTAAGTTTGTTGCTTACTACCTGAGGCGCCTCTACCAGGGAATGCCGACGGGGCTGCCCAGCCATTTTTTGTAGGCCAGAGTGCTCAACTTCTCAGGCGCTGGCTTTTCAAATCCCACTTTCCCGACCTTGTGTCACATCTTACTGCTGTGGGAGGTAGATAAATAACTTGTCTCATTTCGAAATATCAGAGATCTCAACTATTTTTATAAATCGAGAATATTGCATCATTAGTAAATAATAAATTCCCAACAAATAAAGCAGATGCCATGACTGGAAATCGAAACCAAAACCTTGGGATCTTCAGTCTGAGGTTCTATCAACTGACCTATTTGGAAGCGCGTACAAGGAGAACATGCAACTACCAAGGTATGAATACATTTGTGAATGTTAATGTTTCTGTAACGATTATGGCAACTTGGTTTTCTGCATGTGTGACAAGAGGTTGAAGCGCAACAAAAATCCTGAATGAAAAAGTGATGGAACGATGAGGCATGGTTAATAATAACATTTATTTTGGTGTGTGATGTGTAAGAGAAAATGTTGTACACAGACGTAGAGAATGTGTTACATATATATTGACCTGTAGTATTTTCAACACTTCTAATTATGCTGACAGTTGAAAGAAACGTTGTTTTTTTTATACCATATCCGGCAGCACTTGGTAAACGTAAAAAATAGAAAAACATGCATGTTCAAACTTAACTTGGTCTCAGAATAACATTTTTCCATTAAAAAATCCTGCGCAATTTATATTTACTTCTTACAAAAATATATATTTAAGTCTTTAAAAAAAATTTTTTTTTCAATTTGAATCAAAACAGGAATAATTTTTTGACACAAAATTATGAAATAGAAATGCATATAAATGTGTCAGAAAAACAGGTAATTTTTTCCATGATGAAATATTTTTCCAAAGATAAAAAAACCAAACTAATATAACCTTTTAGTGGGTTACCAATAGAAATAGATTTATCGACTGAAAAACTGGAATTGTAAGGTGTGATTTCTTCTGTCTTATTTGAATAATTCGGACATCTTGGATGTTATTCTCACAACATTTCAGCTGATGTAACCTCCGACCGTCTTCATGTGAATCTTGTCAAACTCGGGAATCTTTCTGTCGAACTCAGGAACCTGTATGAGAATTTCAAACGGAATCCAAATAATCCAAATTATCATCCAAAAAATTTCGAAATATAATGGTTTGTTGCTTATTCGCTATTTTGACATTCGGGTGCTTAGTGAACCTAATTTCAGAGGTTTGAGAACCTGGTTTTCAGAGGTGTGAGAGCATCATTTTTAGACCCGTGAAAACATAATTTTCTGGTACTTTGAAAACACGATTCTCAGAGCTTTGAGAAAATCATTTTCAAAGTCTTGCGAATATAATTTTCTTGTGCTTTAAGAACATGATTTTCAGAATTAGAGATAATTCGTTTTTTTTTTTTCTCATTTCGAAAATGTTGTAATTCCTCAAATTAGAGAAGCACTGATAATTATGTTCTATGAACAACAGAAATCGTTTCACAAATCACCCAAATATAAAATATAGGTTCATTAAGCATTTAAATGTTAGAACAGTAAATGTTATGAGCTGCTGTAGTCTAATACACTGGCAAACAACATGGCCGACACACATAATGCTATCATGCATTAAATAACATTTCAAATTCAAATTAAGAACAAAATACTTGTTTGTTATTGAAGTGCTAAAAACTGAATTCTTTTTTTAAAGGCACTTCTTTATGGAGCTGTTATTATGAAGAAGTAACAAAATCACTAAAGAAATTCATAATCTGCAAGTGATTTTAGAATGATGATTGTGTTTTTTATCTTCTTTCTTCTCCTTTCGTCTTCTCTTTCTCATTTCTATTTCTTCTTATATTAAGTTTATTTGTGAGATTTTAAAAGTTGGACCTAAATAGCATTTTAGCTGATATATCAAACTTTCATTCTGTCTAGCAAATTTTCCATGTTATTGGCTCTATTATAACGTACTTCGCTACAGTTTATTTTAAAAAAATTATGTAATCCCGCTTGGACAACTGGTAAAATAGAAACATTTTTAAATATGACGAAAACTATAAATCATCAAAGGGAATAAGTCATTTTTTTTATCTTGAAGAATTCTGGACAATATAGAAAGAAGTGTGCAGAACAGGAGATTTTTTTTGTATGGCTACATTGAAAACATGGATGAGAGTTCTTGTGTTAGTAGATGTAGGACAATTGAGGTAGCATGGTCAGTTCACAGGTGCAGGCCAAGGAAAACATGGGAAGAAGTGGTAAGGATGGGCTTGAGAGAAAGAGGGATGAATAAAGACTTGAGCAGAGATAGGTTAACTTGGAAGTCAATTTCAAAAAGCCGTCCAACCCTGTCAGGATGTAAAATGAACATTGAACTGAATATTGTGATGATGATGATGATGATGATGATGAAGAAAAAGAGTGGTCTCCCTTAGAACTTTTTTTTCTTTTTCTGTATAAGTTTAAAAAATGTGTAAACAAATAAAAATGCAAAACTAAAATGATTTCACGGCATCCCGGACAGTGTTGGGTAGTTACATCTAGTTGTATTTAAACTTATTTTACAAAGAAGTTGAAAAGATAAAAAATAATCTCCTTTCAATTTGTTTCAAAGAAGAAAAGAAGTTCTCATATTTCATAGTTTATTACATACTCTAAATGGAAAAAAAATGACGTGTTGTGAAAGATCAACTTAAAAGCGACAACAATCTTGTTTTCTTTTTCTTTTTCAACAATTTCTTTCACTTTTCATTTTGCCTCTGCGAAAATGAGATTCATCAAAACAAGTGAAGCAATACTTGTCAACCCATAATGAATATAATGGAATCGGGTCGATATTTTTAGGCAAACTTGAACAAAATATAAAACCCGAAATACAAGTGTACCTGTGGTAGATTTCTATAAACTCACTCATATCAATTCATTGTGCCGTGATATAGGGTCACCACTAAGAGATTACTCTTCTCTATATTAATAAAATTATGAGACAACTTCACATGTGTGTGTATTTCTCGCGGCAACATAACTTTATAAAATCGGGGGACTTATGTTTTGAGGCATGTCCGTGCGGATTTTTCTCTGCAACCATCCATTGAATTTCTCTGAAATTTAGCATGAAGTTGTAACTTTGGTCAGGTTAGAAAGTGACATTCTCCGATTTTTGAAAAAAAATCTGGCTAGCCACTGAGGGGGTCAAAAGGCCCCAAAATGGCAAAAAATGATATTTTTTGCCCCATAACTTTTCATCCATCCATTCAATTTCTCTGAAACTTGGCCAAAATGTGGAGGCAATTGTTCCTAATAGAAAATAATAATCGCTGACCTTGGAAAAAATTTGGTTCGCGCCCTCAGGGGGTCAAAAGCCCCCAAAATGGCAAAAAATTACCCTTTTCTCCCATAACGTTTGATCCATCCATTCAATTTTTCTGAAACTTGGTCAAAATGTAGAGGCAATTGTTCTGGATATAAAATGAGCATCCTTGACCTCAGAAAAATTCTGGTTCGCGCCCCCAGTGAGTCAAAGGGGGTCAAAAATGCCCCAAATTGCCCAAATTTATAGCATTTTACACTCGCCACATCGAGTCACATACAGAGGGGGACCACGCACGCGCGGCTTGTTACACATTGAATTATTACTTTTTATTTACTATTATTATGAACGTGCTGCTGCTCCTTTTACCGGCCCAAAGTCGTTGCTCGATTCTGACACCGGTTGCAGTGTTAACCGTGTAGTCTCAGTCAATGCTGCAACAGAAAAATTATTCCTCCAAATAAAACCGCAGCTCCAGTTTAAAACAAGTAACAATTGAGGAAGAGTTCTGGTTTTCGTTCTCAACCATGTGTTTGTACGAGAGCTTGTGTTGATGACGAGATTTGGAGACTATGTTTTTTCACCAAGGGATTCTTGGATCAAGGGAAATAATTCAGGCCTGGAGAATAGTTCTTTCCCAAAGATAGATAACTCAGCTTATAACTGAAGTTTCAGTAAATTATTTACAAACTTTAAAGCATATTTTAAATAAATGATGTTGCTTTTGTTATAGATTGAGGTGGCCTTGGGGAGGACGAAGACAGGATTTAAGTTGTCAAGAGTTCAGGATTAATGATAGCAATGGAAGAAACAAAACAGACGTATGAGTTAGCATGCTGAGATCTGGCTAGAATTCATTTAGAGGTTAAACATGCATGAAAAATGTAACTTTCAAAAATAGACAGTAGTAGACTCTCTCTCTCTCTCTCTCTCTCTCTCTCTCTCTCTCTCTCTCTCTCTCTCTCTCTGCCCAAATAATGTATCTGAGATAATAAAATAAACAACATGTGGCATAAATATTTTTCTAATTATCTTTAGAAGAAAAATACTTTTGTTATCTTAATGGAAATATTACTTGTTATTTAGTTTTTGATTAAATTAACTTCATCTAATAGAATGCTTTTCAGTTTCAGGTCAGCTATTTTAATCTTTTGTTAATAGTGTAAAGATAAAGAAGAATAAATTACTTTGTGACTTTTCAAAATTTAGAAACATTTAAACTGTCAGATAGAAAGTTATTTAAACTGGCTTTAAAATTCTTAGCAAATCGTCATTCAATTAAAATATTAAAATTTTTGGTAGTTAATTACATGCAATAATAATTGTATGAATAGAAACTAAAACAACATTATCTTAACCGAATAAAAAAGAAAACAGAATATTCTGGGACCTACATAGGATTTACAGCTTCTTGGGACAAAATGAAAATATGATTATAGGTATAATTTTATAACCATTTGGTTAAATTAATAATTTTATGACTAAACGATACCATAATAATTCAATTTAACTTTTAAAATCCTATGTTTAAAAATAACAATTTGATAAGAACAAACCTCATCATTTAAAAACAAAACAAAACTGAAAGTAAAAAGACTCTTGGGCAACGCCACTTAGGTACAGCTAGTATATACAGGGTGGCCCAAAAGTAGGTTTATAGTTACCATTTAATATTTGAAGTTTTTTAACTAGGTTATTCGAAATACTGTAAATAGGTTAAATATTTAGTTTAATAACTGTAAACCTACTTTTGGGCCACCCTGTTATATATATATATATATATATATATATATATATATATATATATATATATATATATATATGTATAATGTATTTGTAAGTATAAATTGTTTCTGTTTTTTTATTGAAAAAAAAAACATTGTTATTCTGAGAGCAAGTCCATTTGTTTGAAAACATGTTTGGAAAGGCGTGACCTTTGATGATATGCTATCAGATGGAACCTTTTCTCTTCAGCTGTTAGCATAACTTTCTGCAATAAATCAATAAAAGTGAATTTGAAAATATGCGCTTTGTTTATGCTTAACATTTAAGTAATATAAGATATTGTGTCAAGCTAAACTCGTTCCTTTCAACTGCCACCATGACCGGGGTGCTGCATATATACTTGGGCCTATAATTTAAGCCCCAATAACATACTGATCCATATTATTTTCATGTAGGTGTAAAATATAGAATATTTGATATTCTATATTTTACATGTTCACATGTTGAACTCGCTTCTCCAACATGCAATTTGCGTATTGAATATGATGCGTTATTGTGAAATAAAACGTGGTCAGAATAAAGAAGAAATCAGACAATGATAAAAAGGTAATAATAAAGAAACCGTTCAGTTTACACACACACATATATATACATATATATATATATATATATATATATATATATATATATAATGTGTGTGTGTGTGTGTTTCTCACAGAAGGTTTTGTTAAGGACAAACATAAGAACATAATAAAAAACATGATTTATAAAAGACTAACGGAAGAGTCTACATTAAAAGTTCCTAAACACAATTGAAATAAACATGAATTGCCAGGGCAAATAAATTATAGAGAATGCATGGGATATGTAAAGTAAATACAACTTATTTTGATATTATCTGGGATCTATTCTGCATACAAAATCTCTGACAAGTAGAAAAGGGACATGCTAAGATGGCTAACTGTTTGGAAATCTTGTCTGAACTGTGACCAGAGGCACAATTTGTCGAAACGGCATGAGAGGTGTGGAAACCATGTAAAAATATAGAGCTAGAGGGTACACATCCACCTAGTTGGAAGCCCACTGTCAGAAAGAGGAAAAGCCTTGTTTTGAATCTCGCACATGCGTGGAGCAAGTCTTTTTGTACTTCCAAATAGAAGAGTTAATTCTATTGTTTCTCAGTATAATTCAAAAGAGTGAACTTGAATATGGTTCAAGGGAGATAATTTTTTGAATATTCTGGGACCTACATAGGATTTACAGCTTGGGACAAAATGAAAATATAATTTATTTCAAAATCATTAATCAGATACAAGTTAATATCTGAATAACAATCAATAGTCACTGGCATCAGAAACAGATACTACACTTTGATCTTGGACGATCGTGCTGAGGTTATTTACTCACAGAAGATCAGACAGGAAGTCAGTCTAACATAAGGGAAAATCCAGCTCCCCCGAAGGAGCATTCTGAAAGTTTATAAAAATCTCTGTGATCGAACCTGTCAGCATTTCCTGGTAGGATTGCCTCAAGCAATCAATGATAAACCAATCTTCCCTGCTGAAGGAGGAGGCAATGCCTGGAAGGATGTTCTCTTCAGATCAAACTGAACCATACCTGATTCTGATCCAAGGGTCAGGCACTCGAGCAAGCGAGACCCTTGTGCTAGAATGTGTCAGGATTTACCCCTGTGCCAGGTATTGTGCCGGGTAGCTCGGCCATACAGGCAATTGTTTGTTGACTGCCTGTCTAATTTATGCTTTTACGGTCGTTCGACACTTGACGGTTTAAAAAATAAATTAAAACAAAAAAAGAACATCCGGTCTTGTTTAAAAACAGGAAATTAGTTGGCAGAGACTAACAGGTCAGTTTTGTTACCATGAAATTAAGGATTATAAACAAATGCCTATAGCAAGGCCTATATAAGCTGTTATCATCCAAAGAAACTACTAATGATGATGATGATGAGGAGGAGATAAGCAAGAAGGAGATGAAGTGCCTCTTGTAGAACATGACCAAGAGTGTCTGTCTTTACAGGTTGAGATGTTTCTGTGGAGTGATTGTTTCCATCGACCTTCGTCTCCCCACTTCCTGCGGATATTTTCTCTTTAAGAGTAAAAATATCTGTCAGATTAAATTTAGATTTTACTAATAAAAATTAACAAATTATTGAAATAAAAAATATCTGTTTAATAAGGGAGGGGGTATTCTCAATATTTTCAATAATGATAATAATAATACTGTGCAATTCACACGAGTTCAGCAAACAAGTATAATTTCATGTCATCTACAGAGAGAAAGATTTGGAAAGTAATCTTCAATTTTCATTTTTTTCCACAAAATTCTGAATGGATTGTTGCCATTTTGTGTAGTTTGCATTAGAAATCAAATACATGGATGATTTTTTAGCTGGCTGTAGACAGTTGAGGTTACCAGATTTAGCTTGGTAAGAGACGGGGGTTACTTAAGAAGGTTTAAATCAGGACAAAAGTTAGAATAACGAACTTACTTGGAAGAGTTAGTACATCTGGCTTAATCCGACTGAAATAAAAATGTTACATAAGAAAGGGGTCATCATTCTTAGTTGAAATAAATAATGTCTCCACAACTAAATAGATGTTAATATTCATTCACGGGAACATAGGAACAAAAGAGAGATGGTGCAATGGGCTGGCTCATGTCGGTTAGATAATGTAATATCTCGTCTGCCTTTGGCTAAAGCAGAGCGAGATCAGGATAAGTGTGTGTCTTGATGGCGAGAAGAATTTCCGGGAACTGACTTGACGTCGTATATTGTCTTTGGCGGCAAATATATTGACGTGCATGAATTCTGTTACACATTGACGTGTCATATGCCTACGCAGTAAAGAGTCAATGATTATGCATGTGCAAAGCCGAATCACCATCTCAGTTCAAGCTAACATAAATCGATACAAAATAGTTTGCTCATGCAACTGCTACAATTTACTAGACTAAAATATGCTCTACAAGATGTTCATAAAGTCTGGATATAAAGATAAAATAAATAAATCGGAATTTACTTGCTTTCCACTCTAGCAACATGTGGCATAAAGGAAAGTTGTAATTCTATGGTTGTGTGTGTGTCCGGCTAAAAGTCAGAAACTACACAAGATACCCTTACAGACTTTACATCATCGGATTCAACGTTAAACTAACCTGGTTATAGTAAAATAAAGATACTCTAATATTCATTCTTAGACTGCAAATTAAAAAATACATTTTTTTAATCATGATGATTACTTTTTGAACTTCTATGCAAATGCATACAACTAATGACATTCAGTGTGGCATTAACAAAGACCTGATTTTTATCATACAGAAAATCACTTCTTTGCACGTCTTTGATGCCTGTGGTCATACGAGAGTTTCTCACTTTTTTACGCAGTTCTTTGCATTATTGTTGTACTCTGCAAGATCTTTCAAGCTGCACCGGTTGGGCAGTAGAAAACAGACAAGGCAGCAACTTTTGATTGCCCCATTCCTAGGCGGTTGAGTGTTTTCCACTGGAGTCAAGGTGCATCTGAACCAGGAGGGAGGGCATCAGAAGGATGATTCCCATACCAGTAGGAGGTGGGAGGCATTCTCTAGTAGTCTGGTCTCTTCCTGAGATGTTGTTAGGGGTTCGACATGGCTGAGGAAGCTTCGCCTTGACTTCAGTTGTTGGACTGTTGGTTCACATCCATGAAGCAGATGGCGTTCATCACTGATAGCCTTCATGATCTCTACATCTGAAGGAGCAATTCCAGTGAGAAGATACATGGTGTTCAAGTTGGTAGGCTTCATACAGCCAGTGATCAAGCGACGGGTGTTGTTCAATGTTGAGTCTAGATTTTTGGCATGTGTTGATCTCTCCCAAACAGGACAAGCATAATCCACAGAGGAATAGCACAGGGCTAAGACAGTACATCTTAGTGTGTGCGCTGTGGCTCCCCACTTGGAGTTGATCTGTTTCCATAGAATGTTGTTCCGGGAGCTGACTTTCATCGAAAATCACTGAGACTCTGGAAACTGCTATGCAAGAGATGCTCCAGCATGTTTGGCAGGAGTTGGACTACCAATGTGTGCATAGCAGGGTGCATAGCAAAAATTTGTGAAGCTTTGTAAAATCGATTATAAAATCGACATCTTTGTGAATTGCTCGTTCAAAAGTTGATAAATAAATCTTGTATTATTCAACGTGAAGCCGATTTAATTTGGTTTGCTGACGACATAAAATTACTCTGATATTCTCATCTTAAATGATGTCAGTTTGAGAGGGGGGGGGGCACCTTATATATTTTTTAATAGGAAATCATAAAATAGAAAGTTACTTCAAGGTTTAAACCCCCGTGTTTATGCAGAGCAAATAAAGAAATGTTAAACACTAAAAAGAGTTGAATTTTCAAAACTACAATTTGTATATGAGTGTTATTCAAAGGCCGCGAACAAAAGAGAGTGGGTTCCGAAATAAGTGTCAGCCTGACATAGCTACCAGGTGAAAAAAGAGACGAAAAAGGAGGTCGAAGGCAACAAATCATTTTCAAGCAACATAACAATTACTCGCTTTTCTTTGGTCTTTTGCCTAGGAACAAAGTGTAGTATCTGTTCTCATGCTACACTTAGTTTATTCTGTCCTCGGTCAGTGAAGAAGAAGAAGTCCTTCTAGACTGCTAATGTGGCGAAAATGCAGCTCCTTAATTATTTAAAAATGCCAGATTGCTCCTTTTTAGGGAGCTGGATTATCCCCACATTAAAAACCGACCTTGTGTTTAACCTTGTCCTTGTGGGGAGGCAAGTAAATAGGAACAATTGCTTGCTTTTCTTTGAGGCAATTGATATACCAGTCTTCCTAAGATGCATAAAAACAGTGTTTTTATCTGAAAGATAGGGGAAATCATCATCATCATCATCATCATCATCATCATCATCATCATCATCATCATCATCATCATCATCATCATCATCATCATCATCATCATCATCATCATCATCATCATCATCATCGGATTAACGTCTGTTTTACATGCTGGCATGTGTTGAATGGCTTTTAGAAATTAACTTCCAAAACTGAACTATCTCTGTCCAGATCTTTATATATCCCTCTTTCTCTTAAATCCATCTTTATCACTTCCTCCCATGTTTTCCTTGGCCTTCCCCAGCCAACCGACCCTGCTACCTCAACTGTAATACATCTACTAATCCAAGAACTCGCATTCATTCTTTCAATGTGATCAAACCAATGTTAGTCTTCTGTTCACATCTCCCTATACTGTCCAGATTTAATCTTCCTCTGAAGACATCAGATCTAAGCCTGTCTTTAAGACTCACATGACATCTCCATGAAACTCAAGTCTTCAACCATTACTGGCTAAGTGTCAATTTCATACATTATTGCACTTTGTAGACTGATAGACTCTTCTCTTAATTAATAGTGGTAACACTCTGCTGGTTAGTAATGGCAGAAGTTCCCTGAACTTACTCCATCCACTCGTAACACTTGCAATCACAGTAGCACCTGCTACTCCCTGTGCTTCAATGTTATCACCAAGCTAAGAAAACTATGAACAACATTAATAGTTTCATCATCTAAATATACTTTCTCTACATCTGAATTCTCAACTGTCTTCTCTTTTTGCACAAAAGACAATAAAATCTCCTTTTCACCTCATTTAATGATCATGAGTTCTTTGGTTATTTCTTCTTTGGGGTTGATCCTTCTGCTGGTTGAGAGTTTGTCTTTTCTGAGGAAGCTTCTTCATAGGAGATCTTCTTCGGCGATTGAGGTTTGAATGCCATGTGGGTATGTGGCTGTGTGTTATGGAGTAATGAAGTGAATCACACTTGAAAACGTTGATAATGAAAATCAATTTAGAAAAACATTCGAAACATCAAAACGAACTATTATCTTAGCAGTGACAACATGCCTAGATCAAAAAGGATTGAAAAGAAAAAAAAAAGTAAATAAATGCCTATATACTTTTGACAAAGACTTTTTACACGTCGAAAGAGCTCAGGACTTTACAATAGACTTTAAAATAAATAAATGTTTATTTTAAATTTAAAAAATAACACGTTGCTTTGGCTTTCAAAAATATTCTTCTAAATTGATCTCAAGGCACAAATAGAACTTAATTTCCCCTTAATCACGTGATAATTTCCGGTGACTGTGAGGATAGAATGATTGTTTGCGGAGTCTAGTCTGTCTTTGTGAATGAGGTTCGCGCCCTATGACCATCTGAAATTGTCACTTCCTACACTGATGAGAGCAATAATCTTAAAACGCTGGCATCTGTATGTAATAATAATTGAATATTTATTTATAAATATTGCTATATATATATATATATATATATATATATATATATATAGAAAAGAGGGTAGTGCAGTTCCAACGAGAGAAAAGTATATATGTAAAGGAGTAAGGCTACCAACATTTGTAGAATGTTTTTTTCAACATTTATTTATTATTTTGTTGTTTTTTTCAACATTTATTCATTATTTTGTTGTTTTACCATTTTATGATTTTATATATAACGCGTTTCAAGCGGTGGCCCGCTTTCATCAGATATGAAAATCCATTGAAAAAAACAACAAAATAATAAATAAATGTTGAAAAAAACATTCTACAAATGTTGGTAGCCTTACTCCTTTACATATATATATATATATATATATATATATATATATATATATATATATATATATATATATATTACTATTTCATGTATCCACATAAAATTTTATAAGGAGATATAATTTTTTATGTATCAATTTTCAGTTGCCTGGGGAAAATATAACAGACTTATTTTAATTTAAAATAATGTTTGTGATGTGTATTAATTGAGCAAATGCAGGTGGTCAGTAATTACTATTTTAGTCACGTAAATTCCATATTTGTATGGAGCTTGAAAATAAAAACAAACCTGATGTGTTGGTCAGTAAATAGTATTTTAGTCAAGTATGAGTGTTAAAAGATGAAACTTATCGTAGTGAGCGTGAAACTGAAATAAATTCTGATATATATATATATATAAATATATATATATATATATATATTTGTGTTAAAAGTTTTAAAAAAACAATTATTATATTGTATTTAATTAGAACTGAAAATAATTTATTAAATGACTGAAAGTGGGCCACGTGTAACGAAAGTATATTCTATTTTAGGCACGTAAGATAAATATATACTGTGTAAAAGTTTTAAAAGACAAAACAATTATTATATCGTATGTAAGTAGAAAAGAAAAAAAATAAATAAATGAATGTAAATGTTCCATGTGTAACGAAAATAAATTCTATTTTAGTCACGTAGGATTGAAAAGAAAAAAGTTAATTAAGAAAAAAATGTATTTAATGTAGTCAATGAAGGTGGTCAATAATTACTATTTTAGTTATGTAAATTATATTTTAGAAAAGTAAGATGGTTATGTCGTATTTTAATTAAAAATAATGTTTGTGATGTGTATTAATTGAGCAAATGAAGGTGGTCAGTAATTACTATTTTAGTCACGTAAATTCTATTTTCGTATGGAGCTTGAAAATCAAGACAAATCTGATGTGTTGGTCAGTAAATACTGTTTTAGTCAAGTATGAGTGTAAAAAGATGAAACTATGATTATTTTGTATGGGCCACGTGTATAATATCTATTAAGAAAAGTGTTCGATGAGAAATAGTATTTTCGCTAAATCGTTCTAATATGTACGGGTGTGGGTATTAATGTATTAAGTCACAGCTACGAATGTACTGTCTGTTAATGGGAAAATGTGTAAGGAATATGCAATTATCAATCATTTTAAAACACCGAAATGACTTACGGTTGAAAGAATGATGGTCTGTGTAAAGTGGCAACGTGTTCGTTTATAATTCTAGCGTTCTTGAAACAGTAATGAAAATGTAGACGTAACACGTAGAATATTTAATCCGGTATTCTGAAATCATTGAATAAGCATGAAATAGATGTTTGTTAAAAAAATCTATTTTTAATGTTTACGAATGAAAAATGTATTACTTTGTTTAAATAAAAATATTCTTATTATGTTATGTTTATTTTTAAGGTTATAAGATTAAGAAATGTACTTACTACGCATGATGTGTTTGTTTTAATGTAATTCGTTATTCCGTAACGTGTAGATGTTATGTGTTCGGAATAGCGGAATGATAATCTCGTAATCTGTACTTGGCAGTGTTACTGTTTAACAGTTTTGAATGAAATAAAAATCTGTGGTGTTATGGTACAGTAGATAATTTGCAATGAGTAAGTATAGTGACTACAGTCTATGTGGATGTTGTAATTGAGAGAGTGATTGATCTAGGAATAAATATAATACTTATTTTATGCTGAAGAAATTATACGAAAGTTTCTGCAAACATATTTGAGTGAATAAGAGTATTGAAGTGGGTATTTTAGTAATGTATAATTGAAGTGGGTATTTTAGTAATGTATAATTGAAGTGGGTATTTTAGTAATGTATAATTGAAGTGGGTATTTTAGTAATGTATGAAGCATGTGGTTATTTTCTTACTCTCGCCAAAGGTACAGAAGAAAAAACAGTCCACTTTATATCGTAGATATATATCAATCTATATAGTAACAAAAAATAAAAGCAAAAAAAGAAATTGAGATTCACCTTGCTTCTAAAATCGTCGAATACACTCAGCACGAAATAGTAAGGTACACGTTTACTTGTTTATTCGTTATTATTTTTTTCCACCCACTTGTGTGCTTATTATTTTCCATCAACTGATTACACCTATATATATATACAGGGCTTTACGCGCTTCACTACTTTTGGAGCTGCTCCCGCTCCTGCTCCAACGCCCAAAATTGGAGTTGGCTCCTCTCACGCTCCCCATTTTCAAAAAGGAGCTGCTCCTGCTCAAACTCCTATAAAAAAGGAGCGGCTCTTTTTCAGCGCTCCATAATAAAAATGTACCTTCTTTCATAAACGTTCTATTCTGGTCGAAGGATAGGGGTGGGCGTCAAAGGATCTCGTCAATATGGGTTGAGATGTCACTTTAAGTGTAAGACTGTAAGATAATATTTGACAAAATCTCGCTAATATTTTGAGAGTTATAGGAGAACATGTCGGACGAAGTATAGGATTATACGTAAATTTTCGTTTCCTGAAGTATAAAATAGAAATAGAAAAATCCCTGAAGTATTTTAAAACAATTTTAATATTCATTACATTAACAACCTATTTTTTCAGGAAAGGAAAATTTGACCCGATATATTTAGATTTGTTTTAAGTAACTAAGGTTTTACTTTTAAACATTATTAGTGATTATTTTCTTTTTAAAGAAAACATTTCTCTGGGAGAGGAGAGACAGCCAGGGCAACATTAATCGTCGTACTGTTTGTTTGTTTTACGAATGTAACTATATTGTATAATGTATATTATTATTTACAACAGAGAAACGCGCAAGTACTTTCAAACAAATCGATTTATCCATTTTCTTTTCAATAGTACAATTTAGAGCGAAAAAAAACCCAATGAAGTTTATTTTTTAAAGATTGAATAAAAAAAATATTTCTCATAAGTTGGCCAAAAAATATGAATAAATTGTCAATAAACAATTCAGAGATCCATTTAATGTCTTAAAATTTCATACAAAATATCTGGCCTAGACCTTGGGAGTTGAAAAAATATCGGGTCAAATTTTCCTCCACCGAAAAATTAACTGGGGTAAGTTTTCCTAGCTCTAACAAAAACAAACTGTTTACAATTTTAATATTCAATAATAGATTTTTTAAGATAAAGATATATATGCTACTTTCGGTTCTAAAAAGACAACAAATTAGTCAGAAAGTCTAATTATTTGTTTTTTAAATTAAAATGTAAGATACTTTCTTTAATTTAATTAAGTTTAAACATCGGTTTAATCTAGAATAGGGATCGCTGTTTTCTTTCGCTCATTTCGCTTGGTATTCGCCCAAATTTTGGATAAAACTGATTGTTGGTCTTAATTATATTTTTGGTCCTGAAATAAAATTCTCATTTACTTTTTAAAGTGTTCAGAATCTAACTTTAATTCCAGGTTTTAATCGCTGGCGGCCATGTTGGTTTTTATTGATTTTTTCCTTGGACTAAAGATATTTTTTCCTTGGACTAAAGATATTTTTACTGCTTTAACATTTTATTACACACAAAAAACAAACTTTGAACATTCTATTTACAAAAGAAAGTTTTAACGGAATTTAACGAATTTAAAAGCAAACATGAAAAGGTTAAAACATACTAATCGTGAATTTAAGAATAACAAAATGTCACCGTAAAGACAACGAGTATAAATCTGGCATAAAAGTTCAATTTGATATATGCTAAAAAATAAATTAGAATTTTTTGTCAGGACAAAATGTACCATTTCACCCCAAAAATCGATTTTATCGAACATTTGGGTGAATACTGAGCGAAATGGGTGAGAAAATCCAACGGCCCCTATAGTATAATTGAACCTAAAATTATTTATTTAAAAACACGAATTAAAAGAAAAATTGGCTTATTTATTCAATCAGCAATATGCATCCTTGTCATAAATACAAAAAAAGTTCAAATCTATAAGAAAATAACTTGAAAGACATCTATAGACTCACTGGCGCATTTAAAGACATTTGATGCCAAATTGTCCCCTGCCTTAAGAACACTGTCCTATTAAAAATGTAACACATAGATGTGAAAAAAAACGGAAAAGTTCAGTTTCTGTTTCTATGTGTAACTATCTCATTCTTTCTCCCTCTCTCTCTATTCCTCTCCCTCTTCCTCTCTCTCTCTCATATACATTTACCAGAGATATAATTTTTTTTAATAATTCAGAGTAAACTCTGAGACTTTCTTTACTTTTCCTTTATATTGCTGAATAAGAAACTAATGTTTAAAAAAAAAAATCAAATAATTTTGGAGCGGAGGAGCGCGGAGCGACAAAACAACCGCTCTTTAGTCCCAAATGGAGTTGCTCCCGCTGAACTCCCGCTGAATATAAAATGAGCCCTCATCTCCTTCGCTCCAGCAAAAAGGAGCATGCTCCTGGAGCACGCTCCTTTTTGGAGGGCTCCATAAAGCCCTGTATATATATATATATATATATATATATATGAGAGAGAGCAGCCTTTTCTTGCCTTTTCAGATGTACACATTGTTACCTGGTTCACACATCTGCTTCTTATGACTGACTGTTTTGTGAAACAAAAACAATCTAGATATAGACAAATCAGTCCGACAATGGCTTCAATGCTGTCTGGCTGAGGTATGGTGCTGTTCAGTCCTAGGAGGTCCACCCTCCCAGACTACCTTCTCTCGGAGAAGGGATTAGTTTATTGTTAATCGCCTGGGACGCTCCTACTGGGGAATGTCGACAGGACTGCTCAGGCATTTTTTGTAGGCCAGAGTGCTCTTATCCTAGTGTTCTGGCTTCTCAAAACTACACCTGGCAAGGAGGTAAATAAATAAAAAATTAAATTTAAAAAAAAACTAAATATAGCCACTAATACTTATAATTTTAATTTTATGAAAACTGTTCACTTTCTAAGTTCCCATATATCTCGCTCTTGACCTCTAACCCTGGTGTCAGTCATCTCCAACCCCGGCTGTCTAGTCCCCAAATCTAAGTCTGTCTCAATGAGTCTTTACAATGTAGCAATTTAGTCTGTATAAATATGAAAGAAAAAAAAATTCTTCTGCTTTGTTCTCTCTCTCTTTAATCCCACAAGTTTGTTGTCCAAAGGTAAAGGTTTCTATCTCATGTTACTTTGTTTAATCCACCTTCAAGAAAAGTGACTAATAATATAAACAGGTTGTTCGTATATGTTTTTTGTGACTTTTGCTGTTCAGATTTGAGTAAGTAAAACAGCTTTCAGACAAGATATCCACACTTCTTGGATTTCAATAAGATATTGCATATCTTTCTTTGTCTTCCCGAGAAAAAAAAAACGAATATTATTTACTAGTATGGCTATCTGACGTTGTTTGTATCTAGTGATGGGGCGATTCCAATATTTTTCCCCAATTCCAATACAATTACCGATTTTGTTCTAAATTCCTGATTCCGATTCTAAAATTGCCTAAAAAAGGTAGAATTTCATTTTTGGGGTGGGGGTGATTTAGCAGAAAGTCATCTACTTTTAAATATAAATATAATTTTCTTTTCAATTTAACAAATTTCTTAATGTTTTCCCTTAAGTATTGTTTCCGAGATTTTGATAAACTCGTTGTGAGATTTTCATCTACATTTTTCACTTGCGTCATTTTTTCCAATTTATTAACTCGATCCATTTTACCGATGCCATTTTTACCGGGCTATTTTTTCCGATTCTATTTTTTACCTAAATTCGTTATTATGATCTATAAATTTTAGTTTTACTGGTAGCTTAAAATCAATAAATATTTATAACTTTATCATTAGGACAAGCAAAAGAAAATTAAGGAAAATTAAAAGAATCGTTTTTGGAATCTGAAATTAGGCTAAAAAATTTTCCATTCGAATACCGATTCCAGTACTTAAAAGTTCCGATTCCTGATTCTGATTTGGATTTATCGTCTCAACACTACTTGTATCATCATATTCAGTTTAGTGTTTAACGACTAAGAAATTGACTTTTAAACTAACCTATCTCTGACCAGGATATTATTTATCCCTCTTTCTCTCAAATCCATTCTTATCACTTCCTCCCATGTTTTCCTTGGTCTTCCTTTGTGAACTGAACCTGTTATCTTAACGATTCTACATCTACTAATCCAAGAACTCACATCCATTCTTTCAATGTGACCATACCAACGAAGTCTCCTGTTCTACACACATCTCCCTACACTGTTCAGATTTAATCTTCCTCTGAGGTCATCAGAACTAAGTCTGTTTTTAAGACTCACATTACACAACCATCATATCATTTCTCAACCATCACTGGCCAAGTTTCACTTCCACACTGTGTAGACATGCCTAATAAACTCTTCCCTTGGTCAACAGTAGTAACACTCTGCTGGTTAGTAATGGCAAAAGTTCCCTGAACTTACTCCATCCACTTCTAACTCTTGCAATCACACTATCACCTGCTCCACCCTGTGCTCTAATGGTATCACCAAGTTAACAAAACTTCTGAACAACCTCAATAGCTTCACCATCCAGATATATTTTGTTCATATCTGAGTTCTCATCCATATCTCTATTGTTTTTATGCACACAAACTGGTTATCCTCTTTCAAACTACCAGTAATTCCACTGCACTTCTTGTGTGCCCAATGCTTACAAGTACTACAAAAGATTGAATTGCAACCAACCCCCCTTTCCACTACAAAATATAATGTGAATATACCACCAAAAATGACGACATCCTTTTTCATTGCTTTCCAACTCACTTATTGGTCCCCCGATTTATAAAATCGGGGGACCTATGTTTTGAGGCATTTCCGTCCATCCGTCCGGATTTTTCTCCGCAACCATCCATTGAATTTCTCTGAAATTTTGCATGAAGTTGTAACTTTGGTCAGGTTAGAAAGTGACATTCTCCGATTTTTGAAAAACAAATCTGGTTAGCCCCCCAGGGGGTCAAAAGGCCCGAAATGGCAAAAAATGACATCTTTTCCCCCATAACTTTTCATCCATCCATTCAATTTCTCTGAAACTTGGCCAAAATGTGGAGGCAATTGTTCCTAATAGAAAGTAAGTATCGCTGATATTGAAAAAAATCTGGTTCGCACCCCCAGGGGGTCAAAAGCCCCCAAAATGGCAAAAAATGACCCTTTTCTCCCATAACGTTTGATCCATCCATTCAATTTTTTTAAAACTTGGCCAAAATCTAGAGGCAATTGTTCTGGATATTAAATGAGCATCCTTGACCTCAGAAAAATTCTGGTTCGCGCCTCCAGGGGGTCAAAGGGGAGTCAAAAATGCCCCAAATTGCCCAAATTTATTGCATTTTACACTCGCCACATCGAGTCACATACAGAGGGGGACCACGCATTATAATTAAAATTACTGTGAAAATAAAAACAGTTATAATCTTGTTTACAAACAATACTAATATTTCAAGTTAGCTGCTTCTGATGCTTGGTATTATGTTGCTTCATAGCAACATAAACATTTGCCTCTACAGACGACAACATCCTGGAGGTAGTAGACTCTTTCTGTTACCTAGGAGATATGCTGAGTGCAGTTCATGGATGTGAACTCCGTACAACCACAAGAGTGAAGGTAGTGTAAGTGAAATTTCATAAGCTGGTGCCTCTGTTAAAATTGTGAGCTGCCACCCTGCCCTTTTACATCCGCGGTAAGTTGTATAGCAGTTATGTGAGAAACGTCATGTTATATGGTAGCAAGTGTTGGACCCTCACCCAGTCTTCTCTTGCCTGACTACAGCATAATGACACGCATGATTAGATGGATCTACAATATGAAATCTGACCAAACCCGACACATTAGGTCGGAGAATTTGCTGAAAGCACTACAATTACCCAGGATAGATGTTATCCTGGTATGTTCATGTGGAGCGTTCAACATTCTAGATAAACCCTTGTAGAAGCATGGAAGTCTTGAATTGCAGGAAGATTGGCCAACCAAGGATTACTTGGAAGCAAGTGATTGGACATGACCGTACAGAGTGAAGTTTGGCAACAGATGACCCGCTGAACCATACAATGTCAATTAGTCTAATTTATGAATCATAATACAATTTAAATAAATTGATATTACATTAAATAACAAATATTTACTTTCCAGAAAGTTAATGTTACTTTTTGATTTTTTTTAAATGGTCGCATTTTTAAAATAGTGCAAGTTATACCACTTGAAACATTAGCAGCACCAAAAATTACAGAAAATTATCGAGTAGAATTTTAGTAATAAATAAAATTCATTTCTTTCTCATATTTCCGCTTATATGTTGAATCGATGCCATTTTGCGTCTTTCATTTTCAAGACTTATGTAAAAGGGGAGATAAATTTTGTAAAAAAAGACGCATAATGACTTAAAATGACGTCGATTCAACATATAATCGGAAATATGAGAAAGAAATTAATTTTTTTTGTGTACACTAATATTTTCAACTAATAAATAAATATATTCAAAAGTTTTTCAGTTATTTTATTTTGAACTGCCATATTTCGCATGCATCTTAATATAAATAAGCACCAACTATTTTGTCTTTTTAACCTACTTATAGTGTTTATGATTTCGACAGAGGGATCTCTATACATAGATCTAAATAGTTCGACTGTCTAAAAGAAAGCAAGAAGCATAAAAATAAAAACTTCTCATTAAAGTAAAAATATATTGGTGAATATTTATCAAATATTTTTATCCATTTTTAATTTTAAAAAAAAATTGGTGAATATTTTCTCTTCAAAATAAACAATATGTAGTCATTCGATCAACTAAAAGGCAATGCTAAAATGTTGGACCATTTGTTTCTAATGTTATTTTTACATATGTTTAATTTTGAATAATGAGTTTAAAAAAAATGTTCAAGAACTTCTGACATCAATAAGGACATCGACTCAAAGGTGCTCATTCAATATCTGTGGTTAGTTTAGCTCTTATATCAACCGTTTAACTGTGATACCACGACACAGATATAAACAACTTTGTTTTATATATAGAAGTCACATCCTCTTTCAGGATACATCGCACTTTCACTTTTTTGCAATATGAGGTCAAGTAAAAACAATCTTAGCACTGGTGTGTTTTGAAATGCATTCTGGATTTAGCTTATTTTAGGAATATGATATTAAAGTTTAATTTATTTATATATTTCCAAATTTAGATATTTTCCTACGACAACAATGTTTTGAAAATATGTCTACCCCAATTTTGATTCAAATCAGCGTAAGCCGCACCATGACTTGATTTTTTTTCTTCCACTACCATAAGTCTGCATTCCATCTCGGACAATATGAGCAAAAAATATTGTTTTGCTTTGACAAGGGAGTTATATCTCCGAAAAATAAGTTTTAAATAAATGTTATTTATTTTAACAAAAAAAAAATAACACACGTTGTTTAAGGTATTCCATATTTAAATATTATATACTAAATTGTAAAAGAAAGGCAAATAATTACAATTAATATAGTAAAAAAAATTTTTTTAATATACACTCGCTGTACCTACCCGGCGTTGCCCGGGATGCATTGCAATCATTTTAGTTCGTAAATATTATTTGTTTGCACATTTTTTAAAACCTATACAGAAAAAGAAATAAAACTGTTGTTGTAAGGGCGATAACTTTCTTAAATTAAAAGTATAAGTTATTTCCCTTGATGAATTGGATATTTCAGTGATTATAGAAAATCAGTCGTTCTGGGCCGGACGAAGTAATATTTGAAATGATTTGTAGCGAAGTAGGTTATTATATTACCAATAACATTATGCAACAATAACAGATGAAATTAGCTAGTGAGTTTGATATGTCACCTTAAAGGCTATTTTAAGCTGATTTTGAAAATCCAACAAGATAACTTTTTTAGATATATGTAGATGAATGTTTTTTTTTTATTAATTCCTTATTTTTTTCCCTAATAAAAAATGAAATATACGACATAATCACGCTGAAACACCGGTTCCCGTTAGATCAACGAAGTTAAGCAACGTTGAGCCTGGCCAGTACTAAATGGGTGACTATTTGGGAACACCAGGTTCTGTATGTGGCCTGGAGAGGATATGGTCACTACCAAGTCCTATCATGCCCACAGAAAAGTTAGGACAGATAGAGTATCTGCCTGACTTCCCGAGGACGTCCCTGGACATTATGGGGAAAAACAACAAACAACAACAAAAAATGAAAATGACCCAAAATGATGTGTGTAAAAACGTTACAAGGCAACAAATTTTTAATATCTTACAGCAATTTTACTGCATGTATTCTACATTTAAATCAAAATGGTTGTCACGTTCATTGCCAGAAAAATCAAAAATGATTTTGAAGCTTTTAAATTGTCATTTCTGACAAGAATAGAAGTCAATCATTATGGTTTGACCTTGTGGTGTGAAAGGTTGGACACAACATTGCTCATATTCTAACTTCTACGATAATCCAAAAGTCTCAAAACATAATGGCCGAATGAACCAAGAGCTGCATGTCTCCAACCAACACCACCTCAAACAAACACTGTTATCATGAATAACTCTCTGGCAACAAAGGATGTGGATGCAAGAGCCGTTCTGGGTTAAGTAATTAAGCAAACTGTAATTTGATTGGCCCACCCTTTCTTCTTCTCTGCACCATTTCTCTCACAGACATGATGTTGCTAGTCTCAGTCTTTTCTATAAATACTATTATGACATGTGCTCTTCAGAATTGTGTGATCTATTCCCTGCTTCTTTTGTTCCAGCTCGTTTGACTCGTTGGTCTAGTGGTCTTCATCAATTTGCTGTTTTGATGCCTCATTGTAATACAGCTTCTTATTCCAGTAGCTTCTATCCGAGAACTGCAGGCTTGTGGAACTCTCTTCCTGCTGACTGTTTTCCTCCTACTTTCGGAAATTTATTTCTATTTTGGGCATGGAGGATGGGGAGATAAACATATCGCCACTGTGTGAATGAAGGTCAAGTTTATTTGTCTGGTGGCGTGATGCTTCCCGCCTTTCTTTCTTTACAGCAGCAGCAGCGCTATAAGGAAGTCTAGAGGTGACGTCATACTGGTGTCTTGCCGGTGCTTTTGGCGGGTTTATTGATTAGTTCTAGCTTGAAAGCACGAGAGAGAGGTTCTGTTTTCAGCTGTCTCCGTCTATTTTTGAGAATAGACGTAAAATGTTTGGATGATTTCTCCTCGTTCTTGGAACAAGAACGATTTATTATAAAATTCAGGGTATCAAAGCGGAAAGGAATATAATTTCAAGACTTGGAGCCCCTTGGAAGAAACACCTTATGACGAAAAGGTGTTTGATGTTTTTGGAGAATTTCATTTATGAAGTAATTTCGAGGACTGCGCCCCTTTGGAATGAAAATGTGAAGGATTGACGAAGAACATTTGTGGAGAATTTCATTTATGAAGTAATTTCGAGGATTTAGCCCCTTGGAATGAAAAATGTTGAAAAAAGGACAAAGAGGGACTTTTAAAACGGACATTTCGATAGAAAAGAAAAAAAAAACTGTGCCTGAGAAGATTCTGCAAACAACCGTTACGGTCCTGTATATTTGAGTATTATTTTTTATTGTTTTGTGCCCTTTGAGACCTCTTTGTTAAATTTATAAGAAGAATTCTTTGGTCTTTATTGT
>OY744541.1:48123971-48306471 GCA_963556195.1 Sepiola atlantica
TATTTGTTTGGCAAGTTAGACTTCTGCATAGAGTTCACAAAGATCGTGCCTCAGGATAGTCTGGTCTGCATGAAGTCTGCCTCGTTGGTCACATCTGCAAGATTGCAGATGTTTACCTCCGACACTGAGAATAGCACAGTTCAGCAGTTGCATACGAAGTCGGGGAAGGTTTCGGCCAGACTACACAAAGGAATGGCGCAGAAGCAACGTTGCTACTTTTGTGACAAAGTATCGAGTAACCTTGCCAATTAATATAATATGCAACAATTTCGATTTTATTCAGTGTGGATTGAGATTTCAGAGAGATTTTGAGAGTTTTCAAGACTTTGCCCACCCGACAAGAATCGCCTTACTTCACCCAGAGAAATAAATGCTTCTAACCCCATCCATCCATCCATCTATCCAAAAACTTAACCACCGACTGTCAAGTAACTTAGCAAGACAAAGTTAGAACTTAAACCCAGTCCAAAACCACAAGAGGTATTAACCCCCAATCGAAAGACTTTGGTTATTGTAACTATAAGTTTCATAGAAATATATTTTTATTTTTAATATTAGGAATATTTCTTTGTGTTGTCTATACATCGCTTGTTTTGAATGTATTTCTCATACCTCAGTTGAGCGACTCCGTTTCTCTGATCAATCAACACAATGTGGGGGAGGTTCAACCTGGTCAACGAAGATGCTATGACACCACAAGTCTTCTTAAGGGAAGCGGAAACTTCGTCAATGTTGGTATCCTGAGAATATGAGCAAACTCGATGATGTCGCATCAACCAACAAAAGAGGTATTAGCTTGGAAGTGACCAAGTGTGAAGGCTACATTATTGGTTTCAGCAAGGGATTGTGGTACATTTTATTGGTGTACTGACCGAAGATCGGGATTAAATTATTGGTGTGCTGTGACAAGCTTCATGGTCACATTATTAATGTTATGTACCAGAATAGTGGTACATTGCATTATTGGTGTACCCTGACCAGCCTCGTGGTTTCACTTTCACTCCATTGACTTGCGATTATGTGCCTGACACGTCTTTGCTTGCCACATACAGAGGAAGAGACAACTAGAGGGTGACGGATCCTGATGCTGACTGCTTCTGGATTTTCACTAGAGCCTTGTTTGCTCTGACATGACCACGTTTCCATCACCCCTACTACGGTGAGGAAAGGTCTGACTTCAGAGGGAGGGGGTGCTGTTGAGCAAATCAGACTTTTGCACAGAACTCACAAAGATTGTGCCTCAAGATTGTCTAGTCTGCATGAAGTCCTTCTCATTGGCTGCAGCTATTTGTTAGGCCTGCAAGATTGCAGGTTTTTACCCCCTAGCAGCAAGGTTCAGTTGCTGCATACAAAGTTGAAGAAGGTTTGGCCCAGAACACACATAGGAAGAGTGGTTGCACATGCACAGAAGCAACATTGTTATCCTCGCTCCATGGATTTGCGGTTCTATGACTAACATGTCCTTGTTGTCACATGCAGAGACAGAGGTGACCAGAGGACGACAGATCCTGATGTTGACTACTCCTGGATTTTCACCAGAGCCCTGCTAGCTGGGTATGGATTTACTCCTCTCCAGGAGTTGGGCACAAGGCCAGTTTTTATCCTACTCCCACAAGTAAGATGTGACCCAAGGTCGGGTCGGGAAAGTGGGGTTTGAAAAGCCAGCGCCCGAGAGGTGAGCACTCTGGCCATTTAAAAATTGCCTGGGCAGCCCCGTCGGCATTCCCCGGTAGGGGCGCCTCAGACAGTAAGCAACAAACTTACTACTCCCCAAAGAGGGGAGGCAAAGCCTGGGAGGGTGGACCTCCCAGAACTGCATGGGACAGACCCACCGACCGGCGCAAGTCAAGTCCCGAAGGCCAAGACAATACCAGTATGGGGTGCAGTATCCATCGGAACAGATACTACACTTTGATCTTAGCCAAAAGGCTGGGTAGCTCTGGCTGGGTAGCTCTGACACTACCATAGTAAGGAAGGGTTTGATTTTAGGGAGCCCCCCCCCCCTCTCTCTCTCTCTCTCTCTCATGTATTTAAAAATCTAAATCATACTTTTTTTAAACTTTAAGACAATTATTTTAAGGCTTCCTCGCTCTGCAAGATTAGTAATTGGACTTTTTGTATTAGTTCAGTCTCCAAAATGTCTATCAGATATTTCCCCCAGCTAATAATGAAAACATAGAAGGTCAGCTCTTTACATGCCTTGGTCATATTCAAGTCAAATCCTCAAGTTGCTATCAATGTTAGCAAAAATATTTGCGTGTATATGTCTTACTTGTCGTTATAGGTCAAATCTTTTTGTTGTTGTTTTGTTTCAGTTGAGAAACCTCAACTCAAAGGATTAAAAAAAAAAAAAAAGAAGAAAATCAAGAAAACATTGATTTGATGATTTATTCTTTCTTTCACTCGATAACTTGTATGTATTATACCCTTTTTTACTACTTACATATGCCATACTATATACTGGTACAAACAAAATACTGTAATAAATGTACCATTTTTGTTTCATACTAATAAGTCATCACTTATCAAAGCCAAAACCACTTAATGAAATCGATGGATTGTCAGTTGAATCGTCATCATTATCATCAACATCGGTTTAAATCCGTTTTACATGCTGGCATGTGTTTGAAGGCTTTTAGAAATTGAGTTTCAAACTAACCTATCTCTGGTCAGGTCTTTATTTATCATTCTTTTTCTCAAATCTATCCTTATCACTTCCTCCCATATTTGACATTCCTCTGCCAACCTACCCTGCTACTTCAACTGTTCTACATCTACTAACCCAAGAACTCTCATCTATTCTTTCAACATAATGATGAATATTATTATAGGGTTGAAAATGATGAATGGAATGGACAAAATTTGATTACTTGTGAGAACGGTATATGACGAGTATTTGTTCATATTAAATTTGAAGACGACCATGTTATAGCCTGTAAGAAAGCAGTTTTATGATAATGCCACTCTTTTTAAGATTTGAACCAGTGATCTCGACACTATAATATATCAGCTAAACAGGCAAGTTGAAAATATATAAATAACAAAATTTAAATAGTTTTAATCATGGACATTATACAATGTTGGTCTGAAAAGTAACGGGACTGGGTGTGCTGTGTAAGCTATGGGCAAAAGAGAGATAAGACGTGGTTAGAGCTCTTGGTTACATTTTTTCCACTTTTGGAAAAAGAATTCTGTTCAAAGTGATTTTGCCTCCTTACTTTAATTTGTATCCCAACATATACAGTATCAGTCCTATTTTCAGAATATGTGTGGTTTTATGGGTTTATTTCCTACCGTTTCCAAAAAATCAGACCTTTGAATCAAAAAAACGCCAAAGAATGCCCATTTTTCGTGACAATTTTTCCTTGAAGTACACTTTCTAGGCCTATTTTTTTCTACGTACTAAGAGGTATAATACGACCAGAAACGACCCAGATAAGACAGTACAAGCCAAAAAAGTCCATAAGATGTACCACAGATATTGCTTGGCTTTGCAGTGTATGCAGTTTAACAGTATGGATGACAATTTTTTGCTGGATATTTTAATTTTCGGCTAAAATTTGATGAAAATAAGCCTATTTCTACATCTGTAGAGTATTGATTTACTCCTCTCCAGGAGTTAGGCACAAGGCCAGTTTTTATCCTACTCCCACAAGTAAGATGTGACCCAATTTAAAAATTGCCTGGGCAGCCCCGTCGGCATTCCCCGGTAAGGACGCCTCAGACAGTAAGCAATAAACTTACTCCTCCCCAAAGAGGGAAAGCAAAGCCTGGGAGGGTGGCCCTCCTAGAACTGCACAGGACAGACCCATTGACCGGCGTAAGTCAAGCCCCGAAGGACAAGACAATAACAGTATGGGGTGCAGTATCCATCGGAACAGATACTACACTTTGATCTTAGCTGTAGAGTAGGGAAAGGAAATTTAACTCTATTTCACTTATAAGACTTACTAAAATAACGTTTTTAGCCTTTTAAAGAAGTCGTAGGAAGCTTCAATAAAATGTGTTATCTGACCTTTCGATTTTCTGATGTGTAAAAAAATCCTGTGTTTCGTAAAATAAATGAAAAAGGTATGAAGAAAAGCTTATTTGACTCCCAAATCAGTAGCCTTTCTTCCTTTCAGGTGAATAAACACAATCTATTCATTTGAAGGCCATTCGAAAAGATTAAGTGCCATTTTAATTTTTTTCATGGTCAATGAGACTTTAAATCAAGGAAGGGTCGAAATCTAGTTGAAACTATATACAACCGAAATAACCACCACTAGATGACAGTCCTATTCAATCTCAACAGATATCAATGTAAAAAATGAGGTTAATCAGTGCCAATTAAGTATATTGAGGCAGACTTAATTGATAATACAGCCTGATTTGAGTCAATTTTGACTATTTTGTAGCCATTTTGACCTTATTCGTACATTTCCATGAAATTATCCCTTCTCTCTTGTCTACTCAGTGTAAGCTTTTATGCATACTTTGTTAGATTTCCATTTTTGTACAGTGGAAGACTGGCAGGAACCTACACAGCTGAAATAAATTAGCAGTAAAGGCATTGAAGCATTGCAGTGACATCAATCAATTCACTTACTATCATCTTTTTCAAGACCATAAAAAGAAATGCCTCCTAAGAAGAGAAAAAACGTACTGGTCGCCAGAAAAACTCATTGACAACTGAATACAGCAATCTCGATGAAGACAAGAAACGGTCATATCACACTGCAACTGTCAGAATCCACAGGGGTATGAACCCCAACACAACAAGTGGTGCTTCATCAACTAGTGATATAACACCTACACCACCATCAGACCATTCCAAACAAGGTCGACCATGTCTTAATGAGAAAGCAATGACTCCTAACACATTGAAGATAAGAGTCTCAACAGTTAATTTTGCATAGGGAAATAAACAGAAACTCTCTAGGATCAGAAGCAACAACTATATGGCTCGTTGGTGAAAGACTCCTGATTCACACTGCAACTGTCAGAATCCACAGGGGTATGAACCCCAACACAACAAGTGGTGCTTCATCAACTAGTGATATAACACCTACACCACCATCAGACCATTCCAAACAAGGTCGACCATGTCTTAATGAGAAAGCAATGACTCCTAACACATTGAAGCTAAGAGTCTCAACAGTTAATTTTGCATAGGGAAATAAACAGAAACTCTCTAGGATCAGAAGCAACAACTATATGGCTCGTTGGTGAAAGACTCCTGATTCACACTGCAACTGTCAGAATCCACAGGGGTATGAACCCCAACACAACAAGTGGTGCTTCATCAACTAGTGATATAACACCTACACCACCATCAGACCATTCCAAACAAGGTCGACCATGTCTTAATGAGAAAGCAATGACTCCTAACACATTGAAGCTAAGAGTCTCAACAGTTAATTTTGCATAGGGAAATAAACAGAAACTCTCTAGGATCAGAAGCAACAACTATATGGCTCGTTGGTGAAAGACTCCTGATTCAGAAGAAAATGATGCAGATGACATTGTTGATGGTGATGATGCTATTGCTCACAATGATGATAATGAAGACCCAATTGACCAACTTGTTGAAGAATATGGTGTGAAGAAGTGCAGAATTTACAGCCTTCAAAAGACACTTGATAGCATGCTTCTTACATCTCCAATTGAAAACTTAAAATGTTTTGTTATGTGTTCTAAGTTTATCCAACTAACTCAGTTCCAGTTCCCACAGGAAACAGATTTGATTGACCTTGGAAGAATGACAGTTGAAATATCAAAGAGACCTCCATTAGCAAAGAGTATTCCATTACCTGCATGATGGAAATTCCCAAGCAAACATTCTGAAAAGCTGGTTGAAAATCCTACTATTCAAACAATACCGAAATTACCAGCTGAATATCTACCAGCTGACATCAACAGTTTCATCAATAGCAATGGAGATCAGTCAAACCATTTTACAGAGACACAATACTAGCAGTGCACAACGCATCCAAGGTGTTACTTTTTTAATTGATGTCTCAAAAGAAAGCTTGTTTGAAGTCTGATGAACATGGCGATATCACAGCCTTATCTAAAACCACCAACTGCAGTCGAGCATTTGCTAAAACTATCTTTGTTGCAATTGAAGCTAGGTCTGAGGTGAAACTCTCGACTCGCAACATGCGGTGCGGCGCCATCAAAGCAACATCATGGCTAAATAAAATAGCACATTATGTACAGAACCCTGAAAACTCCACAGCTGTTCCAGGACAAGAGGGAGTATCAGAGTGATATGGCGTTCAACGTCCAAAGTGTATCTTTCTGGATTCAAAAGCAAATATTGGACAAAGATGCAAATTCTAGTTGCCCCTTCAGTGTTGCTGCAATATACAGAGAATTTCTTCAAAATGCTGTCTCAGCAAGTAAACAAGAGAGGGAGAGGAACACTTGCCCAATAAAATTTTTATCATGAAAATAATCAGTTCTTCTCTTCATGTATGCTCTTGTTCTTATGTCGATCTGTCCATCAGATCAATCTGGTTAATTAGTTAAAACTAAGACAACTAAAAGAAACTAAGCTACGCTTAGTAAATTTGCCCTGACTTAGTTTCTTTTTGAAAAATATTTTCTTATGATCTTCTTTAGCTGCAAACACTGTATGAGCTATTACATTATTCTTTAGAAGTACCTAAAAAAGAAAAGAATTATATCAATAAAGTGATGCACCAACAATAAGAAAAAGTGAATAGACATATTTCAAGTTGTTTGATATTTGCTTTTTATTAATCTTGGGGTTATATTGAGCTTCGTAAGTAAGTTATGCCGTGTTGCTTAACTTCATGCATTTCAACCTTATTTTAAAGAGGATTTATAGGAAAAAGTACCATAAATGTGGTCAATTAGTCTTTCATACTATTTTATGTTTCTTATCAAATCCATTTTGGGCATTTTTAATGCATTTGGGAAGGTTAGATGAGTGAAACATTAAGTATTGTCAAAGTCTGTCAGTCCACTAATTCCGATTATGTCCCTTAAACTCGATTTTTGACAACTTTAATGACCTTATTTTACATTGAAAATAGTTTCATTGCATTTCCCATAGAATTTGTATGAAAATTCATGTATTGCATACCTAATTTGAGCAATTCCTAAAAATGACAGTTTTTGCCGGAAAGTGGAAAAAAAAACATAACTCAGGTTACATCATAAACGGGTTGTAATATCATCTCATGTGATATCTGAAAAGTGTATAACTGTGATCTTAGCTTTCTGCAACCATTGTATTTTTTCACATGCTTTTGTTTACACTTTCTCTTCTTCATCATGACAATGCACCTGCTCACAACAACAATGTACCTGCTCACAATGTCCTGAGCATCAGGTAGTTTGTAGCTGAGAACAACATCGTCATTCTAGAACAGCCTTCCTCTTCACCTTATATTATTTCAGGTGACTTTTTTCTTTTCCTCAACCTCAAGGAAATCATCAAGCGTTTTAAAGGCATGTATAGTGTAGCACTATGGGGATTAACTCTTCGATTATCTGGACGGCAGCTTATCACATAGACAGTTTGAGTCTCGTTGGTTTGATGACACATAGCAGCAGTTTGTTCTCTCTCATCTTCTCCTTTTTCTTTTTCATTGTTGGTTTGTTGTGATGCGTGTTGATTAGTGGCAACGCTCGTAAATAAAGACAGCACAAAATCATTTGGGGTTTAACAATCTTTTTTTTTTGGGGGGGGGGGTTCTTTTCTTTTCTAATATACAGTATACGTACATAATATCCCTAACCCATACTTCATAGGTGGATAGGTATGCTTCTAGTATTTTTATAAATTACTAGCTGTTCCTACCCGGTGTTGCTCGGGTATTCACTGGGGCAGTGCTGGTTATGAATAGCTTCAAAATATAATCTGTCCAGAAAAAAAGAGAAAGATTTTATCAGCTTATCCACTATGGTCACTAGCGACTTGCTGTCTGATGCAATATCCTGACACTTCTAATGAAATTTTCCACTACTCTAATCTGTTGTGGTGTGTGTTGATTAGTAGCAGTAGTTATAAATAATGGCAGCACAAAATCATTTGGGGTTTAACAATTATTTAAGAGTTTTTATTTTTCGTTTCCAGTATACGTCCATATGAGGGAGGCTTGGGAATGGCTGACTTGGCAAGTCATCAACATATTGGCTTACCTGAGTCGAACCTTAACAGAGGAATCTGCATGGGACCTTGTAGTTGAGAGCACATTTCCCAACCTCATCCTCAGCCCTTTGGTCGAGTCATTGTAGACCAAGGGATGAATCACAGTTCTTCACCAAATGCTGAGCTGTGCTTTGAAAGCTTTCAGTAACCTTTCAAAGTGTAGAAAAGCAGTACACAGGGATTTTGAGGAGGGTTTTGCTGCAGATCCATATGGGCTGATCGATGGAGGAAATCCGCCCTTAATGGAGTTGGGCGCTGAGTTTAGGATATCTCAACAAGTCTGAGTACTCTCTGACCTGGCAATTGGTCCGGAATGTGTTATCCCTCAATGACAATTGCTGAAGTGAATGTGATGGACAAATAGCAAAGGAAAAAATGCTTGTATGAATGAATCAAAATGCGTCTAGTTAAGAGTATGATAAATATCCCAATTCCCACAGTTTTGATAGCCTTGTGCCTAATTTGTAAATGGAATTTAATTTTATTTGCAAATAAATAATTTGATTGTAACTTAGATATGGCTCGTAGCTGATTCCCTGCCTACGGATCATATTAAATTATTGGCCCAATTTATTTTTCTGTCTGGCAACAGGATACTTGTTACAACTTACTTTTTCAGCAACAACTTTCCGATCAACTGTTCCTGCGACTTTGTCCGGCTGTTGACTAACTTCACTAGTCCAGCCATTGACTCAATCAGCTGCTCCAGTTGTCATCCCTGTAAATTCCTTCAGCCATTGACTCAACCAGTCTCTTGTGATCATTCTGTCCTTCTCGGAACAAACTCTGTCGTTTCAGGACAATTTACGAATTACTAAACAATGCGATCAAGCTGTCCTTCTCAAGGCAAACTCTGCTCTTTTCAGAACAATTTCCCTTTCAGTCTGCCATTCAATCCTTCAACCACAGTGCGGCATCCACATCTGGCCATTATCGTTGGAGAAACGAGCTGACAAGATACTCAACACCAATGTTCCTGCAATGTTGATAACCAAACCTAACTACTCGCAATTGTATCTGATATGGCCAAATAAACTGATCGACTTAATATTTAACAAAATTCCTGTGTTCATCATGTTTGTTTGCTCATCGCTATGTTGTCTTTATGTCTAAAAAGTTGTAAGATCAACCTCCATACATCGGCCTCTGCAACAAAGGTGTGTCAACTGGTAATCGGAAATCTCTAACAGAATAGAAACAAAATCCAAGTCTACCAATATTGGATGTGGGTGTGTAAAAATAGTGCTAAAAACGGTATTTTCCACATAAAGTTAGAGTAAGCGGAGAAATGGAAAATTCTATTACAAGTTAAAAACTAAAGTTAGGGCTACGTGTCAGGATATGATGTCACAGACAGGAAGTCTAAGGTGAGACTTAGTAAAGAAGAAAGAAAAAGTCTTTCTCTTTAACTGATAGGCTGACAGAGTTCAGATGCCTTCTTTTCAAGCACTGTCTTCGTTCGCCCCTCCGAGAAGAAGGTGAGAGGAAGCTACCGTAAAGTGTAAAAGAATAAAACACCAAAAAGCATGACACCATGAAGCAAATATGATGTTGGCATTTTAAAATCTATGTGTTACGTTATTACAGCTACAAAAAAAAGATGAAGACACAGGAACTTCGGCTGCTATATTATTTGCTGCATCACTACCTTTACAACTAGACGTCACTACCCATTGAGCAACTATTTACAACATATCAATGAGAGACTCAGCTGTTTTCTATCAACCAGAAGACAATTACGGGCCAGAAGTAATCACATGTAACATGATCTCAATGTTTTGTTTTTTGTTGCCCAAAGAGGGACAGTCTATCCCTATTCACTTGCTTCCCCACGAGAACAAAGTTAGACACAAAGTCCTTTTTTGTGTGGGAGTTATCCAGCTCCCCAAGAAGAGGCACTCTGGATGGGACAAAAATCAAAATTGCTTCAGTCAAGAAGGATTTCTCCTCCTCCGACTGAAGACAGAACAGATACTACAATTTGAATTATTTATTTTCAAAAATATGAATTACATTTAAAACAAATTCAAATGCTACACTTTGATCCTAGCCCGAAGGAAAACACTTATTTGGTTTAACTGTAAACCATCTACAATGGAAGTCCAGTATTTGTCACAGATCTGATGACTCTCAGACTCACGAACTTCCGTGTCCTGCGACACATGAGGCAGTCAAAGTAAACCATTGTTTTCGGTCTGAAACCAGATCTACAGTGTCCCTCCGGCTTCTTCCCATTGTGATAAAATCTCTCTCAATCGTTTGCTTCCAGTTCATTTTTGGTTCTCCTCTTTTTTTTTTCATCAGGGTTCCACTGAAGCACTTGGTTTGTAAATTTCTCTGGGGCCAATCTTAGGGCATGTCCGAGCCAGCCTAGATGTCGTTTGCAGATTATTGACGATGCCACCTGTTGGTTATTGCAGTCTCTGACTTCTTGTTTGGTAATTCTATCACTCCACTTGATCCCTAGAATCTTTCTAAGACATTTGAAATCAAACACATCTAATTTCCTCTCTTAGCTGATTTTGAGATGCCAAGTTTCACTTCCATATAGCAGAGCTGATGACATATGTTCAAATCAAAGGTCATTATTATCGATTTTGCTATCAGCTCTAGCGATGTAAATTCCACAGATTGGTGCATAGTGACAACGATAATATTAATACAGTGATTGGCAAGGATACTTGGCATTGCCTGGGTATTTCTCTATACAAAATAATATTAGTGATGAATAAAAAAAAAAGTATCTAATTGTTAACATTAGAACAGTGGTATGTAATAAACCCAGACTACGAAGATGCCAAATTAACGTGTTTCGAATCTTGGCATGAATACACTTGCTACATCTAGCCACACTGATGAATCAAGAAGAGTAGAAAGTGGACCTTAGGTTTACTTTCGGCAGCGTCATAACTCTCGCTTCCCTTATTTTGTCCTTTAGTCCTCACATTCCATGAACGATGTTTCTGACAAAGGGGGAAGAATTGCTGTTTTCTCGGTCGGAATCTATCCATCTAACACTTATCGTTGGCTAGCTTTTGACCTTGAAGTAGTATTTTTTTAGCTCCTTACATCAAGTGGTTTCATGCCTTGTCTGGAGCGATTTTCATTAAAATAAAATTTACTTACCTCCCTACGAAGGCAGAGTTAGACAAAAAGTCGGCTTTTAATGTGAGAAAAATCCAACTCCCCCCAAAATGGCCCTCTGGATTGGAGCACATATTAAAATTACCTCAGCCTTCACTGACTGAGGACAGAAAAGATGAAGAGTAGTATAAGAAAAGATACTACACTGTTGTGAAATTTTTTAGATGAGGATCGATTATTTGGATTATTCGGACTACTGTTCTCATCTTGGATTTTATTCTCACAACGTTTCGGCTGATGTAACCTCCAACCTTTTTCAGGTGTGTCTTGTTGAACTCAGGAATCAATACAGAATTTTGTAGAATGGCGTAATTGGTTAGCACGCTGTACTTACAGACAGAGGTTGCGAGTTCAAACCTCACCCAGGGCAGAAGTATTTTTACTCTGATTTTATCCTGAAATGAATTCAAACCTTTCAAATTACAATATTAAGCAAATTGTTTAGTTTTATTTTTATTTTTTCTGTAATCTACTTAATTTAAAGAAATTAGTGTAACGAGATTACCCCGTGGTGATTGAAAATTCAGGGTCGTAAATACGACTGTGGTTGTTTTGATAATTTCAAGGTTGAGACAAAAATGAAAATATAAACAATTTATTGTTTGTATTTTGAGGTATGTGGATTGAGGAATGCGTTAAAAACAATTTTCAGAATTACGTCACTGATAGATAAAAAATAAGGGAAAACAACAGAGCGAGACTTGCAATCGAATTGAGCAGATGTCAAGAGAATGTTGGCATTCCACCACAATAAAAATGTAAGTTATGAAAAAACTTTCTTGCTTTAACTTTTCATTTTTACTGCGACAGATTTTGCATTTTGTGACCAGTAATAGAATGTGGTATAATGCGACATTAGGACCCTGAGCGACGCCGGGTAGTCCTGCTAGTTTATAATTAGACTAAATTTCACTTTATCAGTTTTTTTGTTTTACAGAATATTTTGATTCTTTTAAGTTGTAAACATATTGTTATGAAGTTGCAAATTAACCTAGTCAATCGCTAGTGTGCTTTCACTGCTAGCTATACTTAAGGAGAGACTTATATAGTAATCTATTTTTACTTATGCTAATTATGCGTATCAATTAGCCAGTATCACCACATCTCCCTGAAACGTATAGGCTTTATGCCTCTAGTGCATCTTGCACTTCTTCTAATGATCGTTTCATTTTCGATATTACTTTGCTCGTCTCTCTCTCCCTTATTTCTTTCTCTGGGAGATCTCGACCTATCTCGCACTAAACTGTAACCAGGGTCATCCCCTTTCATACTTTAATCCGAATCCGACTGAATTCTCATTTTGACCTGCTTCATCTTGCATTATTTCATCTTCTGACGTTTCATTCTGTACAGGTTGTTCTAATAACTCAATAACGGAAGGAGTTCTAGCGATTTGTTCATTTTGCTCTTCGTATTCACCCTGGGACCTTATTTGATTTGCATGGACCAACACACTGTTTCCATTTTCTCTATTTATTATAGCTGTATTGTGGCATTTTTGCATGATAAATTCTGTCCTTTCTGGATTTGATTCTTTTTGTACTAAATTTTCTTATTTGTAGAATACGACATAGTTAACGGAGCTCTAATTTGTCTTCCCATTAAAACTGATTTTCCCGCATGTGGTATTGTTCGATAACTTAAAAGTAACCTTGGTAGAAAAACTTCTATTTTTATTTTTTGCTGAGAACATGCTTTTAGTCCAATTTTTACGATCTGCACCATTCTTTCCACCAACCCATTCAATTGTGGGTGATATGGTGGTGTCTTATACAGTTTACATCCTATTTTTTCCAACCATAAATTAAGACCTACATCATAAAACTCTGGAGCATTGTCAGATACCAGGGTTTTTGGGATACCCATTCTAGAGAATATGAGCCTTAGAATCTGTTTTATGGTAGAACTTTTCTTGTTCGGCACATGGACTACTTCAGGCAAAAAGAGTCTACTAATATTAATAAGAGTCCCATTCCAGAAATGTACGCATGATCCATATGCAACGACTCTATGGCTCTACTCTCTGGGCCATGAATGTAAAGTATTCTATGTAAAATTTCTAAATTCTCTACATTTTTTGCATCTTTTTATATATTGTTCGATATCTTGTGAATATCCCGGCCACCATGCTTTCAGTTTTATTCTTTTTTTGTGTGGCTGCTACTCCACAGTGTATATCATCATGTGCACTTTTTATCAGCAAATTTCTTTGTGTTTCTGGGGGAATTACCAGATCTCCATTACTAATCACTCCATTTCCTATCGTTAATTTATGCCTTATTTCTTTGTAAGGTGTCTCTGCCTTGGAACAATTTCCCCATATATTTTTTCTTATTCTCGATGTTATCCTACTTAGTACTGGATCATGTCTAGTTTCCATAGCCATTCTATGGAAAGATAAAACATCGGTCTCTACCCAATGTAAGAATGTATCTTCAAATTCTTCTTCTGTTTTATCTTTTGACTCCTTATAAAATCGCAATTTTCTATATTTGAATAATTAAATTCAGTGTTTGTTAGTCTTCTTGATAAATACCTTATCGGATGTCCTTCTTGTAATAATATTCCAGATATCGAATGTTCACTTGTATTGCATCTGTGGTTAACATAATGCCCTTTTTGGGATCAAAAATTTTTACTACTGGTTTCTTTGCCATAACTAATTTTAATCTCTTAAAAGCTTTTTGTTTTTCTAACCAAATAAATTCAACATTCTTATTTCTTAAATTTGCAAACGATACAGTCAGGTCTGTATATTTTGGTAAATATCGCCTGTAGAAATTGACTACCCCCCCCCCCCCAAAAAAAAAGATTCAAGTTCTTTTTTGTTTGTAGGTATAGATATTTTTGATATTTTTTCTATTCAAGCTTGATCTGGTGATATACCTTCTTTTGAAATGAAATACCCTAAAAACGATATATTACTACTATTGTTTACGCTTTTTTTTTCATTTATAGTCATTCCCGCATTTCTTAATTTGTTCAAGACGATGTTGGTTTTCTTTTTTAATTCAATTTCATTATTCGCTCCTATGCAAATATCATCTTGGTTACAAACCATATTATTTATATCTTCTAAAACCTGTTCGATAGCTTTTTGAAATATGGCATTATTTTCCATTTTAGTAACCCTATTGGTGTATTTATTGTTGTTACTTCTTTGAAATTATCATCTATTAGAATTTGGTGGTATGCCATTTTCAAATCTATTTTTGTAAAAACGCTCATTCGTGCCAGCGCATGTAGTGCAACCTCCACATTAGCTATAGGATACGAATCCGTGCAAACTTTGTCATTTACACCTATTTCATAATCTCCACATATACGTATGTCTCCGTCTGAGTTTCTTAAAACTACAATGGGTGATGCCCACGTGTTACCCCCAGGGGAATCATGTTCAATAAGGTCCTGTTCAATTAATTTTCGTAGTTTTGCTACTACTAATGGCAACAAATATACTGGTAATTTTCGTTCTTCATAATAAGAGGGAGTAACATTTTCTTTTAATTTTAAACTAGCTTTGTAGTTTTTTAATTTTTCGTATTTTTCCATTTTTATCTCGTTAATTGGTTTTGTAGAATTTATTTTAAGCACATCATTTTCCAGGAGTCTGTGGTTCTTTTTATAATTTGTGACAATTATAGGTATTACCTAGAATTTGTCTTTTAACTCTAAGGAACCTTTAAAGTATCCTAAAGTTTTTAATGACAGATCCACCAAATTAGCAGAGTTGTACACTGCTCTTTCGTAAAGTCGTCTTTCCAATGCGTTCCCAAAAATATTTTGGTATAAGCATTACCTCACTGCCAGTATCCATTCGCATATCCAAATCGACATTGTTAATTTTGCCTTTTAATATATTATCTTTTTATTTTGTTCAAATTTTCAACATTCTTATTTTTGTTTTTTAATGTAAAGACTTCTCTATTGGTTTCATTTTCTTCAACTCTTTCGACGTTTTTCTTTTTGAACATGCATACTGCTTAAGAAATTTGTACAAGCTTTTGCAAATGCTGGGCATTTTTCTCTTTTTTTCTGTGTTCACGTCCACAGTACCACCATTTTTTCTTTTTTTAACATGTACTATTGGCGACTATTTGTTCTCCGGGTCGACTTTATGATCGTTGTATTTCTGTATTAATTCTTGTTGCTGTATAAAGTCAATGCAAGTATTTAAGAACATGTTTCTTATTTGTAGCTGTTCCATTATTTTATTCCTGTGTGATACATTGCATATACCTTCAATCAATCTTAATTGAATTAAATCTTCTTCGATAGTCTGTTCTTCTTGTCTGAGTTTTTTAAACTCACAATATATACTCGCATTTTGTAGAAGGTGTAGATATTTGATGATTGGTTCGTCAATTTTTTGTTTCATTGACATAAACTTTGTTCTTTCTGTCACGACTAACCTTTTCTTAGGTCTCATATTTCTTTTTATGATCTGACTTATTCTTCCGAAAGTCAGGTCTTCTAGGTTCATGGGATACTCCATGGTTGAGACTTTTATGATAGCCTCACATCCAGCTGTAGCAAAAATAAATGTTATTTCATTTTCTCCTTCCGATTCCTTGTTGTCTTTTAACTTTTTAGTCCTTGAACTCGCAGCGAAGCATCTTATCCATCTGCCCTCGAGAGACAATTGGGATCCTATCGGCGACGACATTGTTGTGAAGTTGTAAATTTATCTATTCAGTTGCTAGTGTACTTTCACTGCTAGCTATACTTAAGAGACTTATATAATAATCTATTTTTACTTATGCTAATTATGCATATCAATTAGCCAATATCACCACACATATCAAATATGCTTTCATGTTTTCTCTGTTATAATTTCAAAGCATCAAATGTATTTGTTATATTAAACTTTAACTAGCGGGACCTGTGGAAATTTCACGGTTGTATCCTTCATCTGTTGTATATTGTTGCCACGCTTAAAAGGAGTCTGTGATATATTTCAATTCTATGGACGTCCGGCACGAACACAAATCCTGCGATATTATTGGTACAAGAATAAGTCAGATCATAAAAAGAAATATGAGACCTAAGAAAAGGTTAGTCGTGACAGAAAGAACAAAGTTTATGTCAATGAAACAAAAAATTGATGAACCAATCATCAAATATCTACACCGTCTACGAAATGCGAGTATATATTGTGAGTTTAAAAAACTCAGACAAGAAGAACAGACTATCGAAGAAGATTTAATTCAATTAAGATTGATTGAAGGTATATGCAATGCATCACACAGGAATAAAATAATGGAACAGCTACAAATAAGAAACATGTCCTTTAATACTTGCATTGACTTTATACAGCAACAAGAATTAATACAGAAATACAACGATCATAAAGTCGACCCGGAGAACAAATAGTCGCCAATAGTACATGTTAAAAAAATAAAAAATGGTGGTACTGTGGACGTGAACACAGAAAAAAAGAGAAAAATGCCCAGCATTTGCAAAAGCTTGTACAAATTTAAACACACTTATCCAAGTACTCTGGTTAATGTAGTTTCAGAATATATCTGGTTATAGGAGTCTATCTCTAAAACCCTTGTAGGAGTTTGTGACATATTTTCATTTACATTTTCATGGATGTCCGGCATGAACGCAGACCCCACGATATTATTGTACCATCTTTGGGCAGAACAGATACTATTTTATTTATTTGCTATAAAGTAAAAAAAATATACAATGTAACAAATTAGGCACAAGGCCATCAAAAGTGTGGGGAAAATGGAGGTCTAAAATTGATAAAACTATCTATGCTACTCTTAGCTAGAAGACCACAATACCACATTTACTCTAGAAGCCATATATTTATATACACAAATTCATTGGAAACAAATGGGGAGCGGGAGAAAGAAAAACAAAAATCTGGTAAGTAAGGTCCTTCCAACCCTTTCTAAATAATAGACCGCCCACTGTTTTCCGGTTTGTTTAGAACCGAAAATAAGCAGGTCAATCTCTAAATGGGAGTGGAATCTAAGTGTGAGAAAAAGAGATAGGGGTGGAGTTTGTGGAAACGGATGGTATCCTCCCAAGATAAGTACAATGGGGAGGCCAAGGGCAAAAGATAAAAGAGGGAGTGGGCATCTTGGAGGATCTTTATTACCAGGGGGTGGGGGGACTCATTCACTCCACCAGCTAAGAGGCTAAACTTACTTGAATGTCAGGAATCTGATAGAACTAGGAACCGTGTGCACAATGATCAGGCAGGAAAACAGTCATACTTGACCCCTTTTCATACACACAAGCTCGCTACTTTTATCCACATTTTTTCGAATTCCAAGGAATGTAATCTTTTTCTATCACATCTGATCTTGACCTTCAATTGGTGCTTGAAAACACAATCAGATCCTGATCAGAGAAAGATTCACCCCTGCGGGTTCCTCTCAGACGTGACATCTACACCACTATTTGCACTACGACCAGGATTGCGAGAAACGCCATTAGTCTCTCCCTGTCTAACGACAGCCCGACGTTGTTGATTACATAGGATACGTTTAGCAGCAGAAGATTCTCAAGATTGATACAAGCCATTACCTCGTTGACATACACCGAGAACTGTTCAAGTTAATGACATTTGAAGAAAGTGTGATCGTGCATTTCGCAGTGAGGACACTCAGCCGAGTCCTCCATTCCAGAACTAGTTTGTATAGCATTGAGGGGGTAACGCATTCCGGGACAATCACGAAGTCAGAGAGAACTCAGAGTTGTTGAGATGACTCGTACCTAGAACCCAACTCCATTCGGAGCAAATCTCCTCCTCTGCTCAACGAATGGGTCCTCAGCTGTACCCCTCACTAATCCCCTTCTAAGAGACTGAGAAAAGTCACTGAAACAAAGAAGCTTTTTGAGCATGGCTCAGCACTCTCTGAACAACTGCAAGGGTTCAAGAACGAGGTTGGGAAAGGTGCTCTCGACTGTGGGGTTCCACACAGATTCCTCTGTCAGGGTTCGACTCAGGATGATACGTCAAATTGGTCATCTCCAAACCTTCCTCACACGGACGTTGAAATAGACCTGTCTGCAAACCTAGTGCCTTCCTTCGTCTCAGAGAAGCAAGGACAGTAGGCGCCTAAGGATCTTTAGACGGTTCGCAGGCAGAAGAAGTACGGCCAGTCGGTAAAGAAATAGAGGAAATACGTAAGTGGTACACTTTAAGGAGAGTTGCCTTCAAAGGTAAGTCTTAACTGATTCCTCGACCTTTGACTATACCTCCGACCAATTCCTCTTGAGATGAAGATAATACACTATGATCCTAAGGCCAAGAAAGTGTATTTAGTTCGATTTTCATAATCGACACAACAGCAACATCAAATGAATTTTTTTTTAATTACTTTTTTATTTGCATTGTATCTTCGACAATCGGGTGATTCTATCTTTAAAAAAAAGAGATGGAGGGTGATAACGAATGTACAAACATAAAATGTCTATAGCATATTATTATACAGAAGTATGCAGACTTTTAATATATGCACACATAATAGTCAAGATTGAAAATGTTGCAGACATTTTATTTCCAAAGAAAGATATACCAAATGAAATAGTATTAATATGGAAAAGGGGGGGGGAGGGTAGAGAGAAGGTGACTACTAACTCAGCCGCTTTTTTTCTCTCACTCACTCACTCACTATCTATCTATCTATCTATCTATCTATCTATCTTTTTGTGCTGCTGCAATTTAAAAAAAATTTAAATTGGATGTTTGGCATGAACGCAGAAAATAAAATAAAATCCTCAGAAAATGAAGGAATGAAAACCCTCTTTAAAAGTGAAATTTAATTATTCCCGTATGGTTTGGTCATTAAATCATTAATTGAATCAAATTGTTATGAAACTATAACTAATTTTGTTAAGATTGTAGCATTACCTACCCTTTTCTACATCTTTATGCACACATTCACCAGGGGGCGTTTCAGACCCGAATTATCTCCTCTTTCACAATGGTAGGTGGCGTTTCAATCAGCATCTAAAAAGGCACTCAAGAGAAAATTTTCTCTTTCTTCTAGTCTCGCCTCGGATAGACATGCTCGCCAGCACACGTGTGCCATGCACACACATTTCACAGTGTGTAAGACATTTCCCTCAACTTCCACACACATCCGTATACATCCTTTTCAGACTTTATTGTATACATTTTTATGGACACAATCTGAAAATGAACCATGTCAGGTTTGTGAGGAATAAATGTTTTTTTGCATACATTATCGTTTCTGTGTTGTTTCTTTGTTTCATTTGTAATTGCTTGTATTAGAACATGTATAAGAGAGAGACGCTGCCCAAGCGTCGGCTAACTCCCTCAAGGTAAAATCGTGGGTGATAATAATTTGTGATAATGTATTACTTCGAACAACGCACGGACCTGTTTGTCTACATTTTGCTATGACATTTTTATGTTTTGACATTAAAAAAAATGTAAAAATTCCAAATTAAATTACTAAGACTTCAAATTAATCAAATATAATTGCAATGTACTATGCCAGATTAATTGTATCTGAAATAAAGTTATTACACTTTTCGTACGAATACTGACGATCAATATAAGATTGTCAGTATTCGTACGAAAATGAAAATCTTCCTGAAAGCGAAAATGCAAGTGAATTGAAAGTGAAGAAATGAATAAGTATGTACTTTTTAGCATTTTTAATAAACTTTTATTTCGTATTCTTACATATCGTTGATTAGTTCTTCCCAAGACGGATTATTTTTTTTTAGTCCTTTTCCCCATTCTTGTGTATTTGCTATGAAATCGTTATCATCCCATCCAAAATCTATCAATTCATCGAATCCTTGTGATATATCCCATGTGGCTGCGAAAGTTTGTAGTATTTTCCTACTTCAATTAGTGTTATGGTGCCGTACCTACCTACAAAGAACTAATGGACTCGTCCACCTTATAAATACAGGAAGCACGTGACACTTGTTCTCTTCTTCCCAGGCAAACCGGCAATGGCGGTTGAGAGCACATCTCCTTGTATCTCTTTCTTTCTATTATATAATATATACCTTTGTTCATTTAAACCATGTGTTCCTGTGTCATTCATTCGGCCTTACCCAGGTCCACAACAATTAGGTTAAGATATAGGAGCCTACCTTAGCATTTACTGTAAGACAAACTCCTATAATATTTTTGTAACAACAAGGTCGTCAAATGGAAAGAAAACCAAAACCTTTTTATAAACAACAACAACAAGTATTTATTTATGTTACCTACATCGTTGGGTGTAGGTTAGCGAAACTTAGGACAGTGTAATGCAATAATACAGTGAGAAAGTTCGGCTGATGAAAGTCTTCTTGGAGGAATATATCTTAAGTGAATATAGCTTAGCTCGGCAACGGTGATGGAGGCAGGAGAGAGGAGAGGAAACGTTCTTCTTCATTGGTTCCAGGAAGCTCTATTTTGCTGTCTGCAATTCCCAAAGGGGATGAAGTAGTCCTTCAAGGGAGGGTTGAAATTAATGCGTCCTGGAAGATGATTGGTATTTGTATGACCAAATCACCTCACAGAGGTTGCTCTCTGAGAGAGAAAAGAAATGTAAATGTTTATGACTGCTACAAGGGTTGATTCCAACAATATTTAAGAAATGTTTGCTGAAAAATAATAGTAACAGTCAAAACTGAAAGATGTTAATAAATGTGTACTGATAGCGGCAGCTCCTTTTTTGCTTTTAATGAATCATAATGTGTTCAGACTCTGTAATCTTTACATTACATGATAACATCTTTAGATTTGAACTGAATTATATCACGTGATCTTCAAAATTAGGTTTTTCTTTCCTGTTCAATGTTACAAAGATTTCCTTTTCTCATATTTGATCAGAGTGAAACATATTTAACATCATACATTTTCTATTTAGCTGCACATGTGTTAGGTATATTTTATTCCCTTTCTTTTGGAAAAATGTTATTTACCTTAAAGTTTGATTTGTGTAAGTTTGTTGAATTTTGGATAGAATGATCAACATATCAAATAGACAAACAATGTCGATGTTATTCAATGAAATATGCTTGAATGTAATAACCAGTCAACTATCTAAATAATCAGTAGACTATTCAAATATACAGTGTCTCAGTATAAATGTGACCTACCTATATGCTCATAACTTATGAAACAGACAATAAAGGCAAGAAAACTTTGGGGCTTCCTCAAAGCTGAAATAAGAAGAATTAAAATGAGTCTTCAATCAGTATCTCTTGTTATAAAATTAAAATTTTACAAAACATGTTCTAAATGTGCACTTCAGTGCTGATGGCATATTTAGAACCGTCAAGTAAAGTTTTCAAATACCCTAACACTGGTACCCCCCCCCCCTTCTTAATACTATTGGATTAACCCGTTCACGGGCTGCACTTTTCATAAGCAGATAAATGAGGCCAAAATAAGCTGGCGTACGTTTTAATTAATCATTCAAGACTGAAACACAAAACTGGATCAATATTAAAGGGGGTCTCAGTATAAATGTGACCCATATACACGTCCATAACTTATGAACCAGAACAGAAAGACGAGAAAATGACGAATCATCTAAAAGCTGAAATGATAACAATTAAAATGAGTGTCCATTCAGTATTTCTTGTTAGAAAATTAAAATATGTTCTAAATGTGCACTGATGACTTATTTTATCGACCATCATTGTCTTCACAACATCATTCTCAAACTAAAACTGTTCAATTATGCCATTTTTTCGAGATGACAACACCCACACGGTAAATTTCACAAAGTGCACTGACCTCTAAAGTACTTCATCTGGGGCTTGAGATCCCCAGAACACAGAGTTCTTGTTGTTAATGTGGCGCGATAGAGAGAAATGGGCTTCATTACTGAACCACCCATTTGGAGGTTAATAACTCTGCCAATATTAATGATAATGCCTTCTCTTTGAATAATTTTGAAACGTTATTCTGTTTTCTATCAAAACTAAAAAGTACAGAATAATATCATTAATATTGATGGAGCTATAGGAGCTGTTCTTGGCAAAGAGTGTTAAGATCAACTCTTATAATATATTAGTACAACGAAAACGGTCGTCACACGAAAGAAAACAAAAACCTTTTTATGAACAACGAACAGTTATTTATTAAAGTTATCTACACCATTTGGTATAGGTTGAAGAAAGTTCAATGGTGTCTGAGTGAAGAAATGAAATAAGAAAATTCTTTGGCTGCCGAAAGTGTACAAACAGCTTATCTTTGAGTGAAGATAAGCGATGTTAAGGAATTCAGTGGATCCAGGCAGGAGAGAGGAAGTAGGAGTCGACCTTCTTGGTTGCTTTCAGGAAACTCTGATTATTCTTCTTTCGTGTGAATCAGATGATTCTGGTGTTGGCATTAGTTTCCCCGATGTTTTTCTAATTAGAAATCTTTCTGGAAAGACATCGGGTACTTACGGGAAGAACCACGAGAAGGTTGCCAACATCCCTAAGTGAAAGTGGTACTGTGGAACCGACTGGATTCGAACTTGGAACACCCAGGTCTTCAGTCCGTGTCGATATCTACTTAACCACCGTCACCTCCCAGGAAACTCTGATCATCATTCGTGATTCCCAAAGGGGCTGACTGGTCAGTGTGTGACCAAATCACCTTACAAGAACAGTTCTCCAAGAGAGAAAATAAGTCATTATTTATGATTGTTACAGAGTTATTAAATGGGTTACATATAAGGCTATCCCTATAACAGGCCAGGCGATCATGCAACTGGGATTTTTTACTGGGGCGATGTGAATTTTCTTAGATAATTGATATAGCAGTTAAGAACAGGAGAAATCCCCCTGTGATGTTAGTTTTATATTATTTTTATTTGTTTTACATACCAAATAATAATAGCGAGAATGAGTTAATAAATTTGACAATTATTGACAAATTCCTTTCTATGAAGAGACAGATTTTAAACGACTCGGACCAAACAATTTTTCTTTAAAAAATTATAGTTTTTAACAACATCTATTTTCACCTTTTTTAACAAAAAAAAAAAAGAAAAAAAAAGGGTATTTCTGTCAATATGAAAAGAAAACCTTTAAAAAGATTATGACGTGAAACTTTTACAAAATATATAAAACTAGCAAATTTGGCGTAAGAAATTAAAATAGTATGATCTGCTATTTTAATTTATTTTAAAATTAATGGCTAAAAATAGTTCTAAAAAAAATCAGTTTTTACTTTTTACAGTATATTCACAATCTTATAATCCAAATCTAATTTATGATATAATACAGAATCTCAGCTGAAATAAATTTAATGGGTTAGAATTCCCTTTGAGAATCAAATTTTGTCTGAGCAATGAGAGTGAAGTGCTAGCAGCTAAAAAGATTTCTGTTGACTGACTGGAAATCTTGTCTCCATTAAAAGAACCTAAATGTTAGACCCCTCGACCTGTTATATTGGTCACCTACTAAAACTATGAGTTTACAAAAATAATTTATTTTTTATCAAACGAGTTTTTGAGTTTTGAACGTTGAATATATTTTTTATTCTTTTCAGGATGTAATCGCCATGAATTATTTAAATCTTATGTTGCAAGACACATTGATTATTACGAAGCATGTACAACAAGCGGCCATTATTGATATCGCGAGCCATAAAATCAAGGCGTGTTCGATTGGACTAAAGGTAGGTTACGTTTGACTAATTGCATTATTTTGTTTGAAATAGGAATAATAGTAAAAAAAATAATATCTTTATATTAATAAACTTGTACGACCACATCTCATGTGTCTATATGTGTTTTTCTAGCCTCTACGTGACTTGCACACTATTATTTCGCAGTTTTCATGGAAGCACAAAAGTCCGGAAGCGGGGAAACATGTGGCTGTATAAGCATCGTACAGAGTGAATGCCCCCCTCCCCCCAAATATCACCCATAGAATCGTTCATAAAATTTATGATCCTTTCTGAATTCAAACCATATTTGGTACAAATAAACTTCAATCTATGCCTGACTTGTCCACCATGTTTCATTCATGAATATCCAAAAGTCATTTTATCACAGTTCAATGATATGTGAGGACACTTTGGTGCTCCTCTCATCAATAAGAGGTGCGATTCTGAATGGGCTTCACACACTGCGGATCTTAATGCCCCAGATTTTTATTTGTGGGATTATCTCAAAGATAATATTTATCAAAAGAATCCCCAAAATATTTTTGAATTGAAGAGGTCCATCACAGTCCAAATCAGGGCAGTGCCAAGAGATGAGTGTGTCAGAGTTATTGACAGTTTTGCATGTCGTATCTGGTGTGCTTATCATTGAACAGTGATAAGATAAAGACTGCTGTATATTCATGACTGAAATTTGGTGGATAAGTCAAGCATAGACTGAAGGTTATTTGCAGCAAATAGGGTTCGATTGCAGAAAGAATTGTGAATTTTGTTAACGATTTCATGGGTAGCATTTTTGTGGGGTCACTCTGTAGTTTTAATAAGGCATTCAGTTAGGTGGATAGTGTCGTAAGGAGCAGACAATGAGGCCTACAATTATGTTGGTCTTAAAAGGAAGTAATTTAGTCATGTTTTATCATTGGCAATAATGACGATCTAATCATGGACAAACAGATGATCCCCAATGAAGAATATCCACAAGGAATGTGTCCCAATCAGCAGACACAGAAAAGATCTTCAAGTGTTCACATCATCCACAAAGAAGTCAGACCTGCTATACAACATAATTATAACCAAACAACTGAATTTTAAAAAAGTATGTTTTGATTCTCCATTATAACAAAAATTTATCTTATATTAATTTTAAATATTTGATATTCTATTTTGTTCAGATTAGCAATGCATTGGTAAAGAATCTAAATTAATTCTATGGGCTTTTTGGGTGTTGCTAACATTCACAGTAAGGACTAAGATTACATTTAGAAATACATTGTTTCCATACAAATAAGAATGCACAAATTATTTATGTAACTTTCTTTCTCATCAAATATTTCTTGGAGTTCATACATTAGATCCATAGAGTTTTCTGCTTCTCATAAAGTCGGTTTTTCTCTATCGCTCCAAACACTTTCTCACACCTGAGGCTATTCTCTATCTCTACAAATCTACTATCAAACCTTGTATGGAGTACTGTTGTCATATTTGGGCTGGTAAATCTCTGTCCCATTTGAAGGGTCTTGATAAAGTTCAGAAGCATATCTGTAATTTGATTGGTCCCACCCTTTCTTCTTCTCTGCACCCTCTCTATCACAGATGTGATGTGCTAGTCTCAGTCTTTTCTATTAATACTATTATAGCATGTGTCCTTCAGAATTGTCTGATCTATTCTCTGCTTCTTTTGTTTCAACTCGTTTTTCTAGTGGTCTCCATCGGTTCACTGTTTTGATACCTCATTGTAATACAACTTCCTATTCCAGTAGCTCCTTTCCAAGAACTGCAGGCTTGTGGAACTTTGCTCCTGCTGACTGTTTTCCTCCTACCTATAATCTTGGTCTTTTCAAGACTACGGTCAATAGGCATCTCCTGTCTTTACAATAATCATCTTTCGGTCTTGTTAGCTCCTTACATCAAGTGGCTTCATGCCTTGTCTGGAGCGATTTCCATAAAAAAAGAAAATAAATACAAATTTTAAAAAGGTAAAGTGAAGACTTATATTTTCTCGTGGCATATTTTCTTTTGGGGTGAATTCCCCGAAGCCGTTGTTGCCTGTAGTGCATCTCACCAGTAAATGAGGAAACAATCTCGTCTTAATTCTTGATCCCGTGTTGGTACAAGAGTTCTCACTAGATCTTATGTTCGCAAGATGTTTTGGGGTCTACCTTTTATACCAAGGGAGTTTAAGCCTTTTTACCAATGGCATAACTCTAGCCTAGAAAACAATTTCTCCCAAAAAAGGGGATAACTCTGGTCCCTACACTACCAATTAGCATGTATGTACAAGTCTATAAACTTCCCACCAGAGGTTTACTGTCATTTATATAGAAACTAGCGGTAGCTACCCGGCGTTGTTCGAGAATGTTTTATTGGCATTTGTGACAGACACACGAGAAGTGGGAACACAATTTTATTAATATAGAGATTAATTATTTTAAAGTGAGTTTTTATGATCATTTTATTTTTTTCATTTTCTAAAATTTTGTAATTTGAAAATTAGATAAACCTAAAAAATGATGATCTCAAATAATAAAATAATAATATAATAATATAATAAAATAATAAAATAATAATATAATAATATAATAAAATAATAATATAATAATATAATAAAATAATAATATAATAAAATAATAATATAATAATATAATAAAATAATAAAATAATAATATAATAAAATAATAATATAATAATATAATAATATAATAAAATAATAATATAATAATATAATAAAATAATAATATAATAAAATAATAATATAATAATATAATAAAATAATAAAATAATAATATAATAATATAATAAAATAATAAAATAATAATATAATAATATAATAAAATAATAATATAATAAAATAATATAATAAAATAATAATATAATAAAATAATAATATAATAATATAATAAAATAATAATATAATAATATAATAATATAATAAAATAATAAAATAATAATATAATAATATAATAATATAATAAAATAATAATATAATAATATAATAATATAATAAAATAATAATATAATAATATAATAAAATAATAAAATAATAATATAATAATATAATAATATAATAAAATAATAATATAATAATATAATAAAATAATAAAATAATAATATAATAAAATAATAATATAATAATGTAATAATATAATAATATAATAAAATAATAATATAATAATGTAATAATATAATAATATAATAAAATAATAATATAATAATATAATAAAATAATAATATAATAATATAATAAAATAATAATATAATAATATAATAATATAGGTTCATGAAGCAAACAAGCATGACATCTGCTTACATTCCCTCAAACTTTTTCCATATTGAAACTTTAGGTATGTTAGTTAATGGTTGATGATTGTGTGATGATGATTGTATGTGTGATGCTGATGATTGTGTGTGATGATGGTGATGGTGATTCTGTATAACTTTCAATTTTCTCTTCATATCTTTGATTGCAAGAGAAAAACATGAAAAGACAGGTGTTTAACTTTCATACAAACAAAACCATGTTTGTTGATTCATCCAGTGTCACCCATCCCCTCTGAAAGAAGATAAAAAATGGCAGGGTTGATTTTATGTCTTTTTATGTGACAATTACAACAAATAAAACATCAATTGTTAGCTGTCCCTTCTTTTTCGGCTGGGAGAGGGGAAGTTAAAACATAAAAGACATTGAACAGAATCAGCTGAGGCCGACATTGCTTAAATAAAAGAGAGACGTGGGTGTTTTTCCACATAAATTTAGATGAAGTACAAAAGCGAAAAATTCCATTAGAAGTTAAAAGATTAGAATAAAAACTAACGTGTGCAGGATGTTGCACCATGACCGAAAGTTGATGTCGCAAAGAAGCCAGACAGATCTTGTCTCTTGGGTGTTCGATGTTGAAGCAAACAAAGGTCTTTTTGAGCCTCTTCTACCACCCATACAAGGCCTGTCAGGGTGAGGTTAGTAAATTCATTTGTTTATTTTAGTTTTTTCAATTGTTCATTTTTAGGTGACTTAGTAGGAATTTATTGTCATGTCTGCATTTAGATATATGTTCTGATCTTTTGTTTAAGTGGTTTATTTATGCTGGAGATGTAATTATCATTACTTGACTCTTCTAAATAGAGTATACAGTGTCTTGAGTTGTTGTTATAATCTGGTGCTATTTTCCTAATATTCTATGTAATTTTTGGTGTGTTTTGATATGGTTTTTTTTTTTAGATGAACTTGCTCTAAAAAAACTAATTAAAGCAACAAGAAAATAATATACTGTCCAGAGCAAATAATGGACTTGTTAGATTTTTGTTGTTGCGTTAATCATGAGGAAAAAGATGACGATGGCAGTTAACAACAAAGGAAAAGAAAGACAGAGAAACTTCTGCTGCTATATCACCACAACGACCATCCTTACAAATAGACATTGCTACTAATTGAGCTGTCTACCTACAAGATGTTAATGGGACTCCAACTGTTTTTTGTCAACAAGATAACAATGGGATAATTTAATGGCCTCAAAAGAATTGCCTATGGACGATTGGAAATAGCTTATGAATGCCATAATGATCCGTTAACAAATTCTACGTTATTAGACCTATGAACTGTAAATTTGGTAAGAATAATCTTCTACTTATACAGATTGGCCTAATGGGGGGGGGGGTATAGTTATATCTTTTTTTTATGACAAGGTCACTTAAAGCCCTGCCCGATAAATAAGGTATTCTAATTTTGAAATGAGTTGTTATTACACAAAAAATATTTCTTAAAAAATTGCGATGGATACAAACCATTTCCACTTTTTTTTAAGTTAAAGTTAAATCTCATTAAATTGAATTTGGTTCTCTTGAATAATTGGTTGAAAAGAAATATTATTTCTTCTTCTTTTCAACAAGCTAATAGATTTTTCAAATCTTGTTTATTTTTTAAATTTAAAAAAACTAATTTGGATTATTCAGACTACTATTATCATATTGGATGTTATTCTCACAATGTTTCGACCGATGTAACCTTCAACCTTCTTCAGATGCAGTCTTGTCGAACTCGAGAATCCGTACAGAATTTCGGCTAGAACCTTTTATTTAATCCATAAGGCTAAACTGCTCTTATTCCATCAGCCATGACATCTTAAGTAATTCTTAATTATATTCTTGGTATCGTCTGTACCTTCAAGTTCCAGAAGACTGTCATGCAAAACTAATTATTACTTAGCGCATTTATCCATTGCGCAACAGATGCATGTGGACAATTCTAGCATGAATTTTGTGGGAATGACATCCAAGAAGAGAACGGTAGTCCAAATAATACAAATTATCAATCCTCGTCTCAAAAATTTCAAAACATGAAAAACTAAATAATAATATTCCTTGTTAGCCAATCTTTCAATAGAACTGCATTCAGTTTATGAGATTCCACTTTAATTTGAAAAGTTAATCTTTGTGAAAACTTCAAAGTAAAAAAAGGTAAAACTAAACAAGAAGATTACAATTATCTTAAAGTGTCGACTGAATAATTTTACTAGGCTGCGAAAAAAGTTGGTGTACCATGTGAAAATAATGCTTGATTATGCAAGAATTTATTCAAACCCAACCATCAGTCTTCAGAATAAAAGCTATCATTATTCACGACCTTCTGCCAATGATCTGCAAGCTTTTGGATTTGGTCAAAGTACCAATCATTTAGTTTTTAATCGAACAGTTCTTGACAGGCTTCTTCAACTCCATCAAAAGACACGAATCAGCGATCCTTCATGCAAAGACGAGAGAGGAAAATTGAATAATTGGACGGTGTGGAAGTTCTGCTGCATGAAGCCTATAGTCCAGATGTTGTTTCATCTGACGATGATCTATTCCGATCAATGATATATATATATATATATATATATATATATATATATATATATATATGGTATAATCATGTCGGTCAGTACTAGATGGGTGCTTATTTAGGAATACCAGGTGCTAACGTCGTAAAATTTATCTCCCCTGACTGGGATATATATGTGACTTAGGACCGTTTGTGAATTTAATATTCTCTAAAAAATTATTCCAAGGAATGGAGCCTTCTCAACCCACCCAGGGTGAATACTGCACCAGGATTCCGATCAATGATGCACTTCATGAAGTGTCTTCGATTTGTGTTATTCGATTCAGTTGAAGAAGCCTGTTAAGAATTATTTGATCCAAAGCCGAATAATTAGTACTTTGGCCAAATGCAAAAGTTTGCGTTGACAATGGTAGTTTTTATTTTGAAGAAGAATATTTGTTCTTTTTGAAGAAATTCTTGCACAATAAATCAAATCAATTCAATTTATTTGGCAAAAGATAGTAAAGTGCAACAAGCCATGTAAAGAGACAGGTGCAAACTATTTACATCCACATAGAGTCTGAATGTTTGTCGAAGGCGGCTTTAAACTTGGATATGGTTGGAATTGCCACAATTTCCTCTGGAGCAAGAACATGAACAGAGAATGCTGACTTCTTTCTATTAAGACGATTTTCACACAGTGCACAAACTTTTTCCCCAACCTCAATATTAAAAAAACAAAATGGTTAGTTTTGTTTGTCCCAAAAGAATCGTTTTCACCAACAAAGCAATTAATCAAGCCATTTCACAATTACAGTGGAAGCAACAAAACAAAGACGGATTCTAAAATAATATATAAAAGTCAAGGATTTCTTGTCAGGACAACCGAGACATGAGGTTAATCTCCGATGACACGGTTTTCTACAAACAACAAGGAAAACATGTTTAATAAGAGTAAAAGGACACAAAGATGGCGATTCTAATCTTACAGGCTCCGACATGAATTGACTTTGCATAAGTTCACAAGAAGAAGAAAACATTGAAACAAAATGAACAACAGATACAAAAGTAAAATTGAACAAAGCAAAAGAAGGAACAATAAACATGGACAGAAACTAGATTCTTTTTTCTTCCTTTTGTTTGCTTTCTTTGGTTTTATGATTTTATGAAAACGCTGCTGTTGGGGTTGGGTTTTTTTTTTCAAATGTTATGATGGGGTATCACCACTTATAAGAAGTATCGGTTTATATAATTGTTCTTACATGTAGACAAAAAAGAACTATACCTAACTTATAAAATATAACAGGATTTATTTGTGCTTACAAGTAATACATCACGATATGCATACATATCCTAATATGTGGATATCTGAAAAAAGAGACTTACTAAGATGTGTAGCAGCCAGCACATTGATAGAACTGGTCTCTTTGAAGAGATCGACCATGTGTCACAAAACTGATTTAGACAAAATAGGAGCATTGGAAAGCGATATTGTTTCTTAAAAAAGTCATGACGGGGTATCACCACTTATAAGAATTATCGGTTTCTTTGTTCTTACATGTAAACAAAGAAGAACTAAAACCTTATAAAAATATAACAGGATTTATTTGCACTTACAAATAATACACTGAAATATGCATACATGTCAAACTTCTTAATACGTGGATATCTGAACAGACAGACTTACTAAGATGTGTAGGGGCATGTTGACAGAAGTGGGCTGTTTGGTGAAGAGACCAGCACGTGTCACAGAACTGACATGAACAAAATAGGAGCAGCGGATAGCAATGTTGTTTCTTTAAAAAAGAGCAGGTTAACAGAAAAATTAACATACACTCTGAGCAGAACAAAATATATACATAGATCATCATCATTATATTTGGTTTTACATATGTTTTACATGCTGGCATGTGTTGGACGGCTTTAGAAATTGACTTCTAACCTAATCTATCTCTGTCCAGATCTTTATTTATCCCTCTTTCTCTCAAATCCGCCCTTATCACTTCGTATTATGTTTTCCCTACCAGCTGACCCTGATACCTCAACTGTTATACATCTACTAATCCAAGAACTCTCATCTATTCTTTCAATGTGATCAACCAACCAACGAAGTCTCCTGTTTAGCTCACATCTCTCTATACTGTCCAAATTTAATCTTCCTCTGAGGTCATCAGAACTAAGCCTGTTTTTATGACTCACATTATGCATTCATTGTATCATTCTCATATCATGTTTCTCCATGCAAAATGTATCCTCAACCCTCACTTGCCAGGTTTCATTTCCATACATCATCATACTGCGTACACATGACTGATAGACTTTTCTCTTGATAGACTTTTCTCTTGATCTATGCTAAACAATTTGGTTTAAGCCACCATTTAACAAAACTGTAAAGACAAATGTAGGAAACATATTTTTCAACAAATTCTTAACACCAAACAAACTTTGGATTATTCGAACTACTGTTCTCATTTTGGATATTATTCTCACACCTCCGACCTTCTTCAGGTGTACCTTGTTGAAATTACGAATCTTTCTGTCGAACTCGGGAATCTGTACAGTATTTCGAAGGGAACCCTTTATTTAATTCACGGGGGTAGCATGCTCTCGTTCCATCAGACATGACCGAGTAAAAGTCTGAAGTAATTCGTAATTGTATTCTTAGTAGTAGTATAGTAGTTCCAAAATAAGAACAGTAGTTCGAATAATCCAAATAATACAAATTATCAATCCTCATCTCGAAAATTCTGAAACATCATACAGAACAAACTATACAAAATATTTAACAGGAACACACTCAAACATGGAAAACATGCTACAACTAAAAGAAAAACACTCAAAGAACACACATATAACTATAAAACAAAATTCGAGTGACTCTTAAACGGGAAATACCTACAAACAAGTGTAGTATACAACGTCACTGTAAGAACTAAATAAAACATACATTACTTTGTATACATCGGAGTGGCATAGGGCACATAAAAGCTTATTTAATAAGGAAAATATGAACACAGCACAACACTGTCCAGGTATAAATGGCCCCTTCAAAATTCATACAAAAACATGCTGTAGCAGCTTACATGAATGAACTATTATGATTCGGCTTGATGATCATTGCAATCATCGCCTCTTCAACAGGTGCGTGTCTGCATGTAACGAGATTCACGCACGACTGCTAAAGCCAGATCACGTGATCGACATAAACACTCCAGTTCGACATTGTTTCCAAATCAGACAAGATGGGATCCTGCATTCTCTGCCAGGCCGATAGCAGAAGAATTGACAAACCAATGCACCTATCTTTGTTCCTTTGTTCCCGTCTTTTTATCTCACATCTAAAAATTAGCTTTGAAACATCTAAAATTGGTAACCCCTACGTGATTTAAAACACACAACCTTCTTCTTCAAAAAAAAAAATCCTACATTTTTTTCCTTTCGTAACGGTGAACTACAGATCAATCAACAGAAGGTTTTTTTTTCACATTTGGCGGTTAAAAGACTTAAAAACTGCTAGAAAAACACAAAATTCCATTTATATCAAGGATTTACAAACAAATCGATTACAGTAAGTGCATTTCACATGGGTTTTATTCATTTCTGACATGTTTTCGTTACAATTTGTTCGAAATATATATTTTTTCTATTGTAAGGATTATTGTTCTGCATTAACGTTTTTTCACATATTTTTACCAAATGTGTATGCCATCTTCAATTTAATCATTTTTCACTGCCTACATGCTATTTTTGCGCGTCCATTTTTCGTAATTCAATTAATTTAGTATTTTTTCTAATACTAGTTCTTGCCTTATTTCAATACGTGATATTTTCCATTCATGTAAATTTTTTTTGCCGCCTATTTGAAGTTATGGCACTATATTTTCACATATTTTCTAGATTTAGGCACATTTCGCTGTCCATGGCAAAGCGAAATCGTTAAAATAGGAATGTTTTCTTTCTTATACAGTGCATACCGCTTACATACACTTTTTATGTGCCACAATGCATTAATCACACACACTTACTCGCAACAGTGCTTTCCCACGCACGACAGTAGATATCAGCATCTACTCCTCCATGCATGTAACAGCACGCAGACTTGTGCTTCATGCTTGCTACAGTGTATAATCACACGGACTACTGATTTCAACATCAGTTTTTAACTGTTCTGCAGTACCCACGTGTAGTTAAGTTGCATGATCCTTGGACATGCAACTACGAAAAGATTTCACGTTGATCTTTATAATTGCTTACGTTCCTACCACCCCCATCTTAGGTGCTGTTTCTTGCACCACTTTTACTTTTACTCGATGCTCGACTTGCGTAGACGAAGACGAAGACTGGCAGATTCTTGCACTAACCTGTTATTATGTGGTAGAAAAGCTTCTGAACAGCTTATTTTTTTTATATGGAAATCGCTCCAGACAAGGCATGAAGCCACTTGATGTAAGGAGCTAACAAGAGCAGATATGATTATCGCAAAGACAGGAGTGCCTATTGACCTTAGTCTTGAAAAGGCTATAGGTAGGAGGAAAAAAAAATGACATGCAATATTATGAAAATAGCACCAACTTATAACAACTCAAGACACTGTATACTCTATTTAGAAGAGAAAATGGCGATAATCACATCACCAGCACAAATAAATCTACTAAACAAAAGATCAGAACGTATATCTAAACGCTGTCATGAAAATAAATTCCTACTAAAAACTAATTTTATGTTAACGCTCATTGTTTGAAGTTGAAAAGAATAAAATAAATGAAAAGAAAATAAGTATAAAATTCTAAGAACCGGTTTTGATTGGCCATTCACTTTTCTTGACATTTAAAACCCGGCAGCATAAAATGTTTAATGATTGCTGAGGAATCTCACACGATCCTACTTCATGAAACTGAGAAGTTGATCTGGAATTTTCTCATTTAAAAAATGTCCAGGAATCTTATAATTAGAGAATCCGTTCTGTCAAAAATGATGGAAAGGAATGTTACTTTTTTCAAACGAATAAATCAATCATTGGAAAAACATAGGCATTTTTTTTTTATATCACGCAATAAAATGTATTTCCCTTTAAACGATAAACAATTTACATGATACTCAATAAAAATTAGCTTGACTCCAATGTTTGTTTATTGCTACTTTGTATCAAGTGACTGCAAACAATCCTCACTTTTTATATAATACTTGAAATCAGTTTCTCCTGTTAAAGTCATTTAATGCTGGTAACTATTTCTAAACAAATGTTTTACTTTTGTAAACAAAGCGTGAGAGAAATACTTGTTCCATTTAAGATATAAATTGGCAAAATGATGGCATTCATACCTTTCTCGAGTTTTATTAATTATGTTTAACAGATTTGATACCCAATAAACGCTGGGTAGATCTGCTAGTTATTAATTAGTTTAGAATTAGAGTAAAAATTTGCAATGAAAATTGCGATCATTTTTTTTTTTTACATTTATAAATGACACTTTTCAATCATTTGTGGATTTCTTTAGCCGATAATTAACTTCTATTTGTAAACTTTCCTATTACGTCTCGTCTCTCTGTAAAATTAGAATATTTGATATTCTATTTTATCAAGGTTAGCAACGCGTGGGTAGAGAATTTTAATTGAATCTCTGAGCAGGTGCAATGTTGCTAAAATTCACTATGTAGTACGTTGGCAACACTGCAAGTGTCAGAAAATAAAAGATAGTTAAAAAAGAAGTTTCATTTATTTATAGTTTGTCTACAGCAAACGACAAACTATAATGACAAACGGACAAGTGAGAAATACATTGTTCCCATACAATAAAAATGCACAAGTTATTCATGTTAAAACGCAATGTGAAAACCTAGATTGTTTTGTGGCGTCTTTTCTGTTAGGGGATGTACACCAAAGTCAATGTTGTCTGTAGCACATCTGACCAATATATGAGGAAGAAATCGAGTCTTAATTCTCGACCCCATGTTGGTACAAGAGTTCTCACAAGGTATTCACAATGAGATTTGGGGATCTAAGCCCTTTTACTCAAGAGGTATAACTCTGGCTACTCTGGCCTGAAACCCGATTTTTTTTCTCCAAGGGAGATAATTCTAGTCCCGATATCTATATATTTAAAGTATAAATTATCAAGTTATGGTATTTTGACTTGCATACTTTTTTTTAACATCTATTATATGAAAGAAAGTCGTAATTCAGTCTGTCTATTTGTGTGTCCGGCTAAAAGTCAGAAGATACAGTTAACAAACCTTACATTATCGTATTCCATGTGACCCCCAACCTAGTTATGGTAAAAAGAATATTGTAATATTAATTCTCTTGGGGTCATCAGTTCCCAAATTAGTGCATGGGAATAAGTAAACATTACTTCTTTTTTTCATACTTACTGGTAGTTGTTTCAAAAGTAACACTGAAATTAGATCAAATAGTCGGTCATCTTTTTTTTTTCTTTCTTGCTTTCTTTTTATCTTTCTTTCTATTACTTTATTGAAACCAGTGACCAGAAAGAGAGGGGGATTAGAGAGAGAAAGAACGAAGGCAGCCAGAGGCAATCGGGGGGAGAGTTAAAGAGAAAGAAAGGAAGTCAGAGGGAGAGAGAGAAAGGAAGTGGGAGGTAGAGGTAGAAAAAAAAGAAGTTTTAAAAGAAAGATGTTATGCATACTTTTTTAAACTCTTCTATGTTGTTATCCATGCATCTGGGCAACGCCATGTAGCCCTGCTATGGTCACATAAAATAAGTTTATGTGATTTATGTGATGGTATGAGAATGCAAATGCTTCAAGTTCAATTCTTTAAACCAAATCATAATAGAATTCTGAAACTAAAAGAAAGTAAGAACTAGTTGATACAAAATCGCCCAAAACCTTTTTTGCATAAACCCTTTTTCTAGAAAGTAATCAGATTCATTTATTACAAACATTCATGTCATAATCTTACTCAGCTGAAAGTGAATTCCCAAAGGTATTTTTGTACATGTTCAAAGCTAACATGTTCTGCCAACATCTAATATATCAAGTAAAGTCAGTCCTTTTATCCTTTCTTTGTCATCGATAGCTTTCTTGCTATAAAATCAATATTTGATTTTGGTTCGTCAGTTTTTTTTGTGGATTGTTGCCACATGTTGTTAAGAAAAATAAAATGTAATTCAATTTAATTCCTTTGAGAAAATGTAATTCGATTTAATTTCTTTGAGAAAATACTTTGACCAGATCGGAATTATTTTCCAATGGCCGCTATCTTTAAAAAAGGAACATGACTCTGTATCCGTCTATACAAAGTTATTCCCTTTGATTGAAACAAGAGAATACTATTTGGGGGAGGGCGTCATAGTTAAAAAAAAAAAGAAGCAAAGCAAAACAAATTGCAAGTAAAGACACTTCCAGACAACGCTGGGTAAGTTTAGCTAGTAAAAGATTTAAAAAATAAAGCAAAACTGATTTTGTAGCAGTCTGAAATAGGACCTATTTCATATGCGTCCACTGTGGGCAAGTTGGTCTTAAACTAACCAATCGGCTCACAGGGTGTATTGATTTCAGCTAGTCCCTTGCGGACTATTTGCACCCCTGTTGAACGGTGGAACGGATCGTCAGAGAAACCCTGGCCGTCAACCTAGAAGGAACTCTTCTTCACCTCTCTCCTGCCCCCTCATCCACTGGATTTCCGAGCACCGCTCTCCGGGCTGTAAAAGAACTTTGTTTACTTCCACCGGACACCAGTCCTACCTTTTTCTATGCTATACCCCAACGGTATAGGATACGCAATAAAGATTTGTTTAATGTTAAAAGAAGCGTTAAGTTTTTCCTCGTATGACTACCATCTACCATGCTTATACTTATAGTGAGGCTACGACTACTAGCTGTAGCTATTATAATTTTGCGTAAAATCTCAGATATTTGCAACTAAGTTTTCTTTCTTAAATTTGTCTTGATTTCTGAATCTGTTTCAAATTCTTTACAAAAGATAACAATAGATGTTTAATCGATAAAGCAGGGTTGCCGAGTCGAGGCAATCGGAAATTTTGGAAAGAGTCTGACTCGTAAGACTCCTAGGAGTCGAAGTCGGATTTAAAATATCTGACTCTGATTATTACTGAATATTGGAAGACTTTAAAATAATGAGTCAGACTTAGAGTCGGATATTTGGGAATTATAGAAATCGGAGCTGGACCTTATACCTTCCGACTCCGCAACCCTGGTTAAAAGAATTCGATTTTATGTGACTTATTATTTTCGAGTTCTCTTTTTACTTTATTTAATTGCTTTTTAACGTGTACAATAAAAGTGAACCTAAAGTGAACTTGAAATGTCCATCAATCAAACTTCATAGACAATCGGCAACTGAAACAATTGCCAGCCTTATGTTTCGTTGTGATTGTTTTTGCCTATTTTCCGAGACGATCATAAATGCCTTGGTTTTTTTATGCTTCTAAGAAACAGGCGGCGACATTCGTGTTTTTACGCAAGCATCCTGTCTATTCCATTGTTATGTGTTTTTCATTTTTTTCTATTAAAAGTTGAAATGAGATGACGAAATAGGCAAAATAAATAAATATTTGTATTATTTGAACTATTCGGACTACTGTTCTAATCAGTAGTCCGAATAATCCAAATAATCCGAATTATCAATCTGCATCAGAAAAATAAATACACGTAGTTAGCAAGTTTTACGGCATGTCAACCTTCGTCGTTGGGTTATTTTATGCTGAAACTTTACATTCATGTTTTGGATACGATTGGTTTGTAGATGCTGCTTTTTTGTTGTTGACACACGTGTTTGCATAGTTAATGCCATTAAATGACTGGTTAATTCGAATCCATGACAAGAAATCTGTGGAGGAAAGCATAATAGCAAAAAATGATAAAGTCTCGCTTCTCGGCCTTTTGGCTAAGATCAAAGTGTAGTATCTGTTCTCTCATTTTGATTTTGGTCAAATATTTTTTCTAATGTACTGATTCTCGCCCTATTCATTGGGGTGGGGGATGCAGTAACAACCCTCTTGTTTGACATTGTCAGTGGCACCCTCACCGCATGACCCACTTTTACTATCACTTCCTTCTCCCTTCGGGTTGAGATGCAACACTGACCTTCCCGTAAGCCTCGAGCGACAAGGGGGGTCAAACCCACTTTCTCTCTTCTATTAACGCTCTCCCCCTCCCTCTCTCAGTTCTATCTCCCCCTCTTGCCTGTTTTGGCGCCCTGAGAGCGCGCCAAAACCGGCTCTATAGTCGACGCCGTCTCCACGCCAGTTGAAATCGTGAACTTTCAGCCCCCCCACCCACACTTCTTTCTTTGATTATTATTTTAACTGGCAGAGACATGGAAGAGATTTCATTTACCACCAAGAACGCTGAGGAGCATGACACATCTCTCAGCCCGGACCCCACCAAGACAGTTGCTCCCATAGAGGACGACTCCCCCAATGGGGGAGCCGAAAAGGACAGGGCATACTGCCCGGATCTAGACTTTCCTAAAAAGGACTCCCCATGCGGGAATGAACACCAAAAAAGGGAGGCTCCCCTGCAGGTTGACTCCCCCAATGGGGAAGTGGGACCCGCAAAGTGCACCGATGGGGCTTACCGCCCGGATGTCATCGTGCCAGGGGCGGCTTCCCCTAAAAAGGATTCCCTTTGCGGGAATGCAAACCAAAAAGGGGTTGCTCCCCCAGAGGCTGACTCCCCAAATGAGGGAGCAGACAAACGAAAAGAGGCGGTTTCACCCAATATGGTGGTGCCCTCTGCAGTGGAAGTAAGCATGGCTCCCCCAGTGAGTGGCTCCATTGCAGGGAGTCTGGCTTCCCCCAGCGAGGGAGCAAAAAAGGGAAAAGAGCCAGCTTCACTCAATGCGGCGATTCCCTCCACTTCCAATACCCTCCGGACTCCCCGGAAAAGGGGCTCCGCTTCCAGGAGCCAAGGCGTCTCTGGTTCCACCATCAGGGACCAGGGGGAGGCCAAAACAGCACCACCGAGGGAGTCTGCTTGGGGGAAGAAGAACCCAGAGAAGAGGTTGTCCCCACAGGACTACAAAGAATTGTATTTAAAAAAATATAAACAGTACATTGAAGGGAATGTACTGCAGCCTGTGCCTGGTTCCTGGGAGGCGATTGAGGACAGGGTTTTGTCCCTCGTAACCTCGGACTTGAAGGAAAATCGCCTCCTGGGACTCAAAAAGGAGGATATGGCGGAGCTCCTAAAGAAGCTAAACATTCCGGCAACCTATATCTGCCAAAGGAGCTATGCCATGTGGGACATCCTGCTCCCCTCTCTGGAGGAAGCAGAACGTCTCTCCATGAAAGAGATGAGGAGCGGGAGTATAAAATTGCAGCCCGAATACCAGGGCAAAAGGAGGACCCGGGTCCACATTTATAATGCCCCACCTGAGCTGTGCGCGGATTACCTAGGCGCATACTTCAGCCAGTTTGGGGATGTAGAACAAGTGGACCCGGTAAGGTCCAGGAGTGGACTACACATGGCCGACTACACGATCGCCATGAAGCTGATGCGGGCAGACTTCCTTGCAATTCCGTCGGTGCTGACGCATAAAGGCTGGAACGTGCCGATCGTGGTAGAAGGCCGTCGCCCGCACTGCTGGTTTTGTCAGCAAATAGGCCACATGGCAAAGAACTGCCCCAAAAAAGCAGTTTGCAGCCAAATAACGCCATCGGCTGCTCCTGTGCCGGTTCTGAAGACAGCTCCAACCACTCTTCAAATTTCTGCTACAACAACAGCCCCAAGATCAAAAAAACCCTTGGGAAGAGCAGAAGAAGAATGCAGCACAGTAGTGAGGGAAGAGAGGAAGAATGTAACCGCTTCCACCGTGATCTCACTACTCGTCCAACCGCAGGAACAGCAGCAACAGGAACAGCAGAAGCAGCAGCAGCAAAATGAACAGATTGCCCTCAGGCCGCAAAACCGGCAGGGGGTAAAAAGAAAACAAAAAAAATCCTCCGATGAAGAGGAAGAAGTCGGTGAGGAGGAGATGCCGAAAGATTTGCTCCCCCCCGGTTCAGAAAAAGAACAAAGTAAAGGAAAAAAGAGGATAAGGGAAGAAAAGATTGCCCAATCCCCCATGGAGCAGACACCATCCCCGACACCTCCAAAACCTACATCCACACAACCAACTCCCATCCCCAGTACAACAATTTCGAAGAAAAAACCTATCCCCACTCTGCAAGCATCGGCCCCCACACCAACACAAGCAATAACACCAGCCCCCACACTGCATTTATCAAAACAGACACCTGCACATACACCACCCAACTCCGAATCCTCTCAGCCCAAACTAGTCAAACCGGGGAGGAAAAGGAGCCAATCTTCCTCACCGGCTCGGAGGAAAATCAAAGAAAGACCCCTCCCCTTTAAATTGGGGAGGGAGCTGTGTAAAATTGACCCCCTATCTTTTGGCATGGACGTATCTTTCCGGCAGAAGAGGAACTTAAAACCTCTGTTGGACTTCAGCCAGATAGGGGGTAAAGACATAGAAGACCCCACCAATTTCCGGAGGCCCCCTTCTTAACAACTTTTGTAAGGCTTCCAGCCGGTCGTAACAACTCTGTCTGGCAAATGCTGGAGGCCACGGAGGGAGCCATACCGGGAATAAACCTCACCAAGGACAAAGACCCTTCCCTGGACGAACTTTTACCAGAATGCAAGGGAAGGGTCCCAATGTTGGTTCATCCTTCTCTTTATAGGGCCTTAAAACTTACCTTTCCCCTGGACGTCGGCGGCATTGCGCGCAGCGGCCAGGACACCAAAGAATTGGCCACATTGAGCATGGCGCATAGCGTCGGCGTCCTCTTGCCGGCAGACTTTGGAGCCGGGTGCGACACTGCTTAAGGTAAGTTCATGACTCTGTGCTTGGCTAGTTTGAATGCAAGGGGCTTGAGGTCTTCAAACCGGGCGGTTCGCGTCCGGAGGGATCTCCTGTCCCTGGGAGTGGATGTAGCTGCGATCCAGGAGACGCACTTTGTTTCATCCGTGGATTGTCAGGTGCTGACAAGAGACTACGACGTCTTCTCAGCATATGGGAATCCCCGGGGGAAGGGTGTCTCCTTGCTTGTGAAATGCACCCTGTCCGCGACGGTAGACGTTGTTCATAGGGATTTGGGGGGCAGGCTGGTCGTGGCCGATGTGGCCGTAAAGGATTTTGTGTTCCGGGTAATTGCGGTTCATGCACCCAGCACCGCTCGAGAGAGGGTCTCCTTTTTTCGGGATCTGGACGTGTTTGTCGCATGTCCGAAACGCGTAGTTTTAATGGGAGATTGGAATGCCATCCTTAATCCCAAAATAGACAAGGTCGGGAGGGGAACGAGAGGGACGGAGAGATGTGAGACCAGCCTGGTTGACCTGATGGAAAGATGCGATCTGGTCGACAGGTTTCGTGTCGATCATCCGGGGCGGGAGAATTGGACATGGACAAATAGTGTGCCTTCCTACCCGAATACTTATTTGGATAGGATGTTAGTTAGAAGAGGCGATGTAGACTTTATATCGTGTCCTACGTTCAAATGGCTAGGTCAATCGGACCATAAACTAGTTATGGCCCAATTGAAGTTAGGGAACAGGCCTAAACTAGCCGGGTACTGGAAGTTGAATACCTCCTTGCTGGAGATACGAGACTTCCGGGAAAAGCTAATGCAGCTTATCCAGAAGGCCTTAGTGGGGGCAGTTACCGGAAGTAGGTGGTGGGTTAGTTTAAAAACTAAGATCAGAACCTTTTCCGTCAAATACGCCCAGCGTCTCGCTTTAGATAAGGCCAAGACGGAAAAGCACTTAGAAGAGAAACTAACCCGGGTGGTGGCTGAGGGGGATACTGTAAGCATAGAACTAACTAAACAAGACCTACGACGCGAGGCTAGCGAGCGCTATGAAGGCCAAGTAGTTAGGGCTAGGCTAAGGAAAGTTTCCAATGAAGCCGTGAACTGCGACGTAGATGAGCGTAGGGAAGTTTCGAGGCGTGGCTCGGATAGATACATTGGAAAAGTAAAGCACCCAGATGGACGTGCCTTGGAGTCGACTCGGGAGATCTGCGAGGGATTTCGGGAGCATTTCGAGGAACGCTACACCCAACTGCCCAACCTCCCGGTCCAGGAGTTTGGCAACTATTTGGCTGACTCTCCCCGCCTCGATGTGGCTAGAGCAGCTGGTTGTGAAGGCAGGGTTACGGAGCGTGAGGTCTTAGCTGCATTGAAGCAAGTCGGCTGTGACAAATCGCCGGGACTTGATGGTCTGCCCTACGAGATGTATTTGAGGCTGTCGCACATGTTTGTGCCGATTCTGACGAGTGTGTTCAACCACTGGTTTAACCAGGGTTCTATCCCAGGTCAAGTTACCAAGGGAGTGATCACATTGCTAAAGAAGCGGGACAGGCATGGTGGGGAGGAACTAGACGATTACAGGCCCATTACTCTGCTAAACACAGAGTTAAAGATTTTGGCCAAGATCTTATCGAACCGGTTGCAGGGTGTCATCGGAGAATTGATCGAACTTGAGCAGAACTACGCTGTGAAGGGGAGATCGATTCAGAACAACTTGCACCTGATTCGTACGATCATAGAGGGGATAGAAGACGACACGGAAGCCGCGCTGATCAACTTGGATCAGTCCAAAGCTTTCGACAGGGTCGACCATCGCTTATTGGCATCTGTTTTAGAGACAGCCGGTTTCAAACCGGATTTCCGCAAATGGATCTCCGTTCTGTATAGCTCGCAGACGGCAGTAGTACAGGTAAACGGAAGGCGTTCGAGGTCTTTCGCTGTCTCCCGGTCGGTACGCCAGGGTTGTCCGCTGTCGCCCCTGCTCTACATCCTTGCACTGGAGCCGCTACTTCGCAAGCTAAGGAGTGGGGAGGCAGGTCTGGCCCTATGCGGAATCGCTTTGCCTGGTGGAGCGCGAGCCAGGGTCTCCGCGTTCGCCGATGACATCACCGTCTATGTGTCGTGCTTCCAAGACATTGAGAGGGTGACAGGGGCGCTCACACATTACGAAACGGTCACAGGGGCCAAAATCAACTGTAACAAGTCAACTGGCCTGCGGTTGGGTGCCTGGAGCGGTGACACAACCCTTCCAGCTCCGTTCTGCTGGACAGATGGCCCGGTTCGAATCCTTGGCGTGTGGTTCGGACCGGGCCTCCAGCTCGATAGGAATTGGTCGGAGGTACAGTCAAAGGTCGAAGCGTCGGTTAACACTTGGCTTCGAAGGAAACTCTCCTTAAAGGGTAGAGCGGAGGCGTGCGCCACCTACGTCTTCCCTCTCATCCTTTACCGATTGGCTGTGCTTCCCCTGCCTGTGAACCGCCTCAAGGTGCTCCGGCGCTTTCTGTCCTCACTTCTCTGGGACAGGAAGAGGCATTGGGTTTGCAGCCAGGTCTGCATTCAACGTCCGTGTGAGGGAGGCTTGGGGATGCCTGACTTGACGTGTCATCGAGACGCCGAGAGACTGGCTTTCCTGAGTCGAACATTGACAGAGGAATCTGCGTGGAACCCCGCGGTCGATAGTGCTTTCCCCGACCTTATCCTCGACCATTCGGTTGAGGGCCATCGTAGGCCGAGGGGTGAATCGCAGTTTTTCAGGGAGTGTCGAGCAGCGCTCAAAAAGCTTCCTAGGTCCAGTGACCTTTCGCGGCTTTCTAGAAAAGAACTCCATAGAGGATTAGTGAGGGGGGCAGCTGACGATCCTTTAGTTAAGCGTTGCGGGTGGACAGAGGAGGAGATCCGCTCCGAATGGAGTTGGGCACCGGGAACGAGTCATATCAACAACTCGGAGTTCTCTCTGACCTGGCGATTGGCCCGGAATGCGCTACCCCTTAATGCAATACTGCAGAGATCCGGAATTGAGGACTCACCCGAGTGTCCCCGTTGCGACAGGCTCTTTGAGGAAACGCCTGATCACGCTTTCTTCTTGTGCCATAAGCTCCAGCAGTACTGGGAGTACGTCAATGAGGTGACGGCTCGCATCGATCCTGAGCAGCCGCTGCCACTGCACCTAGCTTACGTAATAGACAACGTCTGTCCGCCGTGGGATGGGGAGAGACGAATGGTGTTTCTCGTGATCCTGGCTGTAGCGCGAATGGTGGTGTGGACGTCGCGTCTGAGAAATAACCAGGGGGTTGAATCTTTTGCTGATCAGGATCTGATCGCATTCTTCAAGCACCAGCTGAAAGTCAAGATCAGATGTGATAGGAAAAGATTACACTCCTCGGTTTTTGAAAAAAGGTGGATACAAGTAGCGAGCTTGTGTGTACGAAAAGGAGTCAAGTATGAGTACGTGTTCCCGGCCTGAGCATGGCGTGCACGGTTCCTTGTCCAGTCGGACCCCAGCCCTTTGGGTAAGTTTAGCCTCTTATCTAGTTGAATGAATGAGTTATCCCACCCTCCTGGTAATAGAAACCCTCCAAGATGCCCACTCTCCACTTTCAATTTTTTGTCCTCAGCCCCACCCCAACTTGCATTTATCTTGGAAGGACACCACCCACTCTCCAAACTCCATCCCCCACTCTCTTTCTTTTCCTACTTAGATCCCACTCCCATTTAGAGACGAATCTGCTTGTTTTTGGTTCGGAACAAACCGGAAAACAGTGGCCAGTCTAATATTTAGAAAGGGTTAGGAGGGTCTTACTAACTGGGTTTTGCTTTTCTCCCCTACCCCATTATACTCCAATGAATTTCTGTAAATATAACCATATTTATTTATTTATTTATTTATTTTATTTTGAAAGAGAAAAAAAAAAAAAAAAAAAAAAAAAAAAAAAAAAATTAAAAATTTTTTTTAAAAAAAACCTAAGGAAAATTTTAAGATTGCCAACTTATTTTATAATAGCCTAAGTAGGACGGCCCCTAGAGTAAATGTGGTATTGTGGTGACTGAGATGATTCTAGTTAAGAGTAGGATAGACAATTTTATTACCTTAGACAAAGGATGACCAACGACACCCTCCCCACACTTTTGATGGCCTTGTGCCTAATTTGTTTTGAATATAAACATGTATTTTCTGCAAATAAATTTTTCAAAGTGTAGTATCTGTTCCGATGGATACTGCACGCCTGTTCTGTGCAGTTCTAGGAGGTCCACCCTCCCAGGCTTCGCCTCCCCTCTTTGGGGAGGAGTAAGTTTATTGCTTACTGTCTGAGGCGCCCCTACCAGGGAATGCCGACGGGGCTGCCCAGGCAATTTTTAAATGGCCAGAGTGCTCACCTCTCGAGCGCTGGCTTTTAACCCCACTTGCTCGACCCGATCTTGGGTCACATCTTACTTGTGGGAGTAAGATAAAACTGGCCTTGTGCCTAACTCCGCGAGGAGTAAATAAATATCCATACCAAAATATAGCAATTTTATTGACAACTTGTTAGGACAACCAAAAGTAAAAGTTCAGAAAGTCCAAGAACGTTCTAGGTGAAAAGAGTTGTTTTATTTGTAAGAAGAACTTGAGCGGGCATGTTTGTTTTGGCTGCCGCCATATGACTTTGTGTGCAGCTGTGTGTAAGTTCTGTGGATTAGGTTGTTGGTGTGCATATGTATGTTTGCCTTTTATTTAGTGAGTGTATGTGTGAACTTGTGTGTAAGAGAGTAGCTTATGAATGTTTCTTGTCGCATGTGCCACTTGCCCTCGCCGCAAGGATGTTTTCATGTGCGTCGCGTCTGAGAAAAGAACTAGAAAAGAGAAAAAGCTGTATGTTTGGGTTTTTATATTACACATAACATTTGGAGGTGAATATTTTTGCGCCTGTGATTGGTTGAAAAAAGCTGGTGATTTGAGCTTTTGTCAAATCGAGAGTCGATACCTAACCCAACATTCGTTGCTGCTACCGCTTTCATAAATCTATCCGTAACTACTCCCTAATTGGAGCCAAACTGTGAAAAAGTTAAAAAGATATAAATAACAAGATGGTTAAGTTGTGTTTACACAGCATGTCGACCAGTTTTGCCTGTGAATAGTTTGTAAATTAAATTGTTTGTTGGTATATATTTTATAAACAAATAGTTTGCAAATGATAGTTTCTACTTAACTCATAGATGGTGCCCTGACAGATACTACCATTCCGAGTCAGAGTGGACCTGGGAGTAGTAAGAGTAGTGTTAACTAAGGGGTGACTCCACACTCTCCAAAGTTCACAAATTGGGGCCCTCATCATTGAATGCCCTTTTGTGTCATACCCAGGACGTTTGGAGGGGGGGGGGCGAGTTCCCGTTAACCGCCCCACCCCAAAATCGATATTTCCAATACATGTCTACCTTTTTTTTCTGCATACCCTATTTCTAGACCCTCTCCCCCAACCGAAGACAAATCAAAATGGTCTCTTCTCATTTACTGAGAATATTTTTCAAACTTTGAAAGTTGACAGCAGAAAATAATCTCTATATTAATAAAATTATGAGACAACTTGTCTGTGTGTGTGTTGTAGAAAAAGTACTGACACCCCCTGCCTTATACAACGAACTATATGGAGTAAACTATCAACGACGAGGATGCTAGTCTTGAGGAATATGATAGTAGTATGAGTACAGCTGGACCATTCCCCGTATACATTACTAGTCAGTTATCTAACTTGTAACTACCTATTGCATTGTTCACTTACAGTAATACTAATAAAGCCTTTTATATTTCTATGTTGGCCATTCGAGTTATTATTTGGATCATATTACAAAAAGATGTGTGTGTTTCTCGCCTCTAGGTGACTTAGACATTATTTTATCTAAATGTTAATACGATAGCCGCACCTAGATTTGGAAAAGCATTCAAGTCACCTAATTTTCGTAATGTTTTCAAGTATTTCCCTTTGGCGCAACGGTTAGCGACATAGGATTTTGACGTCGGCCCGACTGGTTTATAGTTCGATCCCAACCAACCTCTAAGATTTCTTTTCTACATCGAAGGTTGGGGGGGAGGGTGTAGGGAATGGACGACCGGAAAGACACATATTAATACGATAGCGTGTGTGTTATTTTGTGTGTCATGCTTACATCAAAAGCAACAACCTTCCGAATCTTTGTATGCTACTTATGAATTGGAGCCAAATTTGATTTAATCTAAAGCATTTACAAAGTAAGGTTTAGTCGTCGAAATATTACCTTCACTAGAAATATTGTATATAAAGAAGTTTTGTAAATTGTTTCATGTATTGTTCATTTTTAAAAATAAATATACAAATCAAATCTTATCATATTTTATTCAAACATGTATAGGTTAGGAACAAGATAATTAGTATTGAAAACATCATTTCGTGTAATTTACACGGGTCCCGCTAGTTTACTATTAATTGAATATTTATTGAAATATAAAATTAAATGATGAAATTAAATTCAGCAGAATGCATTTCTGTTTCTTCCTAAATAAGTTAGCTATTTTAATCTTTTCTTAATAGTTGAAAAAAATGCATTATTTCGAAATTTGAAAAGAATTTGGAAGCATTTAAACTGTCGAATAGGAAGTAATTTCTGTCTTTAAAATCCTTAGCAGATCCTCATATATTAAAAGATTGAAAGTTTTGGAAGCTATTTACATCCAATAATTTCATAAATGAAGATTAAATTATCACCTTTTCAACAATTATAGTTTTATAACAATTTGGTTCAATTAATAATTTAGAGACCAAACGATACCGTAATAATTAAACTTAACTTTCAAAATCCTATTTTAAAAAAAAATGGTTAAAAAAACAAACAAGCGACATAATTTAGATTCCCAGACATCTAGTATTTGATGAAGTTTTTTTTTCTTTCTTCTTTTTTTACATGTCACTAATGTGTAGCAGTCAAATATTTTTATGTACTATTTTCCTTTGTACAGATGTATAACTGAAGTGATTGGCCCCACCAGCCAATCAGAAGCCTTGGCGTAGGAATACAAGAATTGTCAAACTACTTCTTACAGCGTTTTTCCACTCATAGCAGTTGGAGTGAGCACATCATCTAGACAAAATGTATTTCGTTGGTTTCCCCAAATCGTCAACGATATGGTAAATCTACCAAGTCGCATGTCGCCCTTTATAACAATTGACACTTAGCTGTTTTAATTCCTTTTCAGCACAGCCCAAATAAAAAGTATTTCCATGTAAAACTGTGATGTCATCAGTTGATTCATCTTTGGAGTCAGATGAACCTTTTATTAAAGTCTACTATAATTAAAATGGAGAATGGATACCATTCATTCCCCATCAATATAAATAAAAAGCAGTTTCTTCTTTAATATATTTCCATTTCTTTTACAGTTGGACGATGAAGTCATTACTTATTTCATGACCCTCTTCAAGGATCCAATGGGTATCAGAGAGCATGGGATCAATTACGAGGACAAAAATTACCGCTGTGTCAGAGCAGAAAGACATGCTATTTATGCTAAACTTGTAAGTTTATAGAAATTCAATTTTTCTATTTTCAATTATTCAAAATTTCATAGAAATACTAAAAGAATACCCATCCCATTATTTAATTTACCTCTGAGGTCATCAGATCTAAGCCTGTATTTAAGACTCATGTTACACGTCCCTACCATTGAAAAAAAAATCGTAGCTCGGCATCTTCAATTAAAGTGGGCGAGGGGAAGTTTGTCGACTGGATTTTCGACCATACTGAATTCATCACCTAGCATTCTGATATTGTCATTTCTTAGTTCTATAAATAAGGCACATCCATGCCTAGTGTAATTTGGGATGTTGATTCCTGATGTATCCTTAGAATCAGCTGCATCTTCCTCAACTCATTTAGCTTCCTGTAAAATATCCAACTTTCAGATCAGTGGAGTCTGGAACAAGAGCATACCATATTTTACACAAAGACATGAGTAGTTATAAAAGGTTTTTAACCTATAAAACAAGTAAAGCAAGAGTTATCTCCACATGTGTTCATTACTACTTTAATAATAGAATAACCATTAATCACTACATTTGTGGGATTTTGGATCTCAGTTGTATGATGAGTTGCCCCTTAATATACTAAGGGAATGTTATGATCTGAATAGAATCAAAGGGTTTAGTTGAAACTTAAAAATTGTACCAAAGAAGGTAGACTAAAAAAGAAAAAAAAAACAAAAAAAAACAAGTAAAGCATGAGTTGTATCCCCTTGTGATCACTACTACTTGAATAAGTAAAGCATGAGTTGTCCCACCCTGCGACGACGACTACTTGAATAATTTAAACAACCATTAATCTCAATTTTTGTTGGGTTTAGGGAAAACTAATTATAGAACTTTTCGAAATTTGCGAAAATGCATAAATTTTGCTGATTAGTGCGAGGGGTGCAAGTTTATCTTCAGGCGGATTTTGAGCAAAAATTATCAAAGTAAATTTCAGATATTTGCCAATAAATGCCATCTATAATGCTTTTCTGAAGGGAATTTCAAGAAGATCCATTAATTATCCTTACCATAAGCTAGTTGTTTTCAAAAGTTAGCGTTCAGTCTTCCCTATTACTTTCATTGTGTCGGCATCAGTAAATGATAATCGGTCGGAAGCAATTCATGAGACGATCGTCCAAAAGTCATTTTCTTTGCTTAAAAGTTGAAAATGTTTTTGTGTTATTGTTTCTTGTTTAACACCCCCTGCTCTTATTTTATACTGTATCTATCATTATAGCTTTTATATCACACACACACACACACACACACACACACACACACACACACACACACACACACACACACACACACACACACACACACACACTCTCTCTCTCTATCCTATCTTTCTCTTTAATTTGTATAATTTATAAGTTATAAATAAACTTAAACATATTTATTGTTTATAAATGTCCAGCACAAATGCAGACCCCATGATATTATTTAAAACTCCTTAATGAAACATTAATGCCCTCGTTTGATTCCTTCTGCAATTTCACCTGGGAAAGGTTGTTTTTGATCTTGGTATAGGGCTTGATAATCAATTGCTTCCGCTGGACAGAAACCTACTTTATATTATAGACACATATAAACATATATATTTGTATGCAGGGGTGCGTAAGGTCTTTGAAGACATACATTATTTTTCCTATATCAGGAATATTATTTCACTTCATATTTTCTATATTTCAGAATTATCAATGGCAGCCTCATATACTTACACAACCAATGAAGAAACGCACAGTTATCGTGATTATAAAAACTGAATATAGCAATTTAGAAATAGAAACATTTTGAAGTCATTTGATCTTTCGTTTACAAAGTTTGCAAAAAGTTAAAGACTAAAAATGGAAAGGTATCACCATTATGAAAACGTAAGAGACATTCTAGATACACTAATAGCATTAGAACAGCTGAATTTATTCGACAAATACAGCACACCGTTGGTGTTAATCCTAGAAGATCCATGTAATCGATTGTGTGTCAGAAGGAACAGTTTGAAATGTTGTCTATAAACACATCAGATACACAAATCTTATACAATGAGTAAAGGTAATTTTATGTCAGAAAAGGTGAATGGGAATCGCTTGATCAGAGCTAATAGAGTTCTAAGCAAATTTTAAAATTTTCCTCATCACATGACTTCTAACATTTGGCCTTTGAGTTTTCAAGATCTCAATCTTTGGACTACTATGTATGGAGCTTAGTTGAGAAAAAAGTTAATAAGCACACTCATGACACTAAATAATCTCTAAAAGTCTCCATAGAGCAAAGTCCAATATGAACAAGGACCACCTAATGCTAGCATGTAAGCAATTCAAACCCTAACCCTAACCCTAACCTAATGCTAGCATGTAAGCAATTCAAACCCTAACCCTAACCTAATGCTAGCATATAAGCAATTCAAACCCTAACCCTAACCTAATGCTAGCATGTAAGCAATTCAAACCCTAACCCTAACCTAATGCTAGCATGTAAGCAATTCAAACCCTAACCCTAACCCTAACCCTAACCTAATGCTAGCATATAAGCAATTCAAACCCTAACCCTAACCTAATGCTAGCATGTAAGCAATTCAAACCCTAACCCTAACCTAATGCTAGCATATAAGCAATTCAAACCCTAACCCTAACCTAATGCTAGCATGTAAGCAATTCAAACCCTAACCCTAACCTAATGTTAGCATGTAAGCAATTCAAACCCTAACCCTAACCCTAACCTAATGCTAGCATATAAGCAATTCAAACCCTAACCCTAACCTAATGCTAGCATGTAAGCAATTCAAACCCTAACCCTAACCCTAACCTAATGCTAGCATATAAGCAATTCAAACCCTAACCCTAACCTAATGCTAGCATGTAAGCAATTCAAACCCTAACCCTAACCTAATGTTAGCATGTAAGCAATTCAAACCTCACATAAAAGCCGTTATCAAAGCTGAAGGTGACTCTACTGAATAAAATTGCAAAACAAAAAAATGTATTCTTATCTTCCAAAACGTTTTTTAGTAAAAAAGACATTATTATTTGTTTTAAGAGTCATTTTTATGTTTGTATTAACCTATCCTAAAATACATTACGCAACCTCTACATATAGACACAGACGTGTGTGTGTGTGTGTGTGTATTGTCTGCATCTTTGAATGTTTATCTTTTTATGTAGAGCATAAAAATCCTCAGAACTGTGGATAATGACCTACTTTTGGTGCCAATTCCAGAATTTTATATATATATATATATATATATATATATATATATATATATATATATATATATATATTTGTTTAAGGGTTGAGTCATTTGAACAGGAGGCATGAAAAACACACATAATAATTCCAGCTGTGAACACTTTGTAAAAGTGTCATTCATTTCATTAAGACATTTTAACAGTTTATGGTTTCTTTGTATTTAGATGTTAAAATAAAGATAAGAGTAGAAACTGTTTTGTCTGTTTTGGGAACACAATACACTGGTGTCCCATATAACACAAATAAGGTTAATATTAACTTTAGGAGAATCCTAAAAAATGCTGCTCGGCACTATTTCAAAGCACTTTATTATTGTAGAAAACCATTTTTGACTATATGTATAATATGTATATATATATATATATATATATATATATATATAAAGCAAAGTTGTGTATGTGTGTTGTGGCATCACAGTTAAACGGTTGATCTAGGAGCCAAACTAGTCGTAAATTTTGAATCAGCATCTTCGATCCGGTGTCCTTATTGATATCAGAAGTTCTTGAACCTTTTGTAAAACTCATCTTATATAAATAAAGATTTTGTCCGTCTGTCCATCCGTCAGTCATAAATTTTTTAAGCATAATAAATACATCGCAAAATTTGTCTGATTTCGAAATATCAGACATCTTAACTACTTTTAGAAATGGAGACTATTGCATTAATAGTAAATAATCATTTCCCAACAAATAAAGTGGATGCCATGACCGGAAATCGAAACAGAAACCTTGAGGTCTTCAGTCTAAGGTTCTACCAACTGATCTATTTGAACTTTCTGATGAATAGAGTTTAGAACATTAACTTAACAAAATAATTATAGCTTTGGCGGTACATTATAGATTTGTGATTTACATCATGTTTCAAAACATGAATTCAAACATAAGCGATAATAAAAATAGTATAATAGCATTGGAAATTATTTTAATATTCTAAAACAATTTATCATGCTTTAACTCTACAGCAATAGTGAATTAAATGAGCCAATTCGTGTTTACAGTGGTTGCCAGCATAGTGATCCTTTGCTTGCGCATGATAGTAGGCCATCTGCAGGAGCTAGAATTTGGGGCCGTAGGGCCCATGAATTCTTTTTATTCAAAATTAAAAGTACATAAACTAGCATTAGAAACAAATGGCCAAATCTTTTTAGTGTTTCTTCTGAGCCGACATTGTATGTATTTGACGTATTGTTTACTTTGAAGAGAAAACAGTTATCCTTTTTTTTATTAAAAATGGATAAAACGTATTTGATAAATGTTCACTAATATATTTTTAGTTTGATAAGAAATTTTTTTATATATATATTTATGCTTCCTTATGTTTCTTTATCTATTTTAGGTAATCAAACTATTTTAGATCTATGCGGAGAGGTAAAAAAAATCCCTACGCCGAACTTATTTAAGTAGGTTAAAAATACAAAATATTTTTGTTAGATCGATGGCCTTGTGGATAAAGCTTTCGTCTTCAGTTTAAATATTTTATGCCATCGTGGGTTCGAATTCCACACTAGACAATTCCGGTTATTTCCTAGCCGATATCAATCATCATAAACCTGAATAATATTTTTTCTTTTAATAAAAAAATGGATGAAAAATATTTAATAGATGTTCTTAACTTCTAATCTTGGCTATAAAATTGAAGAAAACTTGAGAAACCCGGCGTAAATAAAACATTATGATTGCTGTTTGAGAGACAATTTTTCAACATGGCCGCGTCTTGTTTACATTGTTACTGTTGCATAATGGTCGATTTTTTTTCGTGTGTAGACAAGTAAAATGGACTTTAAAGTAAATTACAATTATATTTCCAGACTGAAACTACAATTTAAGAGCAACAATAAATTTTATTCAAAATATGTGCGGAATAGTTCCATAGAAAGTCCAAATAAAGTGAAGATAAAATGCAACAACAAACAGCTTTAAAAAAGTAAATGTCTGTTGGTTTCTTTCTTTTTGTATCGTTTGTTACTGTTGCCTTCTGGCACTTCTGTATTATTCTTTACATATTTCTTTCATCCTAAATACATAGAGTAATATTTTGTCTTTTCTTTATATACAAATTTTGTCTTTTCTTTATATACAAATTTTGTCTTTTCTTTATATATACATGTTTTAAAACAGCGATTGTGCTTGGATGAACGGCATTTTCCAAAGCAGACAACATCATGAAGAATAGAAAGTCCACTCTGAACATCAAACGGAAAGTGTTCAACGAATACATCATGCCTCTTATAACACATGGTGGTGAAACATGGGCACTTAATAATGCATCAATAGAAAAGTTAAGAGTGGCACAATGCAAAATGGAAGTGTTCCTAAATCTTTAAATGCATCCCTAATTAGGCTATGAGGGCATAACCCCCTTAAAACTTAAAATGTATCCTATTTTGATGAAATTTATATCATATGTATAAAATTCTCCAGGGAAGATAATGGAAGTGGTTCTGAATCTCTGCGTTACCCTCTATGTGCCGAATATCTATGTGCTCCCACTCCTAAGTGACCCATTGGGATAGAACCCCCTTAAAACTTCAAATACGTATATCCGATCTTAATGAAATTTAACCTATATGTATAAGACACTAATTCAGAGAGTTTTCCAACATTTCAGTATCTGACTATATTAGGGGGCTTAACAGAAAGAGGAGGGGGGAAGTAAAAACAAAGTAAGTAATATGGTGCTATGAGCATAGTGAAAAAGTACATAGTAGTGTTCCTTGTTCAATCCCGAGCAACGGCGGGGCTAGCTGCTAGTTAAATAATAAAACAACTGTTATTTCTCTATTATTTTTATTGCTTCCCTATAAATTCTATACACGAAATTATTTTTAATATATATAATAAAATTCAAGAATCTCAAATCAATAATACTCAGGAATGAATTATTAAATAAGTTTTTAAAAATCAATATTAATTAGCCATACATTTCACTCTGTGAACCATGATATATAAACTGAATTGGGTATTAAATTAATTAGCTATATGCACAGTGTCAATAATATAAGGCATTATTTCTTGATCATTAAATTTTTTTTTAATTTTTGTTCACCGCAAACAAAGTATATTGCCATTGAAACGTAAGGGGCTACTGTGATAGTTGCCAGATTTATAGGGGGCAACATAAACAGGGAGTTAGGCAGCAAGATGCTTGTTCACATTACATTTAAATTATTGCATGTTGGTACAGTCGAGGGGAGATAGCAGAGAGGGAATTCCAAAGACAAGCGGTTTGTGGAAAGAAATTAGTAGAGTAGAAAGTTTTCCGGTATCTAGAGACCTCTGCAGTGAAGGGGTGGGATTTTGCTGCTAGTCGGCTGGGTCGGAAGTATTTTTGCTGAGGGGTACAAGTGTAGTAAGTTTATTGGAGAAAATTCCATTGAAGTACTTATAAAACAAGCACATAGATGTAAGATTACTGTGATGTGACAGGGACTGAAGTTTGGCAGACAGTGCGGGACCTATTAGGTTAGAGATATTTTTTTGGCACCCTGTCAAATAAATAGAGGCTAGTGGTTGATGCCCCAGCCCACATGTGGCAACACTACTCTATGCATAAGTTTTAAATAAGAGGAAAGCAAACAGATTTTTTTACTTGGAAATGTATTATTTATTTTCTCTGGCAAATAATCAAAGCAAACATTTATGTATAATTATGCGTGTTTTTTACAAATAATAAAGAAAGAAGTTTTTAGTACTAAAATGTATCCAGTTTTATGAGGGACTTTACGTATCTTGAAAAGAAAAATACCAGGGTGAATAGGGTCATCTATATTAAGAGTTTAAAAATCACTGCAAAGAAGAGCATCATTAGATGAATTTGCATACAAACAATAAAAGTCATGTTAAAGATCAGTATCACTTCCATTATGGAAGCATCAAACTCCGGAAAAAAGTAAGTCGGGAGAAAATAGGGATATTCATTCACGGTCCATTTCACCCCGGGGTACTTTAGTCTAAAACATTTTCATTAATACTGCTGTGTTTATTGCTTTTTTGGTATAAATATATTTAGTTATTTTTTAACGAAAAACGCAAACTAATAATGTTCGTTTTTTTTATTGAAATATTTTGGAACAAAATTCACTCGAATGAAAAAGATAACGTTTACGTTGGCATATAAATGTCGAAAAATAATCGCTCGAGTTTCGTAAAGGTTACTTAGTTTTAACGAATATTTTGTTTTTTATAAAACCAAAAACATACGATGTCTGCCACTGTTTTCTATTTACTAAAACAAAACAGATTATCATGTAGTAAATAAAAACCGAAAACATAAGAAAAAGTTACTTACGATGAGCATAGGAGTCAGGCTAAGACGCCATTTTGAATATGATTTGAGGTGTTCGGTAATTTATTCAAGATTTCTGAAGAATGATTAAAAGTATTATGAATAGCCAGACGGCAGTCCTGAAATTTAAGCATTCCAATATTCCCTTATTCTTCGAATACATTCATGATGCCAGTTAGAATGTAAGTGAAATTGAGGGAGCGTTGATTATTTATTTTAAAATCTAGTGTAGTATGTAGGAATTAGTATGAGTTAAGAAAATGAAATAATAATATGTGGCTTAAAAATAATTATACCTATTAAGGAAATAACCCGGTGAATGTGAGTGGAGTAGTGGAGTGGGAGGAATTAATTGTAGGAGAGTGAAACTGTTTGCTACCTTCTTTGTAGGACTACGTATTTGAGAGAAGCAGGTTGTTTGGAGGAAATGTAATAATTTGTAAACGGGGATGAAATCTACGCATAATTTCGTGAAACACGTTTTAAGAAGTCCTGTAAGTGGTGAGTGTAAAAGATTTGTTTAGGAAGTGTTTGGATATTTTCCTATTGAGACTGTAGATGCAGGGGAAAAATCAAGATTACTTTATTTTGTGTGTTTTTAAGCAAATAACATCGCTTTTTTTTAAGTATCGGGGGGGGGGGGAGGAGAGATAGGTTCCCACCTCTGAATAAGAGCTAAGCACTCTCCACTCACCCTATATTTTAAAATAAGTATTTACACACTCTGTAAAAGTGGATAAAAACAAAACAAAAAAACAACAAATGACTATATCAAACACAGTAGAATTTAATAATCTATTGACCTGTATACTTTTAACATGCTGAAACTGCTTTTAAGTTTTTTTTATTTCAAAATTTTATTTTGTGCAAAGTGGTCTTTACATACACGAGACAAAACAAATGGTCGCTTAGGTGGGGGGTAGTTACTGAAAAGTTATAAACAAAAATGACTTATCCTACCATTAACCCTAAGTCTGAGTGGTAAGCCCCGACTTAGGGTTAGTGGTAAAGTAAGTCATTATTTTTATAACTTTTCAGGAATTAAGTCCCTCAACAGTTAAGCGACCATTGTTTCCTGTGTGTCGTAAAGACAGCTTAAAAGAAAAAAAATTGAAATAAAAAAAAACTTAAAAACAGTTTTAACAGTATACAAGTCCGTAGATAATTTAATTCTGTTGCGTTTTATATAAGGCATTTGTAGGGCTTTACGTGCTCCACTACTTTTGGAGCTGCTCCCGCTCCTGCTCCAACGCCCAAAATTGAAGCTGGCTCCTCTCACGCTCCTACTTTTCAAAAAGGAGCCGCTCCTGCTCCAGCTCCTATAAAAAAGGAGCAACTCTTTTTCAGCGCTCCATAATGAAAATGTACCTTCTTTCATAAACGTTCTATTATGCCAATTAGTGGTCGAAGGATAAGGGTGGGCGTCAAAGGATCTCATCAATATGGGTTGGGATGTCACTTTAAGTGTAAGACCGTAAGCTAATATTTTGAGAGTTATAGGAGAACATGTCGGACGAAGTATAGGTTATACGTAAATTTTCGTTTCCTGAGGTATAAAATAGAAAAATCCCTGAAGTATTTTAAAACAATTTTAATTTTCATTACAACCTATTTTTTCAGGAAAGGAAAATTTGACCCGATATTTTTTCTATTTATTTTGAAAGGGAATTTAGATTTGTTTTAAGTAAATAAAGTTTTACTTTTAAACATTATTAGTGATTATTTTCTTTTTAAAGAAAACATTTCTCTGTGAGAGGAGAGACAGCCATTAATCGTCGTATTGTTGTTTAATACTTGTTTCTTTTACGAACGTAACTATATTGTATAATGTATATTATTATTCACAACAGAGAAATGCGCAAGTACTTTCAAACAAATCGATTTATCCATTTTTGTTTTCTATAGTACAATTTAGGGAAAAAAAAACCCAATGAAGTTTATTTTTTAAAGATTGAATAAAAAATTTTTTTTTCATAAGTTGGCCAAAAAATATCAATAAATTGTCAATAAACAATTCAGAGATCCATTTCATGTCTTAAAATGTCATACAAAATATCTGGCCTAGACCTTGGGAGTTGAAAAAATATCGGGTAAAATTTTCCTCCCCCGAAAAATTAACTGGATCAAGTTTTCCTAGGTCGGGCGAAAACATTTATTAAAATTTAAAAATTGAATAAAAAAGGTGAAAACGTCTATATTTGAAATCTCTAACAAAAGCAAACTGTTTACAATTTTAATATTCGATAATAGATTTTTTAAGATAAAGAAAGATATCTAATCTACTTTCGCTTCTAAAAGAACAACAAATTAGTCAGAAAGTCTAATTATTTGCTTTTTAAATTAAAATTTAAGACATTTTCTTTAATTTAATTAAGTTTAAACATCGGTTTAATCTAGAATAGGGATCGCTGTTTTCTTTCGCTCATTTCGCTTGGTATTCGCCCAAATTTAAGTTGAAACTGATTGTTGGTCTTAATTGTATTTTTGGTCCTGAAATAAAATTCTCATTTACTTTTTAAAGTGTTGAGAACCTAACTTTAATTCCAGGTTTTAATCGCTGGCGGCCATGTTGGTTTTTATTGTTTTTTTCCTTGGACTCAAGATATTTTTTCCTTGGATTAAATATATTTTTTCCTTGGACTAAAGATGTTTTTACTGCTTTAACATTTTATTACACACAAAACAACAAACTTTGAACATTCTATTTACAAAAGCAAGTTTTAACGGAATTTAACGAATTTAAACGCAAACATGAAAAGGTTAAAACATACTAGTCGTGAATTTAAGAATAAAAAAAAATGTCGCCGAAAAGACGACGGGTACAAATGTGGCATAAAAGTTCAATTTGATATATGCTAAAAAATAAATTAGAATTTTTTGTCAGGACAAAATGTCCCATTTCACCCCCAAAATCGATTTTATCAAACATTTGGGTGAATACCAAGCGAAATGGGCGAGAAAATTCAACGGCCCCTATAGTATAATTGAACCTAACATTCTTTATTTAAAAACACGAATTAAAAGAAAAATTGGCTTATTTATTCAATTAGCAATACTGAAGACATTTGTTGCCAAATTATCTCCTCCCTTAAGAAAACTGTCCCATCAAAAATTTAACATGTCGATGTAAAAATCTGAGAACTTCAAATGTTCTGTTTTCGTTCTTTCTCCCTCTCTCTCCTTTTCTCTCCCCCCTCTCTCTCTCTCTCTCTCTCTCTCTCTCTCTCTCCCTATCTCATATACATTTAGCAAAGATATAATTTTAAAAAATAACTCAGAGTAAACTTTGAGATTTTTTTTTCTTTTCCTTTTTATTGCTGAATAAAAAACTAATGTTTAAAAGAAAAAAAAAATCAAATAATTTTGGAGTGAGGAGCGCGGAGCGATAAAACCACCGCTATGTAGTCCCAAATGGAGTTGCACCTGCTCCACTCCCGCTGTATGAGCCCTCCTCTCCTTCGCTCCAGCAAAAAGGAGCGTGCTCGTTTTAGGAGGGCTCCGTAACGCCCTGGGCATTTGTTACTCTCTTGTCTGTTTTTTAACTCCCTCCTTTATAATTTTAAACAGGGCTACCCCCCCCCCCACACACACAATATTGAATTTTAAAGTTGCTTTTTTGTTGTGTTATATTATTTTATTTATTTATTTTGAATAAATCCTTATATTGTATCACTTATCTTTTGCAGAAAGAAAAAGCAAGACAAAAACACAATTATTTTAGAATGCAGATTGGGAGATCAGTTTTGCCTATAAATTTGAAGTGAAATGGGTAGCATTTTTATGCCTGCCACTAAATGCAATCAAGGGTTTGTTTCACGTAACTAAAATTAACCAGTCAAACGCAAATATTTTAAATTTAAGAAAAAATATATCTTTTCTGTCCTCGGTCAGTGAAGGAGAAATCTAGACTGAGGCAATAAAATATAGTATAAAAAATAAATAAAAATAAACTGAAAAGAAAAAAATATTGTAAAAACGGAAAATATTCAGAGCAAACGTAAAAAGACAGCGGTTTTACATTTTTTAAATATTTAAAGCAGACGTTTTTTCTTAAATTTCAATTGGTTGACTTTGATTAGTTTATTTGAGTCATGTGAAACGAATCCTTAATTGGTGGTGGGCATAAAAAGTACTGCCGCATAAAATGAGTGGGCGGTTTCTACTTTTAAGATGATTACGTGTAGTTTTATGACTTTGTCGGTCGGAGTTAGTAGTAAAAGAATTTATTTAATGCCCTCAAAAGTTAGAATGGTCCGGAAATGGGGGATCATTTTATATTAAATTTATTTGTGCAACTCATCCCCCACTCTAAATTCTAATTGTGTTTTTTAGGGTGCTCACACGTAATAACCTAAAAAAAGTAGGATCTCATTTTGGGGGGAGGTAGGGGTGATGTAGATATACCTTGTTTTTTAGTTTGACAAACTTCTTAATGTTTTCCCTTTATGTATGGTATCCAAAATTGTGACAGACATATTGTGAGATTTTCATCTATATTTTTCATTTGTGCCATTTTTTCCTATTGTGATAGACATATTGTGAGATTTTCATCTATATTTTTCATTTGTGCCATTTTTTCCTATTGTGATAGACATATTGTGAGATTTTCATCTATATTTTCCTTTTTATCCACTTGTGCCATTTTACCTGTGCCATTTTACCTGTGCCATTTTTATCTAAATTCACATTTTAACAATGATTATACTGTGCTATATTGTATTCGTTAGTCCCCCTTCGTTTTTAATACAGATAACACATTGTCTAGTAGAAAATCTGAACTTCTAACTATTTGATTTCTATCAACTAAAAATATGCCATTCCGCCCCTACACCCAACCTACTTGGCTTGAAATTGAAAATCTTATTCCCTGAACACCCCATTGACACCATTTCTGTGGGTATGAGGGATTGTCAATTTGACTTTCTCTAAAGTAAGACTACCCTTTGTTGTTCACCTCCCCCCCTTTATGATAACCTACCACCGTGTCACAGGCTTTAAGGTAGAACACACACATACACATAGAGGAGGAGGAGGAGGAGGAGGAGGACTGTCTATGTTTGACCCATAAACCTAACAACCCATTACAATATGTGTGTGTGTGTGTGTGTACTTACTTTTCGAAATTTAAATAACACCAGATGTTGGTTTGGAGAGAGAAATGGGAGGAGCTTGACACAACGAAAATGCATCTACATATTGGGTTATGGTTGGAAACATTTTTTTATAGTTAAATTGCTAAAGTCCCATAATCTGAAGACTGAGTTCAATCTCTGTACAGGTCAGGGTATTTTCACACTCCAAAATGAATTTTGCTAAACAATATCCCAGAAGGAACTGGTGATGTAGATAGTGTAGCAGCAGTAGTACTACAAATGGTAGCAGCAGCAGTAACAGCCGCCATTAACGATGTTTGAAATATCTGTTTGACTTGTAAGCTGGACGGTGATTGGAAAAAACATTTAATTTCGATTCCGATTTAACCAATCAGAAACAATCTCTTATACAAGCTGAGCACTGGTCCCAAAAGTTATTTAAGGGAGTGCTCGCTAATCTTCTCACCGTTTAGCCGCAAGTAGGCTCCTACCCACGTCATTGGTTCAATTACAAAACGTCTCTCTTGGGACGCAAACTAAAACCTGCCAAGCCACAGGCATCCGGCGTTGACAAGAAGGCTTCGATATCCAAGATGGTTGACTTGACTTATTCCAATACTATTTCGACACACACTTATAAACCACACATGAACTTAGCCTGTCTTTAAACTAATACGTGCCCACAGACTTTCTCCTAAAAACATTCTCCTATTTTGAACTATTCTCCGTTCACTACAAATAGGACATTAATTCTTCATATTATGGACTCTAAAACTTTTTTCTCATCCAGACTCATGGACTTATCATCTATTACTAAAACCTTGTCTATCATTTAATGTTGAACAAAGTGGGCCAATAAAGTTGATATAAATGTTAGAATTGGACTTCGTTCTTTTTTCTTCAATAGTTCATTGTTTGAATGTAAATAAATTTCATTGCGATATATAAATGTTGTCTATTTTTTTAATGCTTGATTGATTGTTCTAAATGTAACATTTTCTCTGTTATGTTTGAGAGAATGAGTACTCATATATCTCTATATAAAGTTAGGTGTGATATATATGTTTATGTATTTGTATGTACAGGATTCACTCTTAAACTAACTAACCGATCATTGTGAATTTTGGAACACAGCTGCTAGGTATAAGGGTAAGTAATGTGGGCTATATTTAGATTAATTTAGTTTTATGTAAACGGGTAAAGAGGGGGTGGAAGCCCTTCGTGTAGATACCTCCGATTTTTGTGAACTTTTAACATTAGGTATTAGACATCAATTAATATATATATTCCTCAAATTTCAGTTTCTTTGGAAGGAGTTTTAAGGGGCATAATATGGGCACAAGCTCCCATTTGAAAATTCAGATATTTCAGATTTGCATTAAATTTAATCAATAGTCATTAGACACCAACTAAGCAAGATTCCCTGAATTTCATTTTCTTCTAAAGAATCTTTAAGCTTAAGCCTTAAATTTTAGACATTGTTAAGAATCAAAATTATGTAATAAATTTTGATCAAAATTGTAATAAGGATTCTAGACATAAGGTTTAGTAGCATTATATCTTGATTTTAATCTTCGTAAAGGGACATAAAAGTGGTGCAAAACTGTTCTGTCTGGGGGAATTAATTTTACCCGTCCTGGGACGGGTATTCTCCTAATATACATCAATGCAAGTCTGATTAAAAACAATGGAGTTTTTTCTTTTGTTTATTTTCTTAATTGTTTTCTAAACTCTGCAAGCTAGTTTTCGGGTGTCTTGTATCAATTGATGGAGTTGTTTTCGTTCATTTCAAGTGCTTTCGAACGTCATGATCATCGCCAGGAGTTTGTTTTTATTCTTGTTTTTTTTTCTATATTGTTGTTATTTGGGCGTTTTATTATTTTGATTTTTTGTTTTGGTGGGAGAAAAAAGTGTAATTTAATCTGTAATTTATTTATATATTTGTATATTTATTTGTTGCTGTTTTATTTATTTTTTAATGTGGAAGATATAAAGTGTAATTTAATTTGTTTTTTTTTATTTATGTACTTGTATATTTATCTATCTTTTTATTATTATTGTGAAAAACATTTAATATGTTTAATATGTTAATACTGGTGTTAAAGGCTATTCTTTTAATGTTAGGTTGTTTCTTTTTTATGTATATTGCTTTTAGGATCTCTAAACGTTGCATACAATTATTTTTGTGTATGATTTTTGTGTTAGAGGTTAGGATTTTTCTGATCGCAGCTGACTAGTGTGTTTTTTTTTTGTAGTGTGTCATGATTTGGCATTGAATTGCGCTAGTATCTGATAGATGGTATGTTAGACACTGGGAGAGAGTTGTGGTTGTGTGGCCAATGTAGATAGTGCAATGTTTCGAGTTAGGTCGCAATTTACAGCAAACCAATTAAACCAACCTAAGCCATTAATTAATTGCCTGATATTTTGGGTCACTCATAATTGGATGAATAAATCTTTGCCTTTTACTTTTTAATCCCCCCAAAAAATGAAACGGTTTTAGTTTTTGTTCAACATTTAATAATTTCCTTAAAATAAAATGGCAACATTTGAGTGCTATTTTTGTGTATTGTTCCCATGTAATTGCGTAATTTTTTGTGCTGTATTTCAGGGTAAACGTGGTTTAGTGCTTGTGCAGACAAAGACCTTGATGATTGTGGCCAGCTTCTCGGAGAACATGTTGGGTAGCATTTGTGTTGAAGCGGTTGAACATCTGGGTAAGAAACAGTTTTTTGTTCTGTCACGTAAAGAAGGCTTTTCTTCACTTTGCACAATCCATTTTTTGAAACGATTGGAGATTTAAAAAATACTAGGTGTACCTACCTGCCGTTGCCCGGGAGAATTTTTACTTTAATTTTTGTTTCATTTTTTTTTTTCAAGTCTGAAACATGTAAATAATGCAATTGATAACTTGTTATCAAAAAAGGTTATTTATTCTTTCAAAAAGCATAAACATTTAGACAATATCTCGAAAAATTAGTAATTTGAAAGAAATCTAGAAATTTTATTACTTCAAACAAGGAACAATTTCGCCTGGGAAGAATTACTTTAAATGATAAAATTAGTTTTGGAAGGACTAACAATGATACACTTGTGGTATATTGAAGGTTGGGAAATAATCAACAGCTAGTTTAAAATAATTGTTATTTTTCGTTTAAATTCCATTCAAGGAAAGCAGAAAAAGGGTTGTCTGGCAAGGTCAGAAGGTCAGAAACGTGTGAACAGAAAAAGAGAAAATGAGAAAAGAGGGAATCACATGAGGAGTGACGTCATCGAAAAAGTGAGAAAAGATTTTGTAAGTTAGAGAAAGCGACAGGGAGCAAGTCGAATCAGACGTAACAACATATGGTCTTAAAAATGGGTAGTTAAAACCAACTGAGGTTGTCTCTCTTTCTATACCTACCATACTGACTTATATTATGGGAACTCGAATAAAGAACCAACTGTCAATTCGAAAATCATCTCAGAGTTTGTTCTATCAATTTGAATTGAGTTTGTTTTGTTCTTTCATTTCTTTAATATTTCAGTCCTAACAAATTACAAGTGGAAAATGCTCTCTTCGCAGCTTTGAGAGCTTCAACCTTCACATCCATAATGAGATTATACAACATATATATATCTACGATTTCGTGTCAACAACCCGGCTATATAAGCATTCAAGTTTTTTTTAAACATTGTGGATGTAAATTGATATAAAATTGAAAGAGCTAAATTATTTTGGTAGAAAGGCTATGATGTTATTTCAAAGACATTTTTCTGCTTTTAAACCAGTCATTTTTTTCTCAGATAAATATTAATTGGCCTAAAAAATATCTCTGCAGAATATTTTTGGTCACATTTTTGCAATATGAATTGGCTTCATTTCTTCTGGAACCAGCTACAGAAACACTCAATATATGCTCTTTGTTGATAAAACTTCAAAACTTTTAAGTAACATTTGCTTTTTTTTAAATTCTACCATCTATTATATAAAGAAACGTTGTATTTCTGTCTGTGTCTGGATAAAACTGTGAAACTACGAAAGATACACTTATAAACCTTACATATTCTGATTCAGTAGGACCCTGAGCTGTTTATGGTAAAACAGATACTCTAATATTCATTTATTTTGAGTCATCGGGAACCAAAGAAGTGCATAGGGGGGGAGGGTCGTTATAAGAAATACTTTCTTTCATTCTTACTGGTAGGTGTTCGAAAAACAACACTGAAACTAGGTCAAACAGTCGACCGCTGATTAATTTTCTTTCTTTTTATTATACTGAAACAGTTGCAAACGTTTGCACATGAGAGAGTTGGAGGAAGGGGTGTCTTCAAAAAGTAATGTGACTGAGGAAGCTTTAAAAGAAAAATGCTACACTTTTTGAAACTCTTCTATTTGCTTATCCAGGAGGCCGGGTTGCCTGCTAGTTTAGGATAAAATAAACAAGCGGCTTTTTGGATTGATTTAAATTCTCATGTAAAGCAGTACACATTAATTTTTTTTTGTATTGAAATAGAGACTGGAGTGTGTCTATGCTAAAAAAATATATCTGGTTAAAGATGCCTGATGTGATTTGTAAACCAACTTGTCTTCTGATTTACACAATATTCTTGAATATGAACTTTTGTAGCATAATTGGGGTGTTCTTCAATCCCCACAGTGCGTTCACTTTGCTGATGGAACCCGTTGGTCATATTTCTGTAGTTGCAGCGGTGATGTGGCGGCTGAAGTTTCCATCTTTTTGTCGTTGTATGTCTGCTGTGCTTAAAAGAATAACGACAAACAATGATGTATAAAAATAAAATGATATATCTTTATTATCAGCAGCGGTGAACGAGTGGGGTGAGTGAGAAAGGCGGAGGAAGCATGGAAATCGACAGAGGTTGATTTCTTGAACTCGATCACCAGTCAACTCTGTGGATTTCAATTTGGTCTAGTTTATATAATGATTCGGGATGCCCACATATCCACCTATAAGCGCCCATTTTGGGATTTCGCCTTTGCTATCAATGTAGCCATGTCCCTAGGTCATTAATTTAGTCAGTGACAGTTGTATTCGTGTCTGCAGAAGACCTTTGCAGTAGTTGTTTCTGTCTCAATAGACCAGGTTTTGTTTCTTCCGGCCAGGTGCGTGTCTGTGTCAAGTAGGTTTTATTCCTGCCAGGTGCCATTTCCGATACATCAGACCCGATATTCAACGCTTTTCTCTCTTTCGTTGTAGACCACTTCTTATTCCTTTTACTAACATCTCTCGTAACGTTATTAACTGGTGCTACCAGATCAGGCTGTCTGAAGATATCGGCTTCCTGACCCAAAATGCACCAAACATGGATGTTTTATTGTTTTTTTTCTCTTTGCAAAACTCAATCATGTTCTGCAAAATCCCAAACAAAAAACAACAATTTCCCTCCCTCCCTTCTCCCTTCCTTCCCCACTTTCACTCAACCAAACATCATGAATAAATACTTAAAGAACCTGACGTATAAAAACTTTCATCAAAATGACCGGATTCGGCATTAAATAACCGGAAGAGGGTTGATATGCTGTAAAACAAAACAACTAAACCAATCGTAACGTTATTAAAAAACGCACAAATTCCTTGGGTTTGAACAATCTCTGTTTGTTTTTATTTTTTCTTTATATTATACATGTATACACATACCCTCTCCTGCCCCGTGTTACTGCTGGTACACGTAGCCCTTATGACTTCTACTTAGAAAATTCCACTCTACTTCATTTTTAACCTGACGTGGAAATTTACCATACTAACCCTATCATGGTCTTTTGGCTAGGGGCAATGCGTACTACACTTCATCTTTTCTGTCCTCAGTCAGTAGAGAAGAAATCCTTCTAGACTGAAGCAATTTTAATTTTTGTTCCAATCCAGAGTGCCCCTTTTGGGGGGAGCTGGAATTTTACCACATTAAAAACTGACCTTGTGTCTAACTGTGCCCTCGAAGGGAAGCAAGCAAATAGGAACCCTATCTTTACACACCCGCATCTAAATATTATTACACTTTCTTAGAAAGTCCAGATTAAAACAAACCATTGAATGTGAACTAGAATTGATATGAAGAATGAGGCACTGTTATAATTTTCTGCGATTGCCAGAGATGCAACCATTTGGAATTTGATTATAAATCTTTTTCTTTCTCAAAGGATTTCTTTATCTCCTACACAAATGCAACCTTTAATAAGAGCCCCTCCATTTTTGATGACATGACAATTTCAATAGAAGCCAAAAGATAAGTAATTGCATTAGGCACCAAAAGAATGTTGATTTTACCCAATGACCTCAGTCAACAATCGGCGTCTGTTTTTGTTTTATCTCTAACTAAGTGCATTTCAGTTAGCTTGTCGATATTAAATACAACTAACCCAAGTGTCAAAGATAGACATGTTCTTCCCAGCCTTCAGGATAGGTTCAAACTGCAGTATCTTTTCTGTCGTTAGTTAGGAACTTTTAGACTGAAGCAATTTTTATTTGGGCCCCAATCCACAGTGCTTCTTTTTGTGGGAGTTGGTATTTCCTCACATTAAAAAGCGACCTGGTGTCTAATTCATGAGGAAGCAAGTAATTAGGGACAGACGTATACATACATAGAGTTCCAGTATTACAGCTGTAAAAGTTTTAAGTTATCTCTCTTTATTAGAATTCTTCAGTGATGTCATTCCAGAAATAGAAATGAGACTTCATCCTCTTTCTCATCACAGACGGCTTCAGTTCAAACATATAAACACACAGCTAATAAAAGCATAAAATGAACACTGCATGTTTTCTCTTCATTACTTGTCTTCAATATATTACAACAACAATATGGCAATCATTTTTTAATGTTTTACTTGTGTTGTCATGTCTACAACGTTCTAGACGTGGTACTCTTCAGTCTTTTTCAGGAACCTTTTGTTGGTAAAATGAGTCTCATCTTCATTAACTCCAAATGTTAAATAATGGTGGGTATGTTGGCTAGTATAAATATATATTTATTTACATAAATCTGACAATATGTTGTAAACAAGAAATATTTCTGACAATGTATCATTGGATCATTCTTGTATCAGTTAAAATTTGTGAAAAGGGAAGTTCATAATATTTAGTCGGATGTGATGTCAGACATATGACAGGAACAGGAGCGGGTGCTATTTTTCAGTGTTCGGGGGAAAACAATCAGGCTGAGAAGACATATTAAAACTGTTTTGGTAATACGATGATAATAAGTCATGCGTTTAAAAAGTAATTTAAGTATTTCTCTTTCTCTTACCCCTTTTGACTTTAAAGCTTACTGGACATAATGGCAAATAAATCCTTTGTCTTCTAAGATCCTGGTGTTGAATTAATTGAATAATTAATATTAGAAGCATGTCAGATGGCTTTTGATTACAGCTTTCGAAAGTGTCCCTAGTCGGCAGGATAACAAAACACATGCATGACTCCGGACAGAAGACAAGGTTTGATTTTGAGTTGATTGAAGTATTAATGACTAAATGGATTTTTGGAATTAAATGGTTGCATAGTGTCAAATTGGTGATGACAACCGGGCATGTAACACACATAGTAACTACAAATCTGACATCCATTTTGAAACAAAAAATAAAAATTAATTTTTATTATCTTTATAAAACATCACAGTGCTTTACGTTGTCTATATAAATGTGTGGAAAGTAAAAGACGGTTTAAAACAAGGCAAGTAAGGCCTAAGATTACATACAGAAATACATTGTTCCCATACACAATAGAATGCACAAGTTATTGATGTAAAAAAACTAATGTGAAGACTTATATTTTCTTGTGGCATGTATAAAAAAGAAAGAGAAAGAAATGGACATCTCACTTGTAGAAAATCTATACAAATTACATTCTATGAACAATACTAAAAATACTACATTTTGCTGGATACCGAGCCACATCATAATCAGGAGGAAATAAAGTGGATACATCAGCTCAATCATAACTCGATTATGCAGATAAAGTGGAAAATTCCATTAGAAGTTAAAAGATTAAAATTAGGGCTATGTGGCAGGATGTGCACAAGAAGTTCAAAGTAACACATAGTGATAAAGAGGGAAAAGTCTTTTTCTTTGGCAGGTGAGTTGACTAGGAAGCTCTGTCTCTGAGTTATCATGCAAGAAGGCAAAACAATATGGCTGTAAAACGTGAAGTTTGTTAAATTTCGATACTTTTTTCAGCTCAAACTAAAATTATGCTTCATTATAATGTCATTAAAATGTTTTCTTGTTGTTTTCAGCTGACTACTTTCGAAAGAAAAATATGTGAAAAGGCCTCGACTTTCAATGTGTTCATAGATTTCATTCCTTGAAAAGAAAAAAAGAAAAAAATTATCGATGACAAAAGCAAAGTTCTGATAGAAGTAACAATTTTGACTTCATTTCTCACAAAAAAGCTTTAAAGAAAACAATTTTGAAACTTTCACCAAATAAATTTTTTTATTCGTTTAATTCTTGTTAAAATAATGTTTAATAAAATATTTCTGCTACAAAAAATGTCTTTGTTTTAAATTAATTTACAGCAATCAATTTAAAATGCATTGAGCAAAATATTTCAAAAAGAAATAGGAATGGACTTAATTTCTATGAAGACTTCATAAAACGAAGCCGATTATAAAAAAATAAGAGACCGACTCAAAAAAAAAGAAGCACGCTTGAGGTTTAATGTAAAAAATGTGAACAAAAGTTGTTTATTGTTTATGCACAATAAATGTTAAGTTTCATTTTTTTTTTTCAAATATTGGATTCTTTAATGAGGACTGAAACGACAAATTCAATGAAAAAAATTATTTTAAAAATCATAATGGATATTATTAAGAAGTGTCCGTTGAATCTTCGCTGAATTCATCATCATCATCATCATCTGTTTTTATATTTAAGTAGCTGCGAGTGTCCTAAACTCTGGGGTGGGAAACACCAGGCAACATTTCAGCCTGATCTTCATGCAGTCCAATCCAAAGGGTTGATGCCAGTCATGTTGTAAGCAGTCGTCATTTTGTACGCACTCAAGTCAGGTCTTCCGTGCACCCTCGTACCTGGAGTATCCATGCATGTTATTAAGTTGATACATGAGGTGGCAGGCTGTATGTACACGGCCAGACCATCTGAGATGCTAAGCGCATAAGGCATCCAAAATTCCCACCAATACTAAAAAGCTTCTGATAGAACACAGTTGAAGGGATTCTTTTCTCTAGTTTGCTGCCACACATCCACCTGATCATGATATGGTCATTACACTGAAGCTGGTATAAATACAAGATGGTGGTGTGAACACAGGCCAAAAAGACCTTGTCCGAGTCCTGAAAGAAATGTGCTTCGATGTAAGGATTGGCAGCAGCTTCCTGAACCTTCCCCAAGCAACACAACAGCGAGCAGTGATAACACGTTCGCAACCAAAATGAACATTCAACATGTCGCCCAGGTAACAGAAGGTAGTTCATCAAATGGGGTGCCATCCACATCCATAAGTGCCACCGTTTGACCATCTATTGGGTGGGCAACACCCGGACATCTGCGACAAACATAATCTGGGTCAACTACGAACCTCCCAACAAGACCAATACACTTCTTATGGATCCATAGTTGGCACTGGGAGCATTCAATGGAGTTTAAACCTACACCTCTGTGACAGACAGCGCAGGGAAACATGCCAGCGTTCTACAGGAGGTCGAGATCAACACTGGAGATAAGAAATTTTGTCTTCTTCATGTTGACTCTCAGTCCTTTGCTCTAAAGAATATTTTAGCATGTATTTTGTGTCATTAAAGTATATAGGAAAAGGCCTTAAAGAAACTAATGTTGATTCACTCAGTTTTAGTGTCATAATAGATTCACACAAATTATATACTGGTGAATCTAAAACAATCCCCCTGCCCGCATACACCGGGCACTGAAAATGATAGCCAAATGTAAAAACGGATGCAAGTTTTTGTATTTATCTAAACATATTTCGATTAGTTTTTGCACAAAATCAATCAAAAGTTGTGATCTTTGTTTATATGTAGTAGTGATCACAAGGGGATATAATTCATACTTTATTTGTTTTATTTAAATATACTATAGATTCTAGAGCAGGGGCGAGCAACCTCCGGCCCGCGAAGGCTTAGCGTCCGGCCCGTCACCCTGCTATGCTTGATTATTTCAATCCGGCCCGCGGACCTCCCAGTAAAACTCATATCATTTTGTGACATAGACGTAAAAGTAGGTTTCAATTAAGATTTACAGTGGGATAAAAATGTATGAATAGCAGCGAGCGATGATGCATGTATATTCAATTTTTCTTTAACTATTAATTTCAAATCCTTGGCCTGAGATAAAAATAGAGAAAGAGAGGAAATGAGAGATGAGGAAAGCGCATAAAACAGAACTTATGTGAGGTATGTCAAAACGAATGCTGGATGAATTGCTACTTCCCCCGTCATTATTTTTTATGGTTCCAAAATGGCTCTTCGTCGGCGCCTTTTATAACATCACATACAGAAGTCTCTTGAGAAAAAATATCAGATTTGTAGAGTGTTCAATGCAATTTCTGTACAATTTATTCATGTAAACAAAATATAGTAATTCTGAGATTTCGTTTTTTCACTCTGGCCTACGATCTCCTTCCAAAAGTCTCATCTGGCCCTCACTCTGAAAAGGTTGCCAGCCCCTGTTCTAGAGGCTCAACAATTTAAACCCATAAGAAGTTTGACTCTTTCTGAATGAGCAAATATACCTGATTCGTGATCGTCTGGTAGAACACTGATTTTTATTGGCTGAACTCGTTTTTAGGGGTGAAAAATAAGAATATTTGATATTCTATTTTATCAAGGTTAGCAACGCGTGGGTAAAGAATTTAAATAAATTCTCGGAGCACAGGGGGGGTTGCTAAAAATTCACAGTGCATGATGTTGGCTACCCACATGTGTGGAAAGTAAAAGACTGTTTAAAAGTTGTGGGAGGCAAAGACATTTCATTTATTAATAGTATGCCTACAACAAACTATAAAGACATTTAAATGAAACGACAAGTAAGGCATAAGATTACATACAGAAATACATTGTTCCCGTATGATACAAATGCACAAGTTATTCATGTAAAAAGATAATGTGAAGACTTATATTTTCTCATGACATCTATTCAGTTAGAGGATGTGCTCCAAACGGATCCTGTTCATCACGAGATTTGTGGTCTATGCTTTTTAACCAAGGAATCTATGCTTTTTTTTTGTTTACCCAGTGGCATAACTCTGGCTTAGGAAACAATTTCTCTCAATGGGAAATAACTCTGCTTCCAACAAAGGTGTCCATGCATCAAAAATAAATGATAGAGTGGACGAACAGTCTTAAGTTTGCAATGCCATTTTCATTGCTAAAGCGAAGATTCAATAAAAAAACAAACTAATGAATGCACCTTATCCTATCGGGGATGTGATTTCTCTACCTTTTAGTGGAATTCTGCTTTTTGTAATCCAGAAAAAGCGGATTTGCGCTTAAATCACTCGAGCCTCTCATATGTGAGTTCTCAGCTTTTTGATCGAAATCAGCTTTTTTTTTAAATAAGAAAAAGCTGATTTTCCCTCTTATAAAATTTCTCTCTGATATACTGAAAATTTTAATTTTGCCATGAAGGCTAAGACTTCAAACAATTTATGAAGGATAGGGGAGTTAGATGACTTTTGTTTCATCAAAGAATGACTTCCTGTTTCTTACTTTCACATACGCACTCGATGACTTTCTTTTAATTTTAACTTTCTTAGTTGAAACTGATTTGAGTTGTTTAGGAAAAAGGTTGGGAAATCCTTTCGATCTTAGCTGTTTTTGCCATTGGTTACTCACACCCCTGTCCTATACATGTGATGTATCTGGAATTTTTTTTTTTTAATAGAAATAGCTCCAGACAAGGCATGAAACCACTTGATGTAAGAAGCTAACAAAAATGAACGATGACTATCGCAGAGACAGAAGATGCCTATTGGCCTTAGTCTTGAAAAGACCAAGACTATAGGTAGGAGGAGGAAAATAGTTAGCATGAAGATAGTTCCACAAACCTGCAGTTCTTGGAAAGAACCTACTGGAATAGGAAGCTGTATTACAATGAGGTATCAAAACAGTGAATTGATGGAGACCATTAGATCAACGAGTCAAATGAGCTGGAACAAAGGAAGCAGGGAATAGATCAGACACGTCTGAAGAACACATGCTATAATAGTATTTATAAAAAAGACTGAGACTAGCAAAACCACGTCTGTGAGAGAGAGAGGGTGCAGAGAAGAAGAAAGAGTGGGACGAATCAAATTACAGATACGTTTCTGCACCTTATCAAGAACCCTCAAATGGGACAGAGATTCACTAGCCCAAATATGACTACAGTACTCCATTACAAGATCAAAGAACTTTTCGAGTAAAATATAAGTGATCCAATCATTGTGTCAGTTTTTCATTAAGCTGTTTTACAATGATATTGTGGGGTCAGTGTTTGTGTTGGACATTCATAAACAGCAAAGCAATGTTTTATTTGATTTGATTTATAACAAATTAAACAACTTTTCTGCGTTAAGAATTTACGACCACTCCAATGATGATAATTATTCAATCAAGGACTTGATGTTTTTAAAATTTACAATAAAATTTACTGTGAGAATAATGGAGTATTTCAGTGTTAAATACAAGGTCACTAAGAAATCACTGATGAATTTTGACTTCAATAGATTTTTTATTTTTCATGGTACCTTGATGGAATTTTGCCAGAATAATATATATTTGAAGTTTTAAAGGCCAGAAGGCACTTAGAAATTCAGGACCACTTCCGTTTTATACATACAATTTAAATTTCATAAAATTAGGATATATTTAAAGTTTTAAGGGGGTTATGACCCCATAGCCCCCTTAGGGAGATTCAGGAACACTTCCATTTTCTGGTAAATTTTACATAAAAATACACTTTTAGATTTTATATAGATTCTCTAACCTTTCTCAACTGTCACATATACACCCACCCACATATACACAGACATTGAGTTTCTATATATATATATATATATATATATATAAGATATTTGTATTTTCAAAATGAGAAATTACACTTTTCGGACTGGTTTTCTCACCTTATTTGTTTATTATCACAACGTTTCAGCCATTTTGAACTTTCCTCAGGTGTTTTGTGTTGAATTCGGGAGCTATTATAGAATTTTTGTTTTACTTTTATTCATCCCAAACAAGGCATATTGCCACTGAGACATAAGGGCCTACTGTGATTAGGGGCCGGATTTATAACGGGCATCTTAAGTGTGTGTGTGTGTGTGTGTGTGTGGGTGGGGGGTTGTGCAGCAAGATGTTTATTTACATTACATTTCAATTTCTGCATGTTGGTACAGTCGAGGAAACAGGGAGTGAATTCCAAAGGCAAGCTGTTCAAGAAGCTATGAAAGTACAAAGTTTTCCGACATCTAAACAGTAAAGGGGTGGAATTTTGATGCTAGTCTGAGGTACAATTGCAATAAGTACATCAGGGCACAACCCTTTATTGGAGCCCTGGTGGTACACAGTTTGCATTCCGTTCTCCAGATCCTGTGGTATTGTTCCAATTAATTTGTTAAAAATCGTCTTGCTCAGGAATTCTAGATAACTTGCAAACTTTTCAACCAATGCCAATCTTCTTTTCTGCCATGTGTCTATGAATTCAATCCTCACCAATAGCAGCAAGACAATTTAACAAAGGTCTGGAGAATTGATTTTAACAAAGAGTTTGTTTCATAATTCCATGACAATTTTAACCTAACCCTTCAATTCCTGGAGGTCAACAGTTCATATTCCATTCTTCCAGTTAATTTGCTGTGAAGTGGCCGTGTGATGACATAGATATCAACACAAACTGACCATCTGGGTGTGCCAAGTTAGAATTCTGTCAGTTCCGTAGTACTGCTTTTACATATGGATGTTGACAACCTTCACCATGTCCCACCTGTACATACCTTATTCTAGAAAAAATTGAGGAAACCAATGCCAACAACTGAATCGAGCCGGTCAAAATAGTCCATATGAATTAATATATACCCCTCCCCCTCTTAAAAAAAAACTTCCATTGCTCAGAATTGAACCCAGAACCTCAAGATAATGCATACATTGTAACTAACGTCTTAGTCATCTGTTATAAAGAGTGACATAAATTGTAATACTCTCTGGTGTTCCTCAGGGCTCAGTATTGAGACCGTTGTTGAGTTTTCTAGTCATAAATGACTTTAATATTGTGCAAGTATGATTTTAGTTAGTTGATATAACAGGAAATAGCGTTCAGTCAGCTAGCTCGACCTCTTGTGTACTTAAATGATTGAAAGAGGCGGGAGGAGTAAGAGAGGAAGAGCAGTCAGTTGGATATCTTGGAGATGCGGATGGGTATCTTAGGATCAATGATAAACTAAGGCACCAAATATCTGGGAGAAGAGAAGGCAATGCCAACATCTTAATAAAAAGTCCTTTCTTCGTGCTGTTGTGAAACATTAATTGCAGTGCCCCGAAGGAGTGGTGACATGAGGCAAGATCGGACTGTGCAGTTGTAATTCTGATCTGCATTCGATAACAAGGTATGTTTATGAAGATAATTGATTGTGACCTGCAACAGAATTTTCTCTCCAAACAGAATTACAACTCTAGTTTTAAACAAGTAACAAAGTTTTATTTTGAGGGATGTTACAATGATACTCTTTTTCTTCTATGGAACAACAGACTTAGCAATCAAGACAATCTCTTAGTTTAGAGCCCAAGGTCCATCTTGCTTGGAGAAGCACACAAACCTCAACTGACTGAGATGCCCAGAAAACCAACTGGCTGTGAGACACAAAGCCAACCAACTGACCTACCATTCCCATCTGCTTGAATATATATATTATATATATATATATATATATATTCGGGTTTTTTTTTGGTTGACCACCCAGCTAAGGACAATCTGCTGCCAATCTATGGACATTATTTTTTGGAAAACCTCGAGTGGGTCATAATTACAGTATATCTGTAGAATCATTACTTTCTCAAGTGATCAAACCGAATTCTGGGTGGTCAAAACTCCAGACCAGACATATTTCCAATTTCTTGTGTTTTCTCTTCCCTTGGTTAAATATTTCTCCCGCAGCAAGCAGCCTGTTATTCGCATGCATTGCAAACATGCAACCCATTAAACATGCCTCCTAGTGCATGTTTACATGAATTGAAAAATTTCAAAATAGGCATCTCTAACTATGGTAGACATTTAAATATTTCTCAATCTGAAATTAATAGAATATGTTTTAGAGTAAGTTGCCAAATCAGATTAAAGATGGCAATAGTGTAGAACACTTTAAGATGGAATTAGATGAATTCAAAAATTACGGTTTGAAAAAAAAAAAAAAAAAAAATTAAGAGGACATTTAAAATTTTTTTTATTTTTATTTTTTTTAATTTTTATTTTTTAAAACTATCTGATGTAATATTTAAGAGAATTTTCTCTTTAATAGTGTAAATATGTGCAACAATATTTTTTTTGTATATTTTAAGGGTTAAATTGAGTATTGATTTACTCCTCTCCAGGAGTTAGGCACAAGGCCAGTTTTTATCTTACTCCCACAAGTAAGATGTGACCCAAGGTCGGGTCGGGAAAGTGGGGTTTAAAAATTGCCTGGGCACCCCGTCGGCATTCCCCGGTAGGGGCGCCTCAAGCAGTAAGCAATAAACTTACTCCTCCCCAAAGAGGGGAGGCAAAGCCTGGGAGGGTGGACCTCCTAGAACTGCACAGAACAGACCCATAGACCGGCGTAAATCAAGACCCGAAGGCCAAGACAATACCAGTCTATGGGGTGCAGTATCCATCGGAACAGATACTACACTTTGATCTTAGCCAAAAGGGTTAAATTGAGTAGTTGAAAAGGGAGATTCCCAAACAGGCATAACAAACAAATAATAAAACCAAAAATGGTATCCATATATGTTCCTCGGATGAGCAAATTCAAATTCAGCAACAAGCTTTATGCATACGGTTTAAATGAATGAAATGAATATTTACTTAAACTTATCTCATGGAATAAACTGTCATTTCAAAAAGTCTTTTATGCAGAATCCATTAAGATAGGCGAAAGTTTGTTAGGGAAGTAAAGAATTATGGAAAGAAAGGAAGAGAATATAAAACCCATGGAACGAGACTAGTAAAAAGATTTTAGAATATTTTGCTTATTTCAGGCGACAAGTTATTTCAATAAAGAAGTTGAAATTGTTTGCCAAGCTTCAAAATGTGCAACCTTGCTAGTTTCCTTCCATTTTTTTTTTCTTTTGCAAAGAGATGTGTTTGCTCTCTACTTTGAAATGTAAGACCAGTTGAATGAGACCACGTTGAAGAAAGCATTCATCAAAATTTCCTTTGAACAAGAGAGTGAAGTGAACTGGAGAATTTGTGGACTGATACACTGAAAGTGGGAATTCAGAAGTCTATGACTAAACTCCAAACGTTAAGCAAAAAAAAAAAAAAAAAAAAAAAAAAAAAACCCAGTTCGGTTCAATTCCTGTAGAAACACAAAAACCCTCTGTAACGAAAAAAAATTCTGCTCACCGCAGAATCTCACTCGACTCGCCTTCTCATTTTCTTAACAGATTTTCCTTCAGTTAATTCCGCTTAACCAATCAGAAAAAAAACGTAATCCGCTGGCTGACTATTTGTCGTCAAGGTGAATCCACGTATTATTGTGCAACCAGTAGATTTGTTACCTCAAGGTTGTGAGTTCAATCCTCACTAGAAAACTAGTAAGCCAAAACTTATTTCCCTTTCCATCTGCAAGCCAGGCAAAGGCGGACCCTCTTACTGTGGGGATGAAGTAAGTCCGGGCCATCTCCACTGCTCGATTCTGGCTCAAGATCATCAATTCTGTCACATACACCAATAATAGCAAAAAGGTTGCCGGGAGCTGGCAGGATATTTAGAAAGAGGGCTAGATCAAACGGCAAAACTAGCTTTTGTAAAAGACTTCTAAAGCAACATATCTTTGGCACTACAAGTGCTCAGTGTTGAAAAATAATACTGGCTTCACAATTGTTGACCAGTAAAGGAAGCCAGAACAGTGACAGTAACTGCACAAAGTGCGAAACCTAAAGAAAACAATGAACAAATGAGATCTTAGAACGTTCAATGTTTTAGATGTCGGGGATTGCACCTAATTTGCAGAGCCGTCAAATTATAATGCAAGGTGCTATATATAATTGCAAAAGATTGGGACATATCCTCTTCTTCAGAGATAACAAGACACATTTGCTACTGCTTCAACAAAACAAAAGTGTAGGACCAACGTCTAGCAAGAATCGAAATTTGTGTGAACGGTGCGATACTGGGTGCACAGTTATTCTTGTTCCCGAGCTTGCAAGTGGGTGGCGTGGGAGTGACACTGAAAACACTTGACGGGGAGAGAGCTAAAATATAAAGTAACTCAGTCAGAATAAAGCTCAAACGAGATCGATATTGTCGGAATGGATGTGATAAGTAATGGATGGTAAGTGTGATCGTTAAAAATGGCAGGGTGAAGTTTAACGGAAAAAGATGGGTTGTGGAGTTGTAACATCTGGGCTAATTCATCAATTACTAGCCTCTCCCCTCTCTTTTAGACAGGGTGAAAAAAAGAATTTCTAACCTAATAGGTCCTGCACTGTCTGCCAAGCTCAAGCCTCTGTTTGCATCCATATACATTTTTTACAAGTACTTCCACAGAATGTGATCCAATGAACTGATTGCACTTACTCCCTAAATAAAACTACTCCCAACCCGACTAGCAGCAAAATTCCTACTCCTTCACTGTAGAGGTCCCTAGATCCTTCAGTGTTTGAAAAAAAAAACAAAAAAACAAAAAAAAAACAACAACAACGTGGAGTACTATAAGAATTCCTTGAAAGAAAAAAAAAAAAAAAAGTATGAGAAGGAAGCGGCATGATGGATTGTGAATCGTATTCGCTTACCGTAAAAAGGTGAAGGGAAAGGAGGGCTACAATTGATGACAGTGATACAGACTACAAAAGGAAAAGTCAGGCTGTGACGAGAAAGTGGAGGCAGTGCCACTCATGCTATCAAGCTTGGGAGCTAGTGAAAAGACAGATCGGATCTTGGGCCAAACAATTGAAATTGCTGAAAAAACAAAACGAGTCCAATGCATAACATGGAACGTGCCAGAGTTGTTTGGGGGATTATCGTAAACTCTACAGCATCCTCTGTGTGAGGTGGTAACCAAACCATCTTGAACCAGAATGGCAAACCAATGATCAATCGTCTCTTGTCTCTTCTGCTGGAGAGATCACTTTGCCAATCTGCTAAAACCGACCAACAGCCCTCATCAAATGCTCTTACGAATAACACTGTTTTTTTTTATTTGCCAACTTGAGTGATGAGACAGATATCATATTTAAATAAAAATATACAAATAGTCTTTATTATATATGGAGGATGTGGCTGAATCAGGTGCTGTAATATCAGGTATTAATGTAGCATTGAAATTGGGGGAGGTTTGAAGAGGTGGAAGTAAGGACTAATTTAGCCACAGTACAGTTGGGTGAACTTTATGGTTGATAAAAGATTTTTGACTAAAAGGTGCTGGCGCAATGATAGTAAAACGGAAATTGGGAATACTAAAGGAGTTGATATCCGAGTTTGAATTATAAATAAATGCACTCTTTGTGCCTTCGGAAAAAAGAAAGGCAGATGTGCTAGCACAAATCAAAAGAAAGTTGCCAGTTTAGGTTGAGGAAGAAGCTGCAGTATGTTGTCTTGGGAATGGAGAACGAGAATGAGAAGAGTTATACCGCACACACCACATGGGAGTGGACAGAAATTTATATTTGGTACATAAAATCAACCCACTTGTAATATGGGCTAACTTACTGTGTGGATAGTCTTTTATTGAGAATTTATTAAGATAGGTGGAAGTGGCTTCGGGAAGTAACAATTTATGGAAAAGAGGAGAGAGAATATGAAAACCAAAAGAAACTAGTGAATAGATTTTTGTTTTGTTTCTTTTAGTGAAGTCAAAAGAAAATTGGGATGGCGAGAGATAGAAAGAAAAAGAAAAAAAAAAAAAAAAAAAAAAAGGAGAGACACAAAATGTATCTTCCAATATTTTACTTATTTCAGACGACACTATACTTATTTCCATCTGCAGCCAGTTCCGGTAGTCTCAATCCATAAATGACATTTCAAAACATAAGTGCTTCACTTTCAGAAAAAGTACATCTGTTTTGTCTTTAACACAATCTCAAGAGTAACAATCATTTGGTGAATCCTATTTTCTCATCTGATGAACCAGACAGAGTGGGTAAGGGTTTGTGCATGTGTAGAAGCTAAAATCAGTTAGCATAATTCCCTTAGTTTTAATAAAATCTCATCAGTTTTGGAGTATGATCCTGCAGAATCTCTCACTTCATTTAAAATATTAGTATTTTTCCTTAAAGTACCGCTTTTCAGTCATAAAATATGCACTTTCTCTGGTTGCTCTTTCGGAGTTAAGGAGCTCTCACTGGAAAGGATCTAGATGATGAAGGATTCTATTAACAAGAATGTGGCCCTCACCTGTAACAGGTTAAGGCGGTTTGGAGTTTCGCCTTGAGTGGAACAGACTTTCCTTTAGGTCGCTGTATCATAAGTCGGCATCGGGGAGGATACCAACAAATCTACCATGGTCAATGTTTCAATGTCTGTAACAATTCTGTTGAGATGTTAGAGAAAAACCAACCACAAATGTTAGCTTAAACAGTGTTGCAAGACCGCACCAAGTGAACTGCCATTCTTGAAAGTCTTTTCGTAGCAAAAAAAAAAAAAAAGACACCTTTAAGGAATTCCTTCGTTAGATTAAATAGTAACGAGGTAAAAAAAAAAAAAAAAAAAAAAAAAAAGGTAATATGAAGTTCAGGGCTGCGAGCACAGTGGATCCTGATTCATTCCAGGGTGTACATGATAATCATTGACATTCTTCAAATACATTTTTTTTTTCACATGATTGTCTAATAAAAATCGTGTATGCCAAGGAAGAGTCTTAATTTATTTTATTTAAATGATTCATTTTAGATGAGGATGGCAGTTATTTTCCATGAATCACAGATGTTGTCAGACTACCGAAAATGCTTATTTTAATTATTTTACACCTGTTTTTTTTTCTTTTTTTCTCCTCGCAAAAGAAAGCCCATTCCTGACAGGGTATTTCGTATTGTATAATAAAATATTCTTAAGTTGAGATTACAAATGGGGAAAAAATTGAAACGCTGAAAATTTTTGCAAAAATTTTAATAAATTCTTTTTATTTATAGAAACATTCATCCACAATGGTTAAGAAAAAAAAAGAAAAAATATCAACATTTTTTTTGGGTGTCAGAAGTCCAACTTGTTCCGAACCAAATTTGGGTGCCAGTAAAAAGTGATGCAATAAATTCTGACATGTCATCATATCCGACATGTCATATATACATTAGAGAGGAAGAAGAAAAAGAAAATCACAAACACCCACTGCAGACATAATAGAGATTTGCATTCCTCTTATAAACATATCATGGCTCTCATATTCACTTCTAGAAACTTTTGTAATCAGCCACAATTTGGAGGGTTTTTTTTTTGTTTTTTTTCGTTTGTAAAGACTTAAGATTTCTTTTTTGACGGTTTCCAGGTGTCGAAAAAGGTAGTGAAAGGCAAAGTCTTGTAAGAAAATAATCCAGGTCATTTCAAGATTACTTCAAGTCTAATCCTTTGCATTAAATTCAGTCATTTCACCATACATACACAACATACTTTCTGTTGGTCAATAAGTATATATAGATTTATATATAATACCGATAGATGCACATGTGTGCATCTTCAGTTGGACGCAGTGTGCATAAGATCTAAACAAATTGCCACAGACACACATACTGAATTCATAGATACATTTTATACATATAAAATCCTGTACATCTATACTTATATATTTTTTTACTTTTTAATTTATTTTTTATGTTATTAGAACCAATCGTCTTGCTAAATAAATGAGGGAGGAGGGGGGGGGGGAGAGGAGAAGAGAATGGTCATCCCCCTCTTTTGTTCTTATCGTCTGTAATAAAGTCCAGCTAGAATCTTTGAAAAGGTTCGACACTTCATTCAGCTGTCACAACTGAACCATTCTCAGATATTTGTGATGCAGCCTTTTCTGGTAGTTCGTCAACGGCACTTTTAATTTCCCCCGTTTCTCCTACGGAAGCATCAACATCAGCAGTGTTCTCTTCAGCAGCGCTGACTGCATCCCCATTTGCAACCACTTCTTCAGTAGCCGGGACCGACAGATCATCGGAAGGGGCATCAGCATCATCGACAACATGTTCACCATTAGTTTCAGGTTCAGAGAGAGCATCACCATTTGGAGCGCCATCATCAACCACAACATTGCCGACATGCTCGGACAGCTCTTGGACATCGTCCTCTGCTGGTTCATCTTCTGCTTCTTCAAATGTGAGGTCAATGTAATCAGGAATGGTCAGGGTAGTGTTGTCTTTCATAAGAGTGGCCTCGACACCACGTTTCTGAGCTTTCTTTTGATAGTGGTTGATAATAACTGGATCGGAGGGACATGTGTCAACGAAAGCGTCGGTGGCATAAGCATTTTGCAAATAACGATACAAGTATTTGTTTTCAGCTGGAATTTCATAATCGACGTAAATCTGAAAACAGATAAAAAAAAGGATTTATGTGCAAAGTTGTACAGGATATCAATCGCTTTTAAGGGTAAGTTCATGAGCAAATTTTTCTTAAATAATTAAAATATTAAAAAAATACCAATTGTAAATTTATTGTAAACTAGCATATTTACCCAGCATTGCTTGGGTATCAAATATTTAACATCGAACACATTCTTGGAAAATGACCCCCAGTCTGTAGTAGATGGGGACAAAAAAAGTTTGGTCACATTTAATGCTATCAAGACAAAGCTCCCTGTCGTGACAAATAGCACCCTTCCCAAGAGTTCAACATTTAAACTCCTCGGCTGCACATTCTCAGGCAACGTGAAGTGAAATAAGTACATAAAAAATGCTGCTAAGTTTGTCGCAAAATAAAAGAGAAACCTCACACCTGCCAGTATTCTATATTTTTTTTATTTATTTATTTTTTTTTTTTATTAGTGTTGGCACGATTAATCGGAATTGGAAATTTTTTTAGCCTTATTCCCGATTCCAAAAATGTTTAATTTTTTTCTTGACAATAAAAAATGAAACAAACAATGTATTTATTTATTAGAGGATAGTCTTATGTTGTAAATAAACAAATGACCACAGGTTAGGAATCCCATTCCCAGATTTAGCATTGACACTGAGTAATTAAAAATTTTTTTGTTCACCATAATTTACCAAAAAAAAAAGTAAATATTTTAGAGTTCACTTACGCCTATTCCCTTATTAAACCTTTTTAAATGTTCAAATTTCTTTCTGCATCTATTTGGTAAACGTCTATATGACACCTCAGAGAGTTCACAGTTGAGTATTAAACGCTCAGGACAAGTGTTTTTGCTTTTTTTTCATTTTGCTTGTGCCGCCCTGACCCTGGATGTTTGGTCACTGCGTATATATCCTTTGAAATAATGTTTTATTGTATTTTTTTCCGGTTTTAAATTCTTTTAACCTAATGCTTCATTTCCCTTTGAAATTAAATCAATTTATGGAGAAATTGAAACTGTATGACTGCTAAACTATCTCTAAAAGCTATTTTCACTGAAAATAGGTAAAAATGGCACAGATAATGGCACAAACGGATAAATAGGGGGAGAGAAATGGCACAAGTAAAAAATATAGATGAAAATTTCACAATGAGTTTATCAAAATCTTTGATATAATATGCAAAGGGAAAACAGTTAAGTTTGTCAACTTAAACTATACCTACATTTAAAAGTAAAAACACAAAAATTTTATAATTTAGAGTGGTGGTTAGTTGCACATAAATTTAATGTGAAATGATCCATTTCAGAGCCATTCTAACTTTTTAAAGCACTTAACTAATTTTTTTACCACTAACTAAGTCCGACTGGCAAAGTCATAAAACCACATGTAATCGCTTTATTTTTCGCATTACCACCTGGACTTAGGGTTAGTAGTAGGTGTGTTTTTTATGACTTAACAATGACATATTTTGTACTAAAGTTTTATCAGGAACATTAACATGGCCCAGATTTAAAACGAATAAAATTTGTTACAAGTCCTGATTCGAAAGGGGTGATCATTTTACGTAAAATTTATATTTGAAACTGATGATTTTTTTGTTGTTTTATTTATTTTCACCACTATGTTTTTCAGGCTGTTTACATGTAATTAATCACCTATAAAAATCAAAGCAAAAATAAAACAAAAATTTATTTAAGAAATTGAACGTAAAATGAGCTCCCATGTCTGAGGGTATTCTAGAGAAGTTAACCAAAAGTTTTATTTTGCTCTGGGAGATAAATTCTGTGCGTTTTTTTTTTTTTTTGTGTGTGTGGGGGTACTTTTAAGCGATTACGCATGGTTTTATGACCTTGCCAGTTGGACTCAGAGTTAAATGGTAAAAGAAATTCAGTGAACATCCCAAAAAAGTTAGAATGGCCCGGAAATAATCCTTTTGTTAAATTTATATACAAAACTGATCTCACTCTAAATTCTAAAATAAATGGTTTTTTTTTTCTTTCCAAATTTTTCAAGGTGTTCACACAATCACAAAAAAGTAGAATCTCATTTTTGGGAGGTGATTTAGCTGAAGGTGTTAATCTACAAATTTGCTATTATTATTACTATTATTATCTGTATCTTGTTTTGCTTTTTACAGTAAAACAAATCAGTCCACTACATGTGTTATATTGACAGTAGCAATAACCAACCAAATCTTCATAATTATGATAAAAATATGAACATTATCTTAGAGAGAAGGCACAGAATAGTTAACGTGTTAGAATGGTTTTCTAAATAGTAACATCATTATTTAGAAACTCATTCTTTACATGGGGAGGGGCTTTGTTAACTATTCTGTTCCTACAGTCTTATTTTGCATACCAATCGTAGACTTTTCAATTGTTTATAAAAAAATAAAAATAGCATTTTGTCAACTAATGATGAACTAATACAAATCCGCTTTGTTTTAAAAGAAATAAATCTTTAGTTGTCTCACAATTTTCAATGGAAAACATCTGAGAAAAAATATTTAGAAAGATCTAATATAATTTGTGATTATCAGGGATACAAAAAAAAACAGGAGAATTAGCAACAATCTCCCAAAGAAATTGTTCTTGAAGGAGCTTTATCTTAAAATGAAGGATAAAGAGAAAAGCATGTTTGACAAGGGTTTTCATTAGTTTCATGTTTACCTTTCCAGCGACTCTAACATGTTGCAATCTGGGAAGCAGCACACAATCGGCATAAGTCATTACATCTTCATCCAAGAATTTGGTTCCATTATCTTTCAAGTGCTCATCTATACGTTTCATAACACTGTTCAACTTTGAACGCAATTTCTCTGTGTTGCTTTTCAGAAAGAGATTGAACACCTGCAGGCAATAAAAAAAGAAAAGAAAAAAAAAGAGCCATCAAATTAAGGAAAGAGGGGAGGTGCTGTCATTTTTGGAATAAAACAAACACTTTGGATAACAACCAGTAAAAGTCGGTCATCTTGGAAACATTTTATTTGGGAAAAGTAAAAATAATTTTGCACATGACAAAAAAAAAAAAAAAAAAAAAAAAAAAAAATTCTCCCTTTGTATGGAGGTGAGTAGCCAATGACCCCCCCCCCCCCCCCCAAAAAAAAAACCTGAACTCTAGATGAATTTCCTAACCAGGATAATAGGGGGGGGGGGCATGTAGAGGCCAGCACAGAAAACAACTAAATTAATAGACACCAAGTGCGTATGTAGTGGGGGAGGGAGAGACAGGAAGCCATTCTTTGATGAAACAATACATTTAAACCCCTACCCCCTTCCTGAATTGTTTGAAGTCTTAGCTTCCACAGCAAAATTAACATTTTTAGTTTTCAGAGAACTGTCAAAATGGAAAAAGGCAAGACAAGATGGAAGAGAAAAAACAGGAAAAGAGAGACAAAGAAATAAAATCCAGCCAAATAGCGACAAAAAAAAAATGAGGTAAGGCTCTAGTGATTTGCCAGAAATCAGCTTTTAAAAAGTAAGTGAATTCCGATAAAAAGGCAAAGAACTCACACCTTAGGAAGGTTCTAGTGATTGAAGCAGAAAATTCGTTTTTTTTTATCCAGAAAAAAAGCAGAATTTCACTAGAAAGCGGAGAACTCCCATCCCTGCTTAGTCAGTTCAGTTTAACGATAGAACTCGCGTAACGAATATAACATCCATGTTGACTAAAACAAGACTCCTTTAAAAAAAAAAAAAAATATTCCATGTTTGAAGTGGATGAAAAGAAATTCATTTCATATTCAAACCATCAACAAGGATCTTTAACAATGGAATCGCCAAGCTTGGAGACTAGCATTGCAGGCTGCAGAAAACACCAGAAATATTACCAAGGGAACTATAGACAAAGTCGATATGATGATTCAATTTCAGGATGCCGTATAAAAGTTGTGTTCAAAAAGTTTAGACTATTTTTTTTTTCCTGTAAAAACTAATGCCATATGGATGTGGAAGGTGCAACACCCTTCCTGCAGATGCAGGCGAAATGTTTACTTAGGTAAGCTAAACCATTTCCTGGATGTTACACCTGATGCACGTTACATGCTTTTCAGATTTTCTTTTCCATGCAAGATGGCTGAATAAATGGACCAGGCAGTCATATTGAATTAAAAAAAAAAGAAAAAGAAAAAGCTTGTGATGCTGAGCTCAAGCCATCCAAAGATTCAACAGGTAAATGGCGATGATGCAATGGGTCAAACGCAAGACAAGGAGTATCACAACCACTTTAAAACTTTGCCGCATCTCAGTGGAGAGAGAGATGTCATGCTCAGGCATCAACAAGCCAAAATGAAGAGCAGATCAAAAATATCTGTGCAATTTTACGATGGACTTCCATGACTACTTGTCAAAGTGGGAATATGTATAAGATCAGTGCATTCCATTTTAAGAGAAAATTTATGCATGTGCAGAGTGTCAGCAAAATTTATTCACAAGGTGTTGGAGTACCAGAATCGACTGTATGAAAATCGTTCAGAACATGCTGGACCGTGAAAACCATGATCTAGATTTAATGAAGATGATCACTGGTGATGAGACGTGTTCATGGTTAAGATCCAGAAACCCAGTTACAGTCTCCCCAATGGCAGCACCAAGGTCCCAAAATGTGCGACAGGTTCACATCAATGTTGACCGTTTTCTTCAACTCAAATCATGAATAGACACCGCAAAGCTAAATAATCAATGAGGAATACGGCCGAGTGGGACAGGCGGAGAAGAATTAGCAACTCTGCCACAACTATGCATAAACTCTTTCAGCTATATTATCTAAGCTCAAGGACACACTTGTTCAACTTGTACTGTGCGATTTTTGACTCTTTCTAAGCTGCAAATTATGCCAAAATAGAAGTGATTTGAGTTGCAAGATGAAATTGTGAAAAGCAATGGCAGAACCCCCAAAAAAAAGGATAGACTCCCAACGACACTATTTAAAACGTGGTTAAATGAAATTGGCAAAATTTTAAAAGATTTGTTTTTATGCTGTAAGGCTTGATACTTTTTGAATGCACTGAATCAGACACTCATCTATTATACTTAAGCTGTGTTAACATTTGTCCCCCCCCCCAAAGGTTTTTTTTTTCTATATCTTTTAATCAAAATAAATTAAAAATTGCCTTGTTTTTGAGTTATGTTTTAAAAACAAAACCTATTTTAATTGTTCAAATTTGCAATTCACTCACAAAGTTACCCATCTCTTACTAAGTTTCAGTCTATTATTGTTTATTATTATTATTAGTCAAAGGTAACAAAACTATAAAATAGATTAGAACAGTCCATTTTAAATAGGGAATATCACCACAAGCATTAATATTTAACAGACTATATATATATGGGAAAGTTCATTTTTTTTAAGCATCTTTTGAATTTTAATATAAAGATAGAGGCAAAATGTCTTTAAAGAAACCATGTGTTAGATGCAGATAATTTATTAAATCAAAATATTTCAAAACATTTCTCAAAATACCTTCCTTTTTTTTTCATCTTGATTTTTTTAGCTAATATTTTGCTTGATAAAACAAGCTTCGACAGTTTAAACAAATAAAAGGTATAAACCTTTTTTTCGTAATATCCTTCTTGGTCTTGTAGAAGTGTCTCGTCCGATGTGGACTAACGGTGCAAATGTCTGTTTTAAATAGAACTTGATCGCGCATGGTCGCTGGTAGTTATAAATTTTATTTTTATTTAATAAATTATCTGTATCTAACACACGGTTTCTTTGAAGGCATTTTACCTCTATTATATATATATAAACAAAGACTAATTTTAGATGGTCTTTATTCAAATTTTTTAGTGGGTACTGAAAATTCTAGAGGACTAAGTTTGTTCACTAAGGAAAGCAGTTTAAAAAATATTGTAACCATGTAATATTTCAGTCTTAATTCCATTTGTGGTGTGTAATTTGTTTTCGTATTTTGTGTTGCTGTGTGGGATTGAAATCAGATTGTAATAGAATAATATATACATCTAACAAAGAAAAGTCGGTCCGATTCGACTTTAAACCTAAAAATCAATGCATCACATTCAATATTTGATTATGACTAGGGATTTCTTCCTAGTTATCCTTGTAGCAGGTTCTTTACACTAAAAAGTGTAATTCACTTTAGGTTCTTTTTAAAAATACTTATGCTGGCTTGGAAGTTTGTTTGACTGAGGACATATTCCGTTTATGACCGAAAAAGTACCAGCCACTTACGAAATTAATAAGAAATTGCAACATTTCTCTACTTGTGTCCAACGTCTGATAAACAATAGCAGAACCTGAGAAAAGGGTAGACTGCCAACTGCTTTTATTTAATAGAAATTAACCTATTTATTTCTCTAAATTAAATTGATATCACAACAAAAGGTACATTTCTCTTCCTAGTAACTACTTAAATGTTTTCATTAAATGCAGAAGGTGGTCGTTTATTATTTCTGAATAATAAACTTTGGATAATATAAGCAGCAGTTTCATACTAATGAATAATAGCTTCTCTTTCAGGTCAATACTTCGCTCCTCTATTCCAAAATAGTTTCACTAAAATGCATAGCAAATAAAAAAAAAAAACATAATCTTGACAAAATTGATGCTACTTTCTTAAATTTTAAAACAAATCAATATCTTCCTGAATATAAACATAATTTACAAAAAAATAAAGTTTACACAAATGTCATATCCAGATGAAGGAAATACAAGTTTTTATTTCTTTTTATCTTAATATTCCCTGCTTTCTTCCATAAGCATATACAAATAAATTTATTTCTAAGTGGCTTCCGTGCTATTGCTTCTACATGCACACTAAACTTGCGACTCTGTTTGAAAACCAAAACATGTAAATACTTTTTCTTTTACTCTATTATAATTGAGTACCCCCCCCCCTCCACACACCAAAAAAATAAAAAACCCATAGAAACTTAGTTACGTTTGCTGTTCTTTAAACAGATTACATAATTTTCTTATTGTTTACGTATATGTTTTATGGCATATTTACCCAATCGTTTTTTGCTAGATCGATTTTTTTTGTTGCTTAAAGTAATCGCCAAGGTGGCTGGCTACTTATATAATGACATTTTTTACTATGCATTTTTTTTTTAATAGTTTTTTTCCTTTTTTACATAAAAAAAATATTCCTTCATTGAATTAACTTTCCAAGCATTTCCTAATGAGAAAAGAAAAGACAGAAGAGGGTCCAGGAACAGCAAATATGCAAGTAAAAAGACTCTTGGGAGAATGCCAGGTAGGTGCAACTATATATATATATATATATATATATATATATATATATATATATGGCTAAAAATGCAAATAAAGCTAACACAACTGAACTCAGTCTTGTACAAGTTTTTTTATGTGCATTTAACTCTTCACTGGAGGGTTTTAATGTGATAAAAATTTAATCCAATTTTAACATTGTATAAATTTGTATCATTTTTAGGGGGGGGGGGGGTCAAGTGACCCCCTATATATAAATGGATATGACTCCCTTAAGGCAATATTGCATTAGCATGAGATCATTCCTACCAAATGTTATGCTCCTAACCCCAAACATACCTCATTGATATGCATTTGTTATTTCGGATATCAAGCACTTTCATATATGACAACTTAATACTTACTCTATTTCTATATGATAGAAATGTAAAACTTAATAGAAAGAAAAGAAAACTTAGCAAATAAAACAAAGCTTCATCGTTGCTCTTTAGATTTGTAAATATTTCAACGATAGTAAATATTGATCGATGAATTCTTTTTATAGCTTGGTTAAATAGGGAACGATGCAATATCGTCTGACTGCGCAATGCTACAAGATGAAACATTTGAAAGTGTATCAATTGATATATACGGAAGCAACATTAGCAAGTCACGGCAGTTAGGGGATGTGCAAATATAATGACTAAAACACGTGAATCCATCTCTATTTTATTTTTAGTGTAATAGTTATACATGTATACTAGACGTATCTGTGACCCCAATGGGTCACAACCAGAAACACTTGGATTCCATTAAAAAATTAAAACAGTGACATGTTATTCTTACATTACTAAACATAATGTCTCTTTATTTCTATAATCAATATTATTAATTATTATATAGAAGTATTATTTTTGTTATTTACAGTTCTGACTGTATTAATGACCTGTATAGTTTTAATAGAGTTCTTCTGGCAGCTCCCCGTTTAGAAGAATTAAAACAGATTTTTTTTTTTCAAACATAACTCAGAACTAGGGTACATTTTAGCATGCATTTTGTGTTATTAAAGTATATAGGACAACATTCTCTAAGAAACAGACATTGATAAACTCATTTAGTATAAGTGTGTGGTAAGCTCTGAAACTAATTAACTGATCAATATGAATTTTGGAACATAGCTACTGGTCATAATGGTTAATGTTTGCTATATTTAGTTAATTCAGTTTCATGCAAGATGGTGGGCTATAAAACCTTGAATTTTTCTCTGCAGAGGCAGATCGTGGAAGATAAGCGAGTCAAAATTAAACTGACTGTTTCTTTCCTCAAGCTTAACCGGCACTAAATCCAGCCATCAGTATAGTTTTTTTGTTTTTTTTTGTATAAAAACCTTTCTGGCACTAATGAAGAACGGCACATCATAGATATTAACAGAAATTTAAAAAAAAAAAATGATTGGATTAATTTGTTTATGCGAAACAAATCAAACTTTGGTTGCCTTCACCAGGTGTTTCATCACAAAGATAAGGAAAGTGCCGCTTTCTGTTATTTCTTCCTCAGGTGAACTTACCAACTCAGCATCTCCGAGCAGCAAACTCTCTGAAGAGGTGGTGCTGTAAGGGTCTACTCTTGTTGCGGCTTATCTATAGAACAAGTGCAGTTCCCTCCCATGACTCGGCACTCCGTTCAACAGTATGGACGGAGGGCTGACTATCTTAGTTACAGGACCATTGTCAAATTTGGTTGTAAAACGGCTCTGGGTCCTTAACCCTCAATGGGTTGGATACCTTGTGTGAGTCATGTTCAGACTTAAAGACTGGCTGTGCATCAACTCCTTTCACCCCGACTTCATATATCACATCGGTCAAGGTGGTAACATACGAGATGTCATTTTTAGAGTCACATTGTGCCAGTATATGGCTTCCTGAATAGATCAGAGTTTTGGCCGCAATACGCTTTCCCCATACAATGACATTCCTTTACTACGCCATTCCCAAACTGGGCATCTGTTGTATTTTCATTGTAATCTCACTCTCCACTCATGCTCGAAAACCTTAAATTCCATACTGCAGAAGGCGGTGCCATTGTCCGTAATGGGCTACACAGAAAACTGATTACAACTACAGAATCATGATGCACTAATTTCCCTTAAATAGTAAAACAAAATGGACTGCAAGCCATGAATGTTAAAAAATATCTGGCACCGAGATGCATAATATCCATTCCTAATCTACCAGATTTTGTTAAGCTTTAATTTTCCCTTCCAGTGTATTGGTGATGGGTCTATTGACATTCTTCGCATGCCTGTAGCAGACTTAAAATCTGCTTTAGTTGTTGATGAGCAGACTATCTTGACAAAAATCAGTGGTGTATGATTTGATTAAAGTCCAACTCATCAATGTGAACAGAAATTAGTGACTGGTTCATTCTTTATTATCGAACTACGTCTGTAGCATTCTCATCAATTTTTCAGCTACAATCTGAGCTGATGTGAACAGCATAATGTCCACAGCTTATTACTTACCAGCTCCCTTAACATACTCAATTGTCTTCTAATTAGTATCTCATGTTTTCCCCAGAGTGTGACATCCAGTGTTAGATAAAAATCCTTCATATGCAGCACCCTGGCCTTCCACTAGAGAAAGTTGGCACCTTTCAACATGGCATCAAGTTCAACCAAATTAATAGAGTTTAAGTCTCAACTAGTGACTGGACGAGTAACAGATAAAATTAGAACTTTTTGGGGTATCAAATATTTGAGCCTAATTTCAGAATACAAAAACGATTCTTTTAATTTTTTTTTTTTTTTTTTTAACTGAAATTTTTCATGGCTGGTACTAATGATTAAATGATATACATTTGTTTTTATACTACCAGTAAAATTAAAATCTATAGATCATATCAAAATATGATGCAAATTTATTTTACTCATGTCTATAAATCCGCTAGGTAACCTTTAAAAGAATGCAGTTGGTTTAAAAGGTTAAAAAAAAATTAATTAGAATATTTATAATTAAATTAAAAGTAAAATATAAAAAATGTTTAATTTTTTATATGTTGGGCTTTTGTTCGGCCCCTCAGCATTGGGGAACATTTTTAACATTTTTAAAAGCTCGGAGTTTAATTAAGTATAAATGAATTAGTGAATTTAAAGATTGTAACGGCTGTGCGAGAATACACTTTGGTGTCTGAAAGAGTTGTAATACAAAATTTCTCAAGATATAAAAGGTGGATTGGGATGGAGATAGAAGGCAATAAAATCAAAGAATAATAAAAATGATTCTTGGTTATATTTTTGAACCCGTTGGGCAGTTCAGTTGTTACATTTTCCTTCCAATAGCAAGACTTTTCAGACTACATGAAAGAGTGAAAATTTGCCAACAAAAATGTAAGTATATATATATATATATATATATATATATATTTTAAACCTTAAAGAAATGCATCTTTATGAATTAAACATTAATTCATAACATTTAATTTTTTTTCATATTTAAACTTATATTTTAATGTAATGTGAAAGTTTAAATTGTTTTCTTTGTAGAAATATGTTCTTTCACTATATAAGAACTTATGGTATTATCGTAGATTAAACGCCCCCCCCCCCCTTTTTTTGGAGGCGATTACGTGTAAAGACCCTGAATAACTTAGGGAGGGAGAAATTTTTTTTTTTTAGGGAGGGAGAAATTTTTTTTTTTTTTTTTTTTTTTTAATTTAGAGCAGGGGGATCAGTTTCACATGTAGATTTAACATAAAATAAGCTCCCATTTCTGGGCCATTCTAGCATTTTAGAGCGGTTTAAAACTTTATATGGGAGATAAATTCTGTGTGTGTGTTTTTTTTTGGGGGGGGGGAGGGGGGGGTAAATTAAAGTGAGTACGTGTGGTTTTATGACCTTACCAGTCTGACTTCAGGTGAGTGGTAAATAAATTTCATGAACGGCCCCCTAAACTTAGAATGGCCCATAAATGAGGATCATTTTACTTTAAATTTATAAACAAAACTTCAGTTTTGTTTATAAATTTAAAGTAAAATGATCCTCATTTATGGGCCATTCAAGTTCTTTGATGGAGATGTCAGAACATGTTTATACACCTCCCCCTTTCCATTACTGTACTGATCACGTCTGCCCAACAAGGTGTCCTAATGCTCTTGTTGCATCGCTTCCGGTACCAGGTCAAATCCCAGTGGTTTGTTATGCACCACCAGAACGTCAACCTCAGCAGAATAACTTGTCTGTGCAAATGGTGAGGAATCACGTAGCCTGCAGGGGATGTGCCACCTCTTGTTACGTCTACCAGTTCTTCCTTTCAAGGTCAGCATCACCTCCACTATTTTATGTGAACAGTGTCAATTGAGCTGAACACTGTCCTGTCATCATAGATGCCTGCCTTTGGGAGCGTCGTCTTCATGTGCCGTTTGACTATCACTAATGCCTCATCCCTGGATGTTTCTCAGACAGTCTTCACCTCTGTCCATCAGTAGCATTGCGTTTTGTATTTTGAGCAATCCCTTACTATGTAGCAGGTAATACTGGTCCGGGGACAGCTCTGAACAAAAACCATTACATAACTTTAAAATGGTCACAACTGCGACCATATTTTGGCCTTGAGCCACACTTGTTAGTGCTCATTCTCTTTCTATCAGTTTCTCCATGGTTAATATCTGGAGTCTGATATATTCAGATACAAATTGAATCAAAGAATACCTTGATGAAACCCAGTGTTATGACCTTTTCCAATCCAACAACCTCAAAACCTATCACTTTTGCCATCCGTCAGATTCAGCTAGCATACACATCTGCTGGCATGCCTAGTCACCTGACCCTGGTCAGCTTCCTATAGGCTGTAAACGCCCATCAGTGAACGCCAATCTTGTCTATGTTCATCAAGTCATCTTTGTCTATCTCTAAGGAAAGCTTGTGCAGCTCTCTAGATATAATGCCAACAGACAGGGTACACTCTTACTATTCACCACCCGACTCTTCCCTACTTCTTTCGTCTCCGGTATCGTTTTGATCTCAATCAAAGTCATACTCCAACTGATGAATCTGTAGACATATATACTACCATTATTCGTTTAGATATATAAACTAAAACAATCCTGGCATTCATCTTTTTCAGACTCCACATGGTTGACAAAGCATGCGAGGCAGCATGGCCTTCGAGCTTCAGGTATTAACATTAGTCACGGAGTTAACAGAAAATATGGCAGGAGACGAGAGGGTATCGAATTTTACAAAATGTCCAAAAGTTTCTCCAAGTTATCTTTCGTAATTACATACAAAAGTAGATATTGAAGAGATTTATTATCAATATAGAAATTTTTTTATAACAGTGATATTAGTGTGAGAAAAAAAAAAAAAAAAAAAGATCTAATTAGAAGTTATGCACAATTGAAAACAGAAATTTAAAACCATTTTCTCTATTCAAAGAATAGGTGCTACACAGATCACAAATCTACAGTCTCCTAAGAAAAACAAAAATAATTTGAGATGCCGTTACTCACCCTGTACAAATCAATAAAGCAGTCCAACGCAACATTTTGTCCAGGAGAGTTCATTAACAACAAGGGGCATTTAAAAGAATCAAAGAATTTTTCCAATTCACTGCTCTCATCAGCAACTAATTCTTCCACAGAACCCATACTTGTCTCACCAGCGATGCCGACAACAACGGGGAAAAGTCCACTTGTGCTTTTGTCTTTCAGGATTTTGGGTGGACAGTTCTCAGGAACTGTTATCACTTTGAAACTGGCACGTTTATTTTCTGCCAAAATATAGGCCACCATGTACCATTGGTGGCACAACGGACATGCCCCTTTGCTCATCTTGTCGATATTGGAGGCCTGAAAAGACAAATAACACCAAGTCAGAAATAGGTTTAACAAAAAAAAAAGAGAAAAAGTTTTTACTCATACAGTAAAAATTTATAATCATAGCATCAAATTTAATTGCATCCAAAAGATATCTAATCAAATTTAATTTTTTTTTAAAGATGCTTATTCAGTAACACTTTCTCATTGGATCTTGTTCAAATATTAGATAACGAGTGGGTAGACCCCTAGTATACAAGTTAGTTGAAAATGACAGGAAATGGGGATCGCTGAGAAGTTAGCAGAGGTCATCTTAATGATAGAATTAAGAATTGCTTAGGCAGTAGGAAAGTATTAGAAACATGACATAACATGGTTCAAAGAGAAAGGGTGATAGGAACGCGAGTCCATTACGAAGGACGCGAGTAACTCGTGCATGTAAATAACATGGGCTTATAACATAATTAGTGATAATTAGTAATTATCGATTTCTGTGCCTCACGAAAAGTGATTTAGAACAAAGATCACATTGAATAAATGACTGCCATCTTCCACGAGTAGAGTTTGTCCCTTTGAAAGTATAAATAAGCTTTAAAGCATAGGACCGCATTCCATCATTCTGGAAGGATCATGCAGAAGTGCGTACAAGGAGAAGTTCCAACAGCAAAGGTGGGAATAACAATTTAATGTTTTTGTAATGATTATGGCAACTTGCTTGCCGCATGCATGCCACAAGGTTGAGGACGCAACGCAAATAAGTACGACCATGAGAGGGGTATTTCAAGGTAAAATGAAAATAGAATACAAGATCATAAATAGAATTGTTGTCAACTTAGTAAAACTATTTTTTAAAGATTTAAATTAAAATAAAGTAAGATGTCGACTATTTAAAAAATAAAACTAACATTTTTACGGTAAGAAAGAAAATGGTACGGAGGCAACTATAGTTTCCACAGGGTACTGCTAGTTATAATTAGTCGTTTCCTCAGATAATCTAAACGAATCTCGCTTTGATGGGCAATAGGGATTTTTTCATTTCTATATTAATAAAATTGTGACCACTTAGTGTTTCTTGCCTCTATGTGATGTTTTTATTTTTTTTTTATTTTTTATTTTTTTTTATTTAGGTATCAAATATTTATTGAAATAAAAAATAAAAAAATAAATGTAATAGCACAAAGTATTAAAACGAATCTTAAAAATCCTATTTAAACAAATTGAATTACGAAATTAAATCTACCAGCATGAATTTTTAACTAGCCATTATGTATTTTTTTTTTTTTTAATTGCTAAATTTGAAACGAATTTAGAAGTATTTAAATTTTCAAATAAAAATTTATTTCAGACTTTAAAATTCTTAGCAAATCCTCATGTATTTCATGAAGTTTTAAAAGCTATTTACATCCAATAATTGTATAACAATTTGGTTCAAACGATACTATAATAATTAAATTTAACTGTCAAAATTCTAATTAACAATTTGGTAAAAAACAAATGGCATAGGCTAGAAAGAATGTATGCCGGCTAGTATTTAAGGAGTGGTGGGGGGGGGGGGTAATTAAATAATTAAATGGAATTGTAGAAAAATCAGAAGAATTGGCACTTAAATAATTTGAATTAATATTAGTATCTAAAAAAATAAAAAATAAAAAAAATAAATAAAAAAGTTCAAAATTAATTCTTAAAATGAATCTAAAATTAAACATGTAGAAATCTACGGTAATGAAGATAAAATCAATTATTTTACACGGTATTGAACACATCCAATGTGAATTGTCTATCAAAAGAAACTGAATTGGGGTCTTCTGATCACTTCAGCGGGTTGGGTTACACAAAATTAAGCTTTTATATCTTTGGAAATGGACAATAACCGATGTGAGATGAAAACCACAGACATGTCATTAGAGAGAATCGCATGTACGTTCACATGACATACGCTGAACAAAACTGGTGATCGAGCAATTTCGGTGGTAGCTCTTTGCCTGACAAGACGGATGTTACTACTAATACTACTACCGGAGATGGTGAGCAATTTATTTCGCATCTCAGCTCCACTACAGAAAATAATTTTGGAAGTGAACCAACAATTGCAGAAGCTACTTAAATTCAGAAAGGAAAAAAATGACAAATTTTATCTTGCGAGCGTAGAAGTTAAAACAATTTAAATTGTAGAAAATACTAAGGTTTTCATAAAAAGATTAACAAACAGACACAAAGAAACGTGCATTTATTGCCAGATTTTGTTCATACACTATTAACTAGAAAAACGTTGAGCGGCTTGCACAAACGGGGGGGGGGGGTGTTAATGAAGCTGCTACAGCAGAAAATGGAATCTTCCAAGAGTCTGAAAGCCACTTCTATCTGAAAATGGCTGCTTTATTCTAAACTATACAGTAGAGTCGACAGGTTATTAACGCTACAAGCAGCGTTCCGAATAAGGGGCTCTTCCATTTACAGAAGGCTCAAGTCATGTGCAAACGTCTCATTTCAGTGTTATTGCGGATCTAGACGGGTCAGCATGATGAGCAGTGTTGAGAAGAGACAATACGGATTGAAAAAGACAAGTTCTTTATAAATATAAACATTTTCTTTGTAAGTCGTAATACAGAAAGGTCCAGAAACTAAAGATAGCAACAAGATTCAGACAACATTTGGACAAGACGAGAAACTGGTAAATCCAGCAATAAACAAATGCGATAAAATCGCTTCTTTAAAATAAAACGGAAAGAGAAAAAAAAAGAAATTCTAAAGAGATTGATTAAAATAGAAGCAGCAGAACGAGACGATAGAATTTCTCAAACCATACACACAAAACTACTATTCTCATCTTGGTTATATTCACAATGTTTTGGCCTATGTAACAGCCAAACTTCAGATGCGACTTTTCGAACTTGTGAACCTGTACAGAATTTTGAACCGACCCCGAGACATATGGCGCAATGGTTAAAAGCATTGGTTAACAATCAGTTCTAAATTAGTCTTCTGGGAGGTTGAAGGTTCAATCCTTACTACAGGCGACAACTAAGAAATGACCGAATGAGAACAATATCTGCCCCCCCCCCCCCACATCGTCTGAAATGTTGGGAATATATAATAACCAATATAACAGTAATCTGAATAACCAAAATACATATCGATCCTCATCTAAAAGGATTTTGAAACGAACCATACATACTTTTTAAACATGCCCTTTCTGAAGAGGTTTTGGATAATATGAATAAATCACCATAAGTCTATTTTAAAAACTTTTGTGTAGAGATTAATATTTTTTTTTTTTTTTAAACAGACATTAAACTCAGTCTAAGCATGATACCTATTGTAAGCAAGTCATTGTCCATGACGAATTGACCACAAGTTATTTTATCCATATTTGGGTGAACATTTCCAATTAGTGCACAGCGTAAATCGGATTAAATATGAACTTTGCATGGACGATTTCATAGTCTGAAACATCATCCATTAGGCAAATGATGTAGTCAAATTGTCGAGAGATGAAATCTTATTTTGTTGACATAGAAAATAGAACAATTATCTGCATTGAAATCTACAAGTGAGAATACCATTTCTGAAAATCTCTTTACATTAGCATTTATTATATTTTTGAATCATTGGATTTATTTGGAATTTCCTCTTATCCCATTCCTTCAATGCGACTGAATTTTAAATAAAGGGTTCTTAATATCACAATATACATTAAGAGTTCAGATATGTGACACTCCGCATCTAAGGAGTTTTACTGAAGAGGCATGATTCAAGGAGACTTGGAATAACTAATCACACATGAGAAGGAATGGTTTCTTAGAAAAGAATTATTTTAGTATATAAATATAATTAAACTAGCCTTAAAAATATACACTACATTACTAGTTGAACTTGATGGAAATTCCAAGACTTCCACACGAGTTTGCCAGTTTGGGATACCTATCAATACTAAGGTATATAAAAAAGAGAAACAAAAAAGAAAATGAAACCAAAACATTCCAACTATGATGGCTTTGTAATCAGTTCTCTCAAATATTTGATTTTCATGAAAGTCTATAGTTTGATCATATTCAGAAACTTATGTGCTAAAAACATTTTACAAATTCTATTTACAAAGAAATTAACAGTGAAATGAGGTAAGATAAAAAGTTCACTATATAACAAAGATCAAATGCTAATTAGTATTCATTCTCTCTAATCTCGCACTCTAGAGAATCAGTACATGGCTAGTTTCCCCCTCCTTGTATTTGTCATGTAATCAGCACTCCCTCTATATTGGCTTGCTTGTTGATTTGGTACCCGTTGCTCTTCTCATAAATTAAGAGTTAAAAAAAAAAAAAGGTTTAACAAATGAAGAATCTTGGGCAATGTTTGGTATGTAGAAGTAGTATTGTATAATTTGTAGAAAACGTCAAATCTTTTTCATGGATACAAGCAAATAAATCAAGAAATATTTAGAATTAAGAGGTAAACTTAATCGATATTTTTGTAATCAAAACTTGACAAGATCTGTGGACATGTATTATTGAAGGTCATGAAAGTAAATCCAACCAAGAAAATACTTATGGCCACTAACAAATCATGTCTGCAGGCAAATTCTCAGCAATCTTAAAAAAATGTTTTGATTTTCAAGTTTGCAATATCCATAAAATGTCACAATATTTCATCAGTTCATTTTTAAATCCCCCCAAAGTAGGTTAAAGTTTTCTTTGGATCTATACAGGCACATTTGAATGCGATGCTTTTGACTTTTAAGGAACATATGTCAAACAATATAGATTAGTTTGATCGTCCATCGATACCCGCTCGTAGGGTGAAAGATATCAAGTATGCTCATTCTTCAGTGAATGCTCTGGCAAAAATAGCCGTTAGATGGACGATCAAACTAATGTATAGTGTTATTTGAAATTAATATATGCTCTTACATATGTAATTGAGCACTAGTTATTTCTCCTATAAAAGCCACATTACACTAGATGTTTTCTAAAAACACTGACAGACATTTGTTTTAGCTCTGTCCATTTCTAAAGATGGGCAACTTCATTTTTTTTAAAAACCCAGAACTTACAAGTTTAATTCTCATAAATGAAAATCAAAGATCAAGAGGTATTTTCAAAAGATAGTTCAATCCAATGCATTTATTGTGCCTCTTACTTTAATAATCCATGTACCCCCCCCCCCCAAAAAAAAAGAAAGAAAGAAAATACCCTTCTGAATAAGATAAAAATGGTGATTCTTTCATATAAATTTATTGTCTTCCTTTAAATGATAATTAGAGCTATTCATCTTGATTAGGCAATTTGTTAAAAAAAACCCAAAAAAAAACAACTATTAGAATAAAAAGATTGTATGGTAAATTTGTTTTTTGAAATCTTTTTGCCAAAGAATTGCCAGTATGAGATGGTATATAATATATATATATATATAACACGACCCTGATTTTTAACCCTTCCGCGCTCTCATTTGGTACTTGTGTTTGTTTTTTCTTCAATCATCCTGAGGAAGTCTTATAAAGACGAAACATTGATGAATACATTAATGTTTGTTTGTATATATAAGTATAAAGTTAGAAATTCTATTAATCATTCTGAACTATTTTTTATAAATGAGATCCTGTAATCAGTTTTGTCACTTTTCTTTGTACATCTAATTTTATATCCCAATTTGTAGGAAATTAAAGAAAATGTTATTTCTAATGAATATATACATAAATTTAACACTTTGTAGTGGCTAGAACTCTGGTAACCCACTTCCACACAACCCTGCACTGCCAGAGACTTTCTATTGACATTTAAAGACTACCAAATGTCTTTCCAATTTCGAAGGTCACAAATTTATTCTTTGTTTCTTCAACTATTAGCAAAAGATAAAAATGGGCGACTTGCTTACAAAGCAATGGATTCATTCACCCACACCCTAGCAGAGCTACCCGGTGTTGCCCAGGTTAGCGTGTGGGATAGCATCATATGCAACATCATTGTAGGGAGTGTTTACTTTAACAGCAACCTTGATGCTGTCAGCTAGATATCTTACTCGCCAAGCTATTCAGATATGTTAATCTATTAGCGTTAGTTTAAGAGTAATTTCATGTGAACATAATGGAAGTATTTTTGCATGTGAATACAATTATATTGAAAGTACACTTCCTAGTATGTCTTCGTTTTTAGGGACAGACATGCACAGACAGAGGTGTTCTCCTTGATATATATATATAGATATATATATATATATATATATATCTATCTATATATATCTATCTATATCTATATCTATCTATATATATCTATCTATATCTATCTAATATATAAAGTTCAAGAGATGTAAGATGAGAATAAAAACTGTATAGATACAATATTTATTAAAACATCAGAAGTTCCAATCAAGAAGTTTCATATCCTTAATCCATGGATTTTCAAAGAGAAACTCTTTTCATCAGAGGATAAAAAAAAACGGTAATGTAACTGAATATTATCGGCAACATTTAACTTTGAAAAATTTATACACATATCATTTGAATCAAAGGGAAAACAGTTTTCAGTGGAGAGTGTTGTGCCCCCGGAGGCCATCTTAATATCAAAATTTGCTGAAATTTTGGGAAGAGACATCATTTTTGGTTTAAATTTCATTTGAATCTAAGGGAAAACAGTTTTCAGGGAACCCCCAGCGTTGAAGTAATATATTTCTTATATAGCCTATGACCTTCACTGAGAGGTCAGTAGTCCACATGCCAATTTTCAAGCAATTCTGTCCAGCGGTTTGGGTGAACATAAAACACAAAGATCAGGCGGACACATACAGAGTTACTATCTTATATATATATATATATATATATGCTTGTTTTAGTACTTTACCTTTATTGCATTTTAATAAATAGATTACTCTTAAGACGATCCCCTCTCAAATATTAGTGATTAATAAGGTAGATAATCCGTTTTAGTCAGATGGAGAATATTGGTCAGTGTTAAGACATTTTACTTTTAATCTATGTCACCGATTTTAGTATTAAGTTCCGATCAATATATTTTTGTAGTAATAAAAGTGAGAGGACTCTACACTCACTAATTCAGATATTCCTACTCTATGATCACGGGAGAAGGGGAACAAAAACACTTTCCGATAATCATTCCGTTATTACTCTTCCTCCACGTTTCACATGGACACCATCTTGATTTTTTTTTTTTGCCTACCAAGTTCCCTTAATGACCACAATGAATATATTTAGCTTTCCAATTATTCTTAATTCTTAAATTACTTTACATCCTCATTTACTTTTTTAGCGACGAAATGTAAATACACCTGTAAATTCACCTATTCAAGCCTTTTGATTGGCTAGAGTGGGAGAAGTGTTTTATAAAATTAATAATTAAACAGGTTGATGAGATCACATACTAACTTAAATTCCATGTTGTAATCGCTGACGGCAATGTCGTCTTCAATCAATTTGGGTGAAATAGGTAGAGTATTCCAACGGTCCTATACTACATTTTAGGTTTATTTAAATATATTTTTTTGGTTAACCAAAATTCTCCTGGGGAAACGCCGGGTACGAACAACTAGTAATAAATTAAAACGTTCAAGTGACGCAGAGGTGAGAAACACAAATACACAAAAAGTGGTCACAATTTTATTAATATAGAGATATAAAATAGAAGGAAGAGTGCAATGGAAATTGTTTATGGGTGGATACAGATTTGTACCAGCATTTTTTTTTTTCTTTCAATTTAAATCCTCTTGAAAGTTGGCCGACTACAGCCTCAAGCAGATTCAAGGGTGTTACACTATTATGGCGTGTCCTCCCTTGAAAGTTTAGTGGTTAACAATACAGCTTTCAGGTGTGTTTAAAAAAGAAACAAGAGAATTCTTTGGCAGGAGAGAGGACCCCCCCCCCCCCCTCCAAAAAACAAAAACACTCTGGTGACCTAGAAAAAACACCTGAACAACATGGAAGTTACCTGGTATAAGACCAGTGTCGTTAGAAATTAAAAAAAAAGCAGCCATTATTGTTTTGTGGGCTAGATATATAAGTAATGTGTCAGTGTGTGTGGGATAGGTGAGGCTAAGTAAAATTGGTGTAATCAATCAGGGTGAAGGGGAGATGAAGCAGGGGGGGGAAACAATCCAGCATATTGTTTTGAAAGAAGAGAAAAGAAAGAAAAGTTTATTACTCAACTATGTCAAATGATTTACTTAGGGAACGGCTTTTTTGGTTTGGAGGGGGGAGGGGGGTAGTCTCGTGACATCTAAAAAAAATCCTACACAAAGTAGGAAGGTTTTGAAACAATTGTATTCTACTCATTTCCTTTCATTTAAACACCTTAAAAATAAATTAAAATTTTTTTTACCCCCCTCCCCACAAAGGCAAAATTTGGTCTAATGTGGAGAATCGAGCTCCCTCAAAAAGAGCACTTTGTCACGACTATCGTAAAAGGCCTGTCAACTGAGTAGAGTTTTTCTGGTGATGTCATTGATAGTGAGAGTAAGAAACACCATTAATGAGGACCGGAAGTCATCAGAACACTTAACGCGCATGCGCCCATCTGTAATCAGGGCAACTAATCAGACAAGCAGACTCAGTTCCATAGGATTATTCAGTGACTTTGAAATCCTTGTTAACTTGTTCCTGCTATTGTGACTTTATGCCCCTGCTAAGAACACGGCTACCCTCCTAAGGATTATTCATTCACTCGGAAATCATTTTTCAAACGTATTTCCTTTTTTTATAGATGTCAAGCACGAAAGAAAATCAGGAAATTACAACATGGCTTCCAACGATTAAGGCATTGCATTAAAGCTCAAATTTTAAGTCTTAATAAGTTTTGTCCAAAATGTGTCAAATTCCGTCACTTGGACATTGTTTAGTTCAGTAGCAAGAAATACCAATTCCTTATACATAATCGTATCACAGTCAATAGTTTTCTTCGAATGTCCGGCTGGTTTGGCATGCTAAGAGCAGACTTAAGGCGTTTCCACGAATAATGACGATAGAGTGGCGCTCGTAAGGCCAAGACAATTCTTGATTGTCTCCGATGTTGTACGTCATTAATAGACAAAGGCTGCCGAGGAAGTCGCATGTGGCAGAGCCTATCACTCCACAGCGATCGGTTGAAATACAAATCTGTCAAGATCTGAATATTTTGACCGCTTGCAGCTCTGCTGCTGCTGCTGCATGTCCAGGGTTTGTTACAAATTCAATCACTGACGTGAATTATTGTAAATAAACCGTCCGTATTCATTCTTTAAATAAGTTCAAAGAAAAATTTTCATGTTTTAAAATTTAAAAAAATTAAGTATTCATTTAATGTTTGTTGTCTAGCCTACGCAAATTACACGAAATACATTTGCACTAAGATTTCTAATAAAGTAATGGGTTAGTTATATTCAGTGATCGTTATTTAATAGATTATTAAAATTGGTTGATTTCCTGATTTTTGATGAATTTTTAAGTGAAGGGAGAGGTAAAAATGCCCATAGTCTGTCTGTTCGTCCGATCTCGTTTGTTACTTTACAGCATTATGTAATTTTAAAATCGTGAGTCAACTTCCAGGAAGCTCTCTTTAAGTGATGATTTAACTGAAGAAATATATCAGAAAGCATTGAATACTGTAAAAAAAAATGTCTTCTGTGGCACAGTAAAATGTCTACATCTAAAATCTGAGAAACTTAATACCAGAACAAAAATGCTCAGCCAACTGCAGATTTTTCTCATCTGTTCAGATCCAAAGTTTTTCTTCTGCTTCATTGTTGTATCTTGTCTTTTAAATTAAGTTGGTGTCAACACATGCAAATCAGTGACCAGATCTCATCCCTGCTTTAGTAATAAATGCTCTGCTGAACTGGCCTCTTTCCTCTTTAAAATATAACAAATGCCTTGCAGAATCTGGCTTCCCTGATAGTTGGAAAATTGGCCATAACTCTCCTACTGCTCTTCACTAAAATATTTGAATCATTAATCACTACCTTAAAAATGCTAAACTTCTGACCAACAGTACGGATTTAGACAATCCCATTCTACTGTAGATATCCTAACGATCATCTCTGAACATATATACAACACACTGGATAAGTTAGGTGAAGCTAGGGTGGTAGTGCTAGAAATCTTCAACGCTTGTACAATTATTACTGGACGAATATTTAATATAATCAGATCTTAGAAAAGAAATATCCAGGTCTTTCTCAATGGCTGTACATCAAAACACCACACCAATGTGAGTGTCGATACTTGGACCTATGATGAACGATCCGATACAATTGCGCCAGAGCTGGGTGTAATTTGCTGATGACACCACACTCTTAGATGCAAGACAATAGCTGAATCCTTAGAAAATGACCTCCAGTCTGTCGTAGACTGGGGCCCAAAAAGTAGAGTCACATTTAATGCTATCTTAACTAGAAAACATCTTTTCATGGTCAACATTTAAACTCCTTGGCCAGACAGTCACAGGTTACATGAAGTGGAATAATTACATAGATGTTGGCAAGTCTGCTGCAAAAAAGGTAGACTCCCTCTACCAAACTAAATAACTTCTCACACCAGCCAGTATTATCTCTATAAAGCCGCCATTTGCCGTGCATGGAGTATTGTTGCCACATCTGGGCTGGTGCACCAACCACTAGCCTCTCTTGGACAGAGTGCAAAAAATTTCTAACCTAATAGGTCCTGCTGTCTGCCAAGCTTATTACATCGCAGTGTTGCATCTGCTTGTTTTTCTAGTACTTTCACAGAATGTGCTCCAATGAACTTGCTGCATTTGTACCCCCTTCAACATAAATACTGCCAACCCACCTGACTAGCAGTAAAATCCCACCCCTTCACTGTCGAGGTCCTCAGATGCCGGAAGATTTTCTACTCTAACAGCTTTCTTCAGACGGCTTGCCTTTGGAATTCCCTCCCTGCTCCTGATCGTACCAACATGTAAATTTAAATGTAATGTGATCAAAAATCTTGCTGCCAATCTCCACTCTACAATCTGGCTTCCATCACAGTAGCCCCTTACACAAGGTGACAATATGCCTTGTTTGGATTAACAAAAAAACAAAATTAAAAAACTGAACATGAACTTCTGTCCTCTTACAAATGGCTACTCAATAAACAAGGCATTGTGGGTGCTTCGTGTCCGGTAAGTGTGAATATCAATTGCCACAAATACAAAACAGTCTACATGTGCAGTTTGAATACAGGGTTAAGTTAAAAATTCTTAGACTCAGTTTGACAAAAGTCATCTGAAGCGTCTGAAAGATTGTGGTTGTCATATCTACAATGTTGTTAACAGTCCCAACATGCAAATGTGGACACTTAATGGCAGATATAGGAATAGAGATACCTAAAACCTCAATATAGAATCGGAAAGAACAGTTTTTCATAAGGGTACTTCATTGCATCAGAATTGTCCCAAAGAAATTTTAAATTAACAGATTTAAAACTTTAAAATAAAAGCCACAAAATACACATCGATGTTAAAATTCACCACTTAAAACATTGAAGGTATAATTCAGTTCTGTATAGTTCTTAAAATTCACCATCAAATCTATATATGAAAAAAACAAGCCGCGCATGCGTGGTCCCCCTCTGTATGTGAATCGATGTGGCGAGTGTAAAATGCAATAAATTTGGGCAATTTGGGGCATTTTTGACACACACACCCCTTTGACCCCCTGGGGGCGCGAACCAGAATTTTTCTGAGGTCAAGGATGCTCATTTTATATCCAGAACAATTGCCTCTACATTTTGGCCAAGTTTCAGAAAAATTGAATGGATGGATCAAACGTTATGGGAGGAAAGGGTCATTTTTTGCCATTTTATGGGGCTTTTGACCCCCTGGGGGCATGAACCAGATTTTTTCCAAGGTCAGCGATACTTATTTTCTATTAGGAACAATTGCCTCCACATTTTGGTCAAGTTTCAGAGAAATTGAATGGAAAGTTATGGAGCAAAAAGTCATTTTTTTGCCATTTCGGGGCCTTTTGACTCCCTGGGGGGCTAACCAGAGAAAAATCCGGACGGACGGACGGAAATGCCTCAAAACATAGATCTCCCGATTTTATAAATTGGGGACAAATTAAAACTAAATCCAAGATTATCTTTCAAATTTCATAAAGACATACCTTGCCCATTTTGGTGCTGCATATCATGACCTACAAAGTCAGTCAGCTTATTTAGTAGATGAATCAAAAAGGGTAAATATGTCGTCAAATTTATCTGCTCACTCTATGGTTTTTGTTGAACATGAACTAGATTTGAGAAATGGGTATATTTGTTAGTTTAAAAAATATAAGTAAAAAAACGGTCACTTTTGTAATTTGGATAGAGCAGGCTTCGAACCATTCTAGGACAATCGTTGCAAGTGGTTGTATGTAGAGGTCAAGGTGTCAGGTTTGACAAGCTTATGAATGGAGAAAGCATAAATAGGAACCATGTGAGGTGAAGTTCTCGAACTTTAGTAGTGAGAAAGCGATTAGAAGCAAGTCAAGCACACCAAATTAAATGAGAGCTGCTTAAAATTATTAGTTGAAGCAAACTGACAGTAAATAAATCTGCAGAGATTCCACTTATACTAGGGTCCTAGTACATCTGATGGTGATGTATCAATTGGGGGGGGCTTTAAGGAATGTGAAGGTCACCCCTTACCATTACTCCTAGGTCCATTCTGACCCAGAGTTGGTAGTACCTGTCAGAGTCCCATCGATGAGGTAAATAGAATGTCCTGAGCATGACACTAAAGTGCCTCTGGTAAGGTGTTAGCTTGTACCCCCCCCCCCCATCCATTCTGCATATCCTATTTCCAAACCATATCAACTACTCAAGCTCTCTTTATCCTCTACTATTCTGGGTAGGACACAAAACTATATCCAATGGTGAAACTTAAATTTGGGAACTTTGGAAGAGCATGAAATTACCATGTTGCCATTACTCACAGGTCAAATTTGACCTTGGAGTGGTAGTGCCTGTCAGGGTCCCTTCTACGGGTTAAATAGAATTTAAACATTATAGACGATTACTTTACAATATATGCCTAAAATAGAATTTATTAAGTATTTAAAAATATTTAATAACTTTTCCCCCCAAATAACTGGATTCAGCATTAACCCCAAAAGGGTTGATATGGCATAAAACCAAATTATCACTCAAGCTATATTATAATTGTAGAGTAACAAACCATATGCAAATTAGCTGGTTAATAAACAAGCACCAAGTGTAACCATTCTTGAAACTCTAAGGACATAATCCAGATGGAAACGTTAGGAAACCACTATAATAAAGAGCAATGTGTATAATATATCCTGTCAAGTTAATGAGTAAAATAAAATCCATTTCAAGTATTTAGGGGAAATTGAGTAAGTAAATAGCAAGTCAGACACCACCACCTTTAAACTATTTCTATAAGACTTTTTCTATGCAGATTTATGCGCTTTTAAAAATTAAACTTTCCAGTTTTGGACGTTTTTTTTAAACTTCATCGATTGAGACGTTATTTTCTATGAATATTAGTACAAACACTGGTGAAGGATATTTCTTTTTGTTAGTCATTTTAACTTAGGATGTACACCCCTGATAAGAGTACATACCAAAATTGTAAGTTTCAAAAGAGAAGAAATGCGTTTCTAAAGGATCTCTTTATCTTTTAACGTTGATTTGCTGTACGAGACAAGAAAGAATAAGAAAAACGATTCGACATTCTATCGGTAGCAAATGATAGCAACACTCAAAGAATGCTACCGAGTATATTATACAGAGAAGGAATCTTTATTGGCTGACATGAGAAATGAATTTATAAAAAATTAAGATTTTAAATCAACAATCAGCTAAAATTTGTTTCACTCCTTCCGAAATACAATGTGTCCCTGTGTGCAATAAGTCATCTTGATAAAAGATTTCAGATAACAGAATGCAAACAATGAGGATTTGTTTTTAACCAGATAATTTTGAAATGAGTCATGCAATGGTGGCTTAGCAATCAATGGTGAGAGGCATGATCAAAAAACGTATGCTCTTGTACAATAATACTTCTTTAAATAAAAAAAAAGAATATGTGCATGGGTGTGTGTCAAGAGCAATATATCAAACCCCCTCAATATACAGATGAATTCGATTACAGGAAACCATGCATGGTGAATACCCACACTTTCCACCAGGCAAGTAATGTATGTACAGATGCTATTTCAGAGTTTAACTGCCCTACCAAGACTTGAAAGTCTACTCCCACTCACAATTATTTATTTTTAACGATATCTGCTAAGTGGGATATACAACCCATGATGTTAGAAGTGATTGGAGAACTTAAACTAACCTTTGTTAGTTATATATTACGAATAAAGCCAAGGTTACACTGAACCCTATTTTACAAGCCGACCAGAATTTTATCTTTATTTTGCGAAGCTCTAATGATATCTATATGTATAAGTAGATTCTTTTGCATGCAATACTAAAGGAGGTACTTCAGTACACATTCAAGATAACTGCATCATCAGCAGCTGACCCGATACATTTGTATCGTTTGTAATGTTAAAAAGTTTTCCAAGTAAATTCAATTTTTAAAGTTGTTGGAAACCAAAAATTGTAGAGGAACTCAGAGTTTGATTTTGTTCACAAAAACTATTTTTGTGAACAAAGTTGTGTTAAAAATAAATCGGATAGTGAAAGTAAATACTCTAATTTGTGGCAAAATATTTGTTGCTATTTGTATCTTTGTTTGCTAAGTCACATACCATGCACCAGCAGCAGCTAATTTGAAGTATTAATGTTTGTCAATAAGAGAACAGTTTTCCAAGTGACTTTAAAAAAATTTCTAAGTTGTGAATCAATGAAAAAAGCAGGTCGTCATCTTTGACAAAATGGACAAACTAGTTGAAAATCAGTGTTGCAGATTTTAAATTCACAGGACGTCCTGGTTATTTACATTGGTCTTGAGTCAAAACTTTATAAAAATCAAATATTGAACAATTTCAAAAAATCTAATTTATCTCAAATTACACTATTAAAAAAAAAAATTCACTTTTTTTTTTTAATTGTCTTACAGAATAAAAATGGAACTACATTTTCAAACAAAAAATATTTTGACAATAAAAATTATTATAGTTTTGCAAAGAAAGATATTACCCCCCCCCCCCTAACATATCACCCATAGAATCATTAATAAAATTTACAATCTTTTCTATAATCCAAGCATATTTGATACAAATGAATTTCAGTATGCCTGACTTGTCCAAGTTTCAGTCATGAATGTCCAGTTTTGGAAGATGCGATGCAGGCAGTGGTGATCGAAAGTTTCCAATCGCCTTACATTTTCTACTCAGTCAGGATTCAACGACCACCAGCGCTTGGTAGATCTTACTTGCTGTGCCGCCTTAGATCTTAACTAGCACTGGGAATTGAGTCGGTAAAAGGCATGACGTACAAAGTCAATTCGGGCTTTGATGTTAGCTCACCTTGACCCGTGGCTGTGATGATGATGGTGCCAAGATATTTGAAACTACCTTTTAAAAGAACACCATTGAGGACGATGGGTATTTTGTCTGTTGGGGCCAAGCCGGCAGCGAGTATTTGTTTTTGAGGTACTTTCATCCCAATCTGCGATGCAACATGCTGAAGCTCATTAATAGCAGGCTGGACATGAGCAAATGTTTCAGCAAGTAACGCGATATAATCTGTATAATTTAAGTCCTTGACGGCAAACTCTTATGGCATTCGAAGTGACGCTCGACAGAGTCAAATGAAGCAGCAAAATCAATGGGGAAAAAAAAAAAAATGACACCTTTGCTAGAAACACCAACGATGTTCGAGGATTCATCTTAGGATGAAGATTTGGTTGGTACATCCACGGTCCGGACAAAAAGCCATATCGGTTTGGCCTCATTTTTGAGTTGTGTTTTGATTGGAATCATCTTGGAAGAATTGAAACAAATATTTTAAGACACATCGATCAGACTGATATCACGGTAGTTGCTGCAGCATCACCTTAAAGAATGGTACCCGTGTTGCATCACTCCAGTCTGGGAAACTATTTCAGTGTCCCAGACCCGTTCGAAAATGCGATAGATGGCAGACCTTTACATTTGCGCTATGTTTGAGAATCTCAACAAGGATGTTATCTTCGCTTGCAGCTTTATTTTTTAGACTTGATAACAGCAACAACCTCTTCAAGTGCAGGGGGAGTTTTTTGACAGTCATAAGGAGTTTGATCGGCGTTATTCATAGGAGCAGTTGATGGGGATTGTTGGTCGTGGTTTAGCAGATCGGCAAAGTGATCTCTCCCACAGATGAGGCGATTGGTTTGCCATTCTGATTCAATGGGGTTTGGTTACCACCTCATACGGAGGGTGTAAAGTTCACGAGAGTCTAACAGCCGAGGAGCGTTCAATTTCTTCTGCCACATTCAGAATGTATTTTATCAGCTTCATGGTGTAGTTTTATGAAGTTGGCAGATTGTTTTAGCAATTCCAATTGTTTGGCCCAAGATCCATTCTTAGTCTTTTCGCTTGGTGGTTCTGAGAGTCTCAGACATCATGGATTCGAGGTTATGCTTGAAAGTTTGTCAAAGCTCATCTGAGGTAGCATCTTCAGATTGGTGTAACTTGAGATCGTTGAACTGCTTGATAGTTCTATATGGAATGCATCAACGTTTTTTTTACTTTTTAGTTTCGAAATGTCGTACCCGACTTGATCGCCTTGAGATAAAGATGTAATTTTGCCAGTCCAAATACATGATCGGAACCAAATTCGCTACCGGTTTCTGCGCCCTGGAGCACTCGACAATAAAAGACGCTTGATGACCAGCAGTGTTCAACAAGCCATAGATGTTGAAAGCAACAAGAAACTTCACTGAAAAGAAGCCCCCCCCCAAAATTTAAATTTAAGAAATAGTTTGATCAATTGTGAGATCTATTATCAAAATGAGTCTAGAAAGACCATTGCAAATTTCACGGTCTATTAAAACAAGTCAGTCGAATTTCTCAGATGTAAATAGCATTAGATGTGCTAAATCAATATTTGATTGGGCAAGTGAAGTACAGAATTTTTCAATCCGTGTTATTCACATAATGAAAAGAGAATTTGAACCTTTGTCAAATATATTTTATCCCAACCGATATTTCTTTCGATAGATGAAACTGCAGGAGATTCACCTGTTTACTTACATTGTAAAAAGCAAGAGATACGATTAACTAATATTACTCCGTTCTTATAAATCAGACTTTTTGCAAATGGCTGCCACAACAGAATGTTTACATTGCATCATTTAAAACTTTTTTAGTAGTTGCCAGGGAAAAGTAACAATCCAATAAACACATAAATTGTCTAATATGATCACCCACTCTTATGATTTTCACAGACAGAATCAATTTTTTTTTTCATTTTAAATCTAAAACCATTTTCTTGTAAATAAATTCCGAGTTTAAATGTTAGATGGTGGAGGGTGAATCTTTTATGCTGAAAATATAAATTAAAACTGGTCATAAATAAATTTATCACTTTATTTGACGAAATTGAAGACCCCCCCCCCCTCCAGACTATAATTTGACTTTTAGTCCCACATCATTTATACACATCATAAATTGTTTGTTTTTTTTGGTAAGGGAATAAATTGAATTTTAACCTTCAGTCGAATATTAATTGACTTTTAAATTGTCACCTTATACCCACTTCCTGCTTGCTATTTTTGTGATTGAAGAATGTTATGCGTTTTGTGACAACATTGACACTTCTAAAGATCATTATTTTTTTACAGTATCCCCCACCAAAAAGTAAAGATTTTATACCCATCTCCCACAAAGACTCAAAATGAAAACAATTAAATTAAAAATTTTCTAAATTGGATTTTTTATTCTTTTGAACATACTCCCGGATACTTCCAAATGTAATTTTATGAATACGTTAGATACATTTGCAAATAATATTTCCACTTACAAATACCCCTGGGCAATGCTGGGTCCGGACTGATAGTTTTATATAAAACTAAGTTCATTAATGATTCATATATATTTATTATTTGAAGCAAACATGGCACTGATTGAAATGTTGAAGTAACCGGAAATGAAAATCAAAGTCATTTCACTTTTGACCCGGCTTCATAAATGAATTCATTTTCAGTTTAAAATATTTTAAGTACAAATATCTATTTTATTAAAAAAAAAAAAAAAAAAAAAAAAAAAAAATGAAATTTAAAATAAGAGCTGTGATAACTGATCTAGATTTCCGGTTATTTCAACTTTTAAGTCAGCACCATGTTTGTGAAAAGTAGACATGATTTAACATCCCTCAGATACGATACAACTTACTAAAAGTTACTGGTTTTAATTTTTTCTCTCTTAATACAATGGTTTTAAGTACCGAAGTTACTTGGGAATAGTGCCGAAACCTGCCCATATGTCTATTTTACTGTGAATAATCAGTGTGACTAAAATAGGATTTAACCCTGCCATTAAATTGCTCAGAAAATTTTACTTGGAAAGTTATTAAATCTTGTTATAGGGCTTTCTTTTTAATTGCATCCCCAGACATATACACGATGTGAGCAAATTATCTGTATATGCTTATTCATGTTTGTACTTATGTTAACACCTCCCAACCCCATTTTAAGAGATCGGGGGGGGGGGAATTGAAATGAACTGGTTTCACTAGGGTAAAACATTTTTTCGACTCTACTCATTACAAAAATTGTTTCAAAAGCAATCATTTTTTCTTCACATAAACTTAACCAGTTTTAGAAACCTACAATTTGCATTCTTATTGTAATTTTAAAACATCTAATTGTTACAATTTTAAATAAATAAAGTGACATTGGTTTTACAAAAAGAATAATCAACTGACAAGGAGTTTTAAAATTAAGCCGGATATACATTTCATTTATTTGAAGAGAAATATTAACAGTAAATTATAGATAAAAGAAAGCAACCGTGGACTTTCCATGGGTCGTGCTAATTCTAAAATAAATCAAGAGAAAGAAAGTCCAGAAAAGATTTATTATGCAAATTTGCTGCAGGATTTTTTTTCTCATAAGCTAGAAAGGTGTCCTTCAGCAAGAGAGACAGGTGGGCAGGTAAAGTGGTTGTTAAATGCCACACCAATTGTTTACCTGTTGCTAGTCTTTGTTTCAAACTTTAAAGGTTTTATGTAGATTAACGAGGAGACACAAGTGGCAATTATCTATCATTAATCCAAATTCTGACATTGGTATACAATTTACAAAACTAGCCAATCGCTAATTATTTTTAAAACAAAATGTCTACTTTTTAAATCGCTACATAATGTGAATAGAAATTCTACCCTTAGTATCCTTATTTTTTTAAATATTCGTTTGGCTGTTGCTTTTTTCCTAATACGGTTGATTTAGTTATGTGGTCACCCATGTAAAAGGTATGACTCAAAAGTCCACTTCCTCTTTCCCCTTTAATCATTAAAGCAATAACATCGCCTAGATATTTTATTTAGACATGATCGGTTTAGTCACTAAACAGACCAGTTCTGTTAATGTGCCCCCTCACCCGTACACATGGTGATAAATTCATCTTTCATATCTTCACATTTTAGAAATAGACATGTGTGCATAACTTTGGTGTATTACTTGTAAGCACAAATAAATCCTGTTATATATATATTAGTTCTTTTGTTCATTTCTTTTATGTTCAAGAACAATGAAACCAATAATACTTGTAAATTAACCTATAAATAAATGTATATGTTTAAAAGGCTAAAAATGTTGCAAAGTCTGAAAAAGCCATATATTTTATGTATACAAAAACTATAACATGTGCAAAAATGTTGAGGATTTAAAGTATCTCATTTTTTGCTATTGAACCCTGGTCATTGAAAAAAAAAAATATATATATATATATATATATATATAAGCTATATGACATATTACAGAATTACATAAAGCATTTCATAAAATGCTTCATGTAATTCTGTAATATAGTCAATTCTTAAAATAATGTAATGCTATCAATACACATGCGCTAAATCAAAGGCATGTAATTTGTAACAGCCATAAACATCGACAATCCATTTGTGTGGAGAGCAACCTCCCCGCGAGGTTATTTTGTCACATGAGGACCAATCACCTTCCAGGACGTACTATTTAAAACTGACCCTCAAAGGAGTACTTTCATACTCCTTCGGATTTAGACAGCAGTCTCAGATAACTTCCCAACAACGAAGGAAGACATTCGTTACTGCCGTCACTCACGCCAAGCAAAGCTATCTTCACTGAAGATAAATTGCTCCTAGAAGATTTTTGGCAGCCAGTGAACTTTCTTAGGATATGTCTTTCTTCAATCTGACACCGTCTTAACTTTCGGCTACCTACACCCAACAGTGTAGATCACTCAAATACATAGTTATTCATAAAAGGGCTTTGTTTTCCTTTCGTTTGACGCCCGTTTTATAACAAATTCACCCAAACTCGACGCAGTAATAGTATTAATAGTTTTCTTTGTACGTGTAAACAATGAAAACGCCCCCCCCCCCGATTTGAATAGAAAGTTTTAGCAAAGAAAGTTAACCAACATTTGCAGAAGAAAAATTTACAAATAAAAAAGAGTATTTTACTTGTATTATATACGACAAAATAAAACTCATTTAAAATCTTACATTTGTACTATTCAAATAAATTTAATTTCAACGAAGACAGCTGAAATTCCCAGTAGTAAATATTAGTGTACATAAAAATAAATAAAACTGGGTGATTATAGAAAAAGACAGCTTAAACTTAAGTGTTAGAAATTCTTATCAGCTGCAACGGCTTTGTAGCTTAATTGGAAGAACAGCTATCACTCAAACTTCCTGAACTAAAAGATGCCGGTTAGAATATTGCATGAATTATTTTTATACAAATTTATTTTATTTATTATTTTTATTAATTTTTTATAATTATCTTTAAAAATGCTTCTTAGTGTAAGTGTTATCCTGCAAATTATATTACTGTTTTTTCAACCTTTTTATCAAAAGGTTTTAGGATAATGTTTCTTGAAATAGTTCTATTAAATATCTCTTCAATTTAATTAAATGGTGAATTTATTATTTTTAACTATAAGTTCTCATTTTTGTATTTTTCACTTATGAAAAAAATTGTAATTGTAAAGAAAAAAAAATCCTTTTTATTATATGCTTTTTTTTCTATGCCTGTAATGTAAACAGTCTTTATTTCCACTATTGTGCCCCTTTGTATGTTCGATATAATTGCTTTATAACCTATTTGAAATGGATTGTAATTATATTCTAACCCTCCCTTAATCCCTCAAATTGCTGTATAACAGTTGTCTGCATTAGTCGTAATGCTATGATTTAATTTCGAACTTTGTGCCTATTCTTTCTGCTGATGATGAGACTTGATATCAATAAAAATCCATATCGTCTCAGAAACGATCGTACACAAAACTTATTTACGTTGAATTCTTGGAACGTTTATAAATGTCAAATTTATTTACCGTGTATCTATAATTATATAGATATCTACATAAAACCTAATGTTTGTGTCCCCCACCCCGATAGAAAGAAAGGTTAGAGAATCTAACCTAAAATCTAAAAGGGTAATCTTATGTAAAATTTACCGGGGAAGATAATGGAAGTGTTCCCGAATCTCTAAACGCACCCCTACGAAGCAGATTTTGTTAGGGTCCGAGGGTGGGGGTAGAGTTTATAATGCAATTATGTAATAATTTAGAAAGAACTTTTCAAAAGGAGAGGGGGGGGGGAAGAAACTCGAAAAGGGTGGTTTTAGTAGTGCGCTGGACTATTCACTTAAGAAAAAAAAAGAAAAAAGAGCAATAAATGTAAGATTACAGTATAACATTTTGTAAGTGGTATATCGTAATCCAAAAGTGCTCAACATCCTAGACAGAGCAAGTGTGTTTAAACAGCGTTGCCGGGAGCCATAACAGTAATATTTAATCAATGATAGCTGTTGAGTATCGGTTTTTAAAACCAGCCCAAAATTTCAGATTTACATAGTGCTTGATGTCTTCAAGGGAAAAATGTTATAATTGAATAAAATGCGTTTTTTTTTTCCAGTCATGACCATTGGTTTCACGTGGTAAAACCATTTTTTTAATTTCAATTTTCAACCGATTTCAATAATTAACGTATATCAATATTTTATTAGTCATAAGCTTTTACCTTCTCACTGTCCTCATGGACACTGGGGAAAATATTTATATTCACCATTTCATTGGCTATTAAGTTGTCTTTCCCCTTCCTTCTGATAAGTAGGTGGGTGGGAGACAGATTGGTTTATATATCTGATAGCATCACCATTTTGTACTTGTCCTTGTGGATCAATTGCGTAGCATTCCATACTTGGAGACACGAGTTTGAGTTCGAACGTCACCCGGGGCAGATTTATTTTACTTTGATCTTGCTCGAAAGTGAACTTTGATATTTCAACTTATATAATTAAGCAGATTGTTTAGGATTACCCCCCCCCCCCCTCTGCAATCTATGAAATTTACAGAAATTTCAATCCCGGGCAATGTCGGGTATCCCTGCTAGTATATATTAGATGGCTTTGACAGTTGGCTCCGTTTTCAAAGTTCTCTACTGAAAGTACTTGAAACAAAATGTAAAATTTCTTTGTTGTAAACATTAACACTTCCACATTTATTTATATGGAAATATGAGTATTAACATTTGTCATTTTTATACAAATTTATCTTAAATATAACCAGAAAAGAAATCAATAAGTCAGTATCTACAAAGAAAAAGGCCAGAACGAAACAATAGGGTGCATAAACTGTCATGCCATCATAACCAAGCCAATCAGAACCCACCATTATTGGCATTTCTGAATTCTATTCACTTGCTAAATATTTGTCCAAAATAAAATTCCAAAAGCATTTTTTATATTAAAATCAAAACCATTGAATTAAAAAAAAAAAAGAAAAAAAGTTAACAAACCGCGCATGCGTGGTCCCCCTCTGTATGTGACGAGTATAAAATGCAATAAATTTGGGCAATTTGGGGCATTTTTGACCCCCCTTTGACCCCCTGGGGGCGCGAACCAGAATTTTTCTAAGGTCAAGGATGCTCATTTTATATCCAGAACTATTGCCTCTACATTTCGGCCAACTTTCAGAAAAATTGAATGGATGGATCAAACGTTATGGGAGAAAAGGGTCATTTTTTGCCATTTTGGGGGCTTTCGACTCCCTGGGGGCGCGAACCGGATTTTTTCCAAGGTCAGCGATACTTATTTTCTATTAGGAACAATTGCCTCCACATTTTGGCCAAGTTTCAGAGAAATTGAATGGATAGATGAAAAGTTATGGGGCAAAAAAATGTAATTTTTTGCCATTTCGGGGCCTTTTGACCCCCTTGGGGGCTAACCAGATTTTTTTCCAAAAATCGGAGAATGTCACTTTCTAACCTGACCAAAGTTACAACTTCATGCAAAATTTCAGAGAAATTCAATGGATGGTTGCGGAGAAAAATCCGGACGGACATGCCTCAAAACATAGGTCCCCCGATTTTATAAATCAGGGGACCAATAAGTTAACATAAAACAAATAAAAGGTGCTATTATATTAACTTGACGGTTTGACCTCACTGCGAGTGCAAGAAGTGACTCCAACTTTCCTATTTATTCATTTAGATATACTAACAAGGCTACCTGGCATCACCAGGAGGTCGTAATTTCCGTAAAGTATGTAGATTATGGAAAATAAAATAAGTATTATGAGAAAAATACTCATAATATTGTAATTTGAATAAGTTAATTCTAGGACAGAATCAGTGGAAATATTAAAGTTCAAACTTTTGTCTCTAAGTATGGCATGCTAACCGATTGAGCCACTGCATCAATTATCAGTTGAATGTTAGTTAAAACCAGAACAGATGGCATTGTCTTCCCTCCCTTTACTTTCTTTTCCCCTGTCACCCAAAGGCAGCAAAAGACAGGGGAGAAAGAAAGCAAAATAGTCAAATCAAGACTTTCCTTTTTCACCACTGAATCTTTTAAAGATTGTCCATGAGTAGTGTAGTAGTACATTTGAATTAGGGAGTGAAAACTCCTTCCTTTATAAAAAAAGTGATCAGGATTAAATATAAAAAGATAAAATCGATTTAAAATAAAATACGATTTTAACATGGACCAATATTTAAGAAAAAACCCGACTGTCTGACAGTTTTAAGTAGATTTAAAAAGAAATATATGCCAACACATTCGTCTCACTAAAAATGAACAATGAAAAAGAAAAAAAAAGGTTTTTAAATTTAATTGCTTATCGTGCAGTCTCAAATTTCTAGTTTTTTGTTGCAACCAAACTCATAAAATTTGACATGCAACTTTATTTGCATGTCGAACTTGAATAGCCCTCCATACATGTATTTGACTGTTTAAACATCAAAACGTTACTTGAGAAATACTTAGGTTTTTGTTTTAATTAATCTTTTTTTTCAGGTTATTTAATGTGGAATCCAGTTCTTCAAGTTCTTAATCTAACATATTTATATCGAATTGTTGCACAGTGTTATAGGCAATATAATAAACATACTTAGCTACAATTTTAAAATAAATTACTTAGAACAACTCAGATGACTGCTAATAAACATTTTTAAATAATCACCTAAAAATAAAAATCAGCAAGGGGAATAACTCATTTTAATTGAATGCAATAAAAGTTGGCTTGGTTAAGTTTACAAATGTGCAAACAAAAACTAAAATAACTTCACTGAATCCTGGGTATTGATTTACTCCTCTCCAGGAGTTAGGCACAAGGCCAGTTTTTATCTTACTCCCACAAGTAAGATGTGACCCAAGGTCGGGTCGGGAAAGTGGGGTTTAAAAATTGCCTGGGCAGCCCCGTCAGCATTCCCTGGTAGGGGCGCCTCAGGCAGTAAGTAATAAACTTACTCCTCCCTAAAAAGGGAAGGCGAAGCCTGGGAGGGTGGACCTCCTAGAACTGCACAGGACAGACCCATAGACCAGCGTAAATCAAGCCCCGAAGGCCAAGACAATACCAGTCTATGGAGTGCAGTATCCATCGGAACAGATACTACACTTTGATCTTAGCCAAAAGGCCGGGTATCTTCAAATATTCATGCATAGTGTTTAGTTTAACCCAATCCTTCACATTTGCGTGCATCACCACCAGTTGCAGTTTCATATCATACCAAATACATAGATGGAATTACCAATCTGAATCAGAGTGGACCAGAGATATATGGCAACTAAAGGGTGATGGCTCACATTCAAACTCCCGAATTTGGGCCTTCATACCCGATATCAATTTTGTAAAAATACTAAATATAGACAGTATAAATTCATGCAAACTTTTTTTTCAATGTTTGCTAGTAAAATGAATGCCACTTTCTTGCATAATGTTTCACTTAGTTTAGGGGAGGGGCAAATAGTATACGTGGATAATTTGAAATCATTTTTTTTTTTAGGAATTTAAACTCTAAAATGCTTTCTGAACTAAAAAGTATGATGCATACTGGGTCCGAAGGGAGGGGGGGGTGGGGGGGTAATTAACATAATGGGGTTAAAAAACAAAAACTTTTAAATTTTTAAATCAGGAAAAAAAAAAAAAAAAAGTCTGTAGTACATCTGGACCCCATTTTAAAAAATTATTTTCAAGTTCTAGAAATTAAAAAAAAAAAAAAAAAAAAAAAAATTTAATTTTTTTTTTTAATAATTATGACAGTGTTTTGCCTCATGTCAGATATTTGGTCTCAAATTACAAAACGGCTAAAATTACTTTTTTTGAAGTCACGGTGAATGTTTAGTTGAATAAACACTTTTAAAAGGGTATTTTTCTAAATTACCCAAAATTGGTTCAATTTACACTAAAAATCAGACAAATTTTGGTGCAACTCCTTGAATAACTTGAGAATGACAAAGGTTTACATGGCTGAACTATCTGAATCTTTAAAAGCCATGAAGTTACTCTTAGCTCATTTTTCATAAGCACAAACCCAAAACTGATCACACCATATATCCCCTCATTCAATGATACTTTGCTGAATATCCTTAAAGTTTTTATCAGTCTTGTTGAGGACATATATTGAATTTTCAATGAGTTTGTTATCTAAAGGATGTATAGTTATAATCATGATGATTATGTAACAATGAAATATCTAGCATCGATTCTGAGCACCGTTTTCAATCTTGACGGATACTTCAAAAGTTCTTGTCTGTCCATCTCTCCTGTTATGCAAGATGTATTGTCAGTTATTTCTGCTTAAATTATTTATTACTAATTCGAGTTGAAATCAAGAAAATGCTTCTGGCTTTGTAAGGTCAATTGGAATGTAAATTGTCATTTTCATATATGGGACCATCATTATGATCCTACAAAATCCCCATAAATTTGGTGTTTTACATGAAAAAATTAAATTTCATTCTATCATTTCAGTACATTTTTAGTAGTTGTACCTACCCGGTGTGAACTTTTATTGGTTTCATTTTTTAAATACGATTTTAAAAAGGTAAGTAATTATTACGGTATCAGATTCTTATAAAATTAATTTTGTCATGGTAAGGTTTTAATTTACAATTATTGGATATAAATTGGTTCTAAAACTTAACTTATTAATTTAAAACCCAGAAATGATTTTCTATTTGACAGAAAAAAATGTTACAAAATTCCTTCAAAATTTCCAAGGGTCAAAGTATTTTATTTATAAACTAATAAAAATTAAAATGGTAAACTTGTTTATGAATAAAAAATGCATTATCGTGGATTTAATTTCATAATTCAATTTTTTATTCATTTACTTTTAATTTTTTTAAATTTTTACATAAATTAGTAATTTATGCATTTTTTATTTCAATAGCATTAAAAAATTTAAAATATTCAAGTAACACAGGGAGTGACGGACACACAAGTGGTCAAACAATTTACAAATGTTATAAGGTCATCAACAATTTGAAAAAAAAAAAAAAAAAAAAAAAAAAAAAAAATCGGGGTAACTTGGCAACTCATTTCTATCCGTATGATTGCATTAAAAATCAATTCATTGTACGAATAATATACAATAGATTTACTTTTGTCAAAACCACAATTAAGAACGTGTCAAACAAAAAAAAAAAGTCAAAGATTGTCTGAAAATGATAAGCAAAGAAAGATGAAAACCCAATCAAGATTGAAGAGAAAGTTTCATCCACAAATAAATTTACTAGTCTACATTAAATACAAAAGATGATTATCCTTTGAGAAATAAAGGCCAGAAGTAGTAAATAAAAAAATAAAATCAACACGAATCATCAAAGAAGCTACTCTGAATAAAAGATTTTCAATCTTTTTAAATCACTAAGGAAAAATGAACGATCAAATAACAAAGTTAAACTTAATTTTCAAATACAATTCTTGTGAACGCCAGTGACTGGGAAAATATTTCTTAAAAGCAAAATTTATTGGACCAAAGAGAAAAAAACCCTAACTACAAAAGGTAGGCAGTCTAAAAAAGCTAGGAGTGGGGAGTCTAGTTTTTCAACCGACTCTTCACATCTGCTAAAAACAAAACTCAGCTAAGACCCATTTCAAAAGAGATGGTGTATGTGAGCAGACGAGAAAGATTCATGCAGTTGGCAGAATTTCTTTGCTAGTTTTGTTCAGGTGTTGTCTGAACAAGAGTTCTTCCAGAGTTTTAGAACATCAAAGACGGTATTGTGCTACAAAGGGTTTTTCGCAGTTTCTTACAACTTTTAAGAGCAAACTGTAAAATTGTAAACAAATTTGAGTGAAAAATATGAAAATTGCCCATAAAAACTGGATATTCCCAGTTACTGAATCATAAGATGAAAATATTTGATTAGTTTTAATCTGCGTCATTCAATCATAGAAAAGGATTTGCTCAATCTACAGTGATTCAATTTGATGGTCCAATATAATCCTATTTGTAATATGAAAAAGAAAAAGCCAACCACAATGGTATGCAAATATAAAACGGCTTTCTTCCAAATAATTGCAAACCACCAAATTCACTGAACGCCTATAATTAAAGATTTCAAAAAATTAGCATTGATTAATGATCAACACAAAAATTTCCCAGAAGAAATGAGCGTGAATGACTAATGACCTTAAAAGAAACAAAATGTCTCATTAAAGAAACACGCAGCTAAGGGAATAAAATATCTGTAAAATAAGGCTAAAAACTAAAAAATGAAAGCTATTGTTGAGACCAAAGTTATCTCCTCTGGGAATAATTGATTATAGACCTATAGGCATGATACTTTTGTGGCCATAAATTCAGGAATCAGACTTAGCATGACCTTCGAACTTGTCAGACATTCGATTATGCTTATAAGCAGGCTCTACAAACTAACGGGCTCTACAAACTAACGGGCTCTACAAACTAACGGGCTCTACAAACTAACGGGCTCTACAAACTAACGGGCTCTACAAACTAACGGGCTCTACAAACTAACGGGCTCTACAAACTAACGGGCTCTACAAACTAACGGGCTCTACAAACTAACGGGCTCTACTTGTTAGTTATTTTTCTGATCAAGCCAACTGACTCAAACAATGGTTAAGAAACTAAATGACTGTTCATATTTTTCTCAGTGGCACGTCTCCATTGTTGAGACTATGTAAGTAACTTTACATTTCCATTTATTTACACACTTGTCTTTCTAACAACTCTTGCATTTTTGTATTGTCAGCAAACATGATATTTCTTGTTTCGGATTCAGTTTTTCTAGTTATTTTCTTTGTGTGCTATCATGTATTTATATAATAATACACTAAGACAATTTCATGTTAATTCTTCTGTTATCAGCATCCTCCACTTTTTTTTTTTAAAGATGAGATTGAAGATGCAATGCAAAAAATGTTTTAAATTGTATTTGATCCAGCGTTTCTACCATACATGGGCAAACTGTAGATGACCAGAAATGTTATGTTAACCAACGTTTTTTTATCTTTTTAAAAACGAACGTCATATTCATCGACAACGATAATACACATTAACGGTTGCTATGTGCGATAATATATTCCCAACACGTGTGCAGCTAAAATGATAAAATGAATATCAAAATATTCACTTAACCCCATCATCCACGATTGTTTCAAAGATGGCTCGGCCGATTATGCAATTTTGTCAATAAGTATGAAAGGTTTCTTTTCAATTTTTAGTGTAGCACTACAATTGACCAATTCGATTCGGGCAGATTATTCTGACAGCGGTTAATCACATGAACAGCTGGAGACTTGAGTAGACGACATGTAGCAGTTCATTCTTTTTTCATCGTTTTTAACAACAATGTTTGCTGTTATTTAATAACTTTTACAACCAATCATTTCGGAGGTTTATTTTCCAGTAGACATAAAATACATCTCATATGTGGAGGCAGCAGCTATCCTAAACCTGACTGCTTTCTTGTGGTTGATTGGTAGAGCGAAGGGGGGGGGGGGAAAAAGGGAAAAAAGCTTATCTGTTATGTGTCTGGCGACTTTCTATCCATGACGTCATATCCTGACATAGCCCTAATCTTAACTTCTAATGTAATTTTCACTTTTCTGCTTAATCTAACCTAACATGGAAAATAGATTTTAACTTTCTTTAGACACGTCACCAAGTCCAATATCAATACAGTAGAACAGAGTTCAGATTTTATTCATTTCAAAGAAAGTCTTAATTATTGTAAGTTTAAAAACAGGGCAATTTTCCACTTACAATTTCGAAATATCAGAAATATTTCTATTCAATATGTTGGAAATTAAAAATTATAATCTTGTCATTTCTAATTTCCATAAATCAGAGAGGTGTAACATTAAAGTTAAGCAGTTATATCTGTGTTAGTGACTAGAAAAATTAACCAGATATCTATTTCAAGTAAATTTTGGTAAATAAGATGTAAATTGGCTTCACTATTGTTTATATCAACATAATTCATAATGCCATCATAATTTTGTAAAATTAACCTGGAAACATTAAATGTAAGCTTGTTTAAATTGAACAGTGTACAGCATTCTATCATTAATACATTTAGTTTGAGAAATGTTAGCGAATATTCCCATAGCTCACTAGTTTTCAACTACCAGCATCAATATTATTTCGCTTTTGCAATTGATTAAAATAAATAAATAAATAAAGTAAATAGTTTGTGCTTAGATTATTAGGACTACTATTCTAATCTTTATTATATGCACATTTCGGGCGATGTAACCTGACGTTCAGCTGCAGTGGCGGAAACATTATGAAGATAACGACCAAGACAAAAATAGTCCTAATACTCCAAAACAACCTCATCTCGAGTTCCGAAACCCAATGTAAGTAGTTGTTTACAAGGATTATGTAGAAAAAAAAAAAAAAAGAAAATTTTTTTAATGAATATATTTTTACCAATTTAATTGTGTAATGTTTCTATTGATTGAAATAAGTATATTCGGTTTAATGTTCATTTTACATGCTGGCATGTAATATCTACTATAATAAAAACTAATTCACAGATTTTATTTAACCAATTTTGTAATTTTAATTTCCTTTTTACATTTCAGCAACAGGGACAAAATTATTGATTTAGAATTCACTAATCTAAGTAAAATAAACAGAAAATACACTTGTAATATTGTCTAAATTGAGACAAAATATTACACAGCACTACTCTTCATCGCTGCAATGTGATGTTATTCCTCACCTCAATCCCAGGCAACACCGAGTAACTAATGCTAATTACTTCTATTTTATCTTCAATGCAATTATGTAATAAAGAAACGTGCATTTATAGCATCAGAACTTCCATGGAATCATTTTTAACAATTTGCAAACAGCTGCAACATGGACAAAAAAGTTTTGCTTTTGTTAGAAAGTCTAGAAATTCCTGAATTAAATTCTATCCAGATAGTTTGGAAGATGGTCTTTCACGGATGCTTAGACATGCCACCAGGACTTGAACATTTTTAGATCTTTTATTCTGGGCACCTCAGATACAGAAGTTAATGGTTTACAAACAGTAAAACCTCGTCATCACTGCAAACGTCTAGAAAACATTAAATGCTTTTTAATAGTTCAACAACTTCCATCACATTTGGCCAACATCTTAAATGATAGTGTGGATTTTCAGACGATTTTGTTTAAGAGGATTTGATATTCATAAATTCCATGAACAAGGTCATTGGAGACAAAGATTTTACACAAAAAAAAACAAAAAAAAAAAAACTTCTGGTTTCTTAATTATTCTTACAAAAAGAAATTAAAAAAACAAACTAAAGCCATACTTATAAAAATATAACAGGATTTATTTGTGTTGACAAGTAATACACAGCAATTATGCACACATGTAGAGTCATGTCGGCAGAGCTGGTTTGTTAAGGGATGAGTCGATCACACGTCGCAGAAGTTATCTGTATAAAACCGTGAATAACTAATTTAAAAAAAAAAAACGGGATTTGGCAAACGTGTTGACCTCAACAGTCAGACCAAAAGGAAAAAAAAAAAAAAAGGTGAATTTCTGACTGAGTCACCCTTCATATGGGTGACCACATGGCCAAATCAACCAATAGTTGACCGTTGTCATAACATGATCTGGGACCCCATACATTAGGACTAAAATCAACCCCAACAAAGCTAACCCTCTAGTGTGGTGCAGAAGCATAGGTACTGTATGAGTGGCACATGAAGCTCTGAAGTTCAACAAGCAATACTTTACACCTTTTGGCAAGTGAACCAGCATATCCTGAAGAAGGCTTACTCCGTATCAAAGCTACACACACTTACCCACATAGGCTTTGTTAAAATGGTCAAGTAAGAATTCAAAAACAATGCGTAAATGACCCAAAACAAGAGTTTGCGAATGTGAGAAAAAAAAAGAAAAAAAAAGTCAAACACTGCCTGGCTTATACCAACATGAATTCAAGGGAAGAAGTTAGTCATGATCAGCCTAAGAAATACAATAGTTAGGAGTGATGAGTCTGGAGGAGAAGAATGTGCCAGATAACAGTTTCCATGTGTGCAGGCGGCATATTAGCACCATAACAGGACAACCATGATAACTCATGCTGTCTGCCAGTGCAGAGAATCATCCTCAGCATGAAGAAATTGGAATGTGAAGTAACTTCATGAAGGATTAATTATGAACATTTTTAGAAAGTTGCTTTTAAGCAGAAACCAAAATGATTAACCCAAATGCATGAAGTTAAAGTATAAAAACTTTCACAATAAGTTTAAGAAATCTAAGTTCCACAGGTTCAAGCTCCATCCTTGAACACCTTTATTTAGCACAATATTTTTTATTTGTTTCTTTTTAAAATTTTATTTTCACTAATAGAACCCTGTGGAAATTAGACGATTGCTTACCTATTTTTTTCTTCTTCCCCCAGTCAATAAAATTGTCAGCTAAATATTTTTGCATAAATAACACAAAGGAAACTTACTTCAATGAAGTAAATTTTATTTATAGCATCTTGTTCTATTTTGGAACGATTAAAATCTTAATTTTTGGCACTTAATGAGTCAGCATTTGCATCCTTGGACATCAGACTGTCTTTTTTAATGGGTGTAAAAGGTGATGTACTCACAAAAGTGCACGTGTATTATTATCACAGATTGTTAAAGGACTTTCAAAAAGATAGCATCCAAAATCTGACTGCTTAAAGCAGACCATGGTATTTTTCCTGTAGACCATATTTGGTTTTCCCATCATCTTTCACTGACTTGAATGAAAAAGTAGCAAGCAATGCAGTTGCACTGCATTTATGAAGTTGAGTTTAATGCTTCATGTACTAACAGCATGAAAAGCTAGTTTTATAATTAATGTTAAGCTTGGAAAAAAAAACAAGCTTGTTTACAAATACTAATACTTCACTCAGCTGCTGATGCTTGCATTCGGTTAAATATGAACTGAATTACCTCCTTTATCACACAAAGGAATAGCTATTTATACATAGATATTGAAACAAAGACAAAGTCGATTTTTCCCCTGCAGCATTGGCTATTATAGATTTTGAACCAAAAGCTTCATATGTTAATCTGTTCACCACTCACTTAGAGCACTTACTAATGCATGTTCCCAGAAAATATGAGTACATTTCGTCTTTTCAAAACTTCTTACATTTATTCTGGAATCTGTTTCTCCCCCCAACTATGTATTCCATAAGGTGGCAGAGAATTTCACTCTCCTACAATTATCTACTACCACATTCCTCACATTCACCGGGGAATTTCCTTATAGTTACTTACGCTTAAATTACTTATTTCATTTTTTTTAAATTCCTACTTTGCATACATACACTAGATTTTAAATATAAATAACAAACTCCCTCAATTTCACTTTAATTCTTCCAGTCATTCTGACGATTTGAGGAATAAAAGAACATCGGATTGAATGTCAAATACATGGACTGCAATTCGTATTCAGCAAGATCTTTCTGCAACTATTCATGTTTTATTTTATTTCTTCTATAAACATTTTTCTTCTCATTCTACACACGAAACAAAGAATCTTCATTACAAACGTTCTGTATGTTATTCCATTTACATTTTTTCAGATTTCAGAATAGAGCGGAATATAGCAATTACCGAACAATTTCAACATGCCGGCTTTTGATGGCAGCATTCCAATTTATACTTTCTTCAGGACATACACTTTGCTGCTTTTTCAACAATAAAAACATACATTCCTTTTCGCTACAAATCAACTATTAAATATTTTCTTATTAATGCAGATAGTTGTGATAATAAAAATATACCATCTATCATAGTTTAGCCTCCACACACAAAAATCCAATTCAACTTCTTGGGGAGCGATTACATGTAAGCAGCCTGGAAAAATATCCACGAAAAGGGAATTTACAAAAACTTCAGATTTTATAGTGGAGAATCATTTTAATATATAAATTTTATGTAAAATGAGCACCCTGTTATTGGCCAGTTAGCAGGAATAGGAGATATGTAACCAATTGTTTTCTTTATTGCAATTTTATGAAGGGAAATTAGAATTTCTGCACTGACAAAAGATGTCCACTCGATTGGAATACTAACAATTGCTTCGATTTATAAGGATTTATCCTTCACTGACCGCAGAAAGCTTAAAATAGTTTGGGGGTCACATTTATTTTTTGTGCAGTGGTTTTTATTAGGAATAGTATTAGAATGGGATCTATTTTTGAGATGATTGATATTTACTTATTTGTGCTAATTGAAAGCCAAACTCATTTTACCGTAAGTAATTCAGGTGATTGAAATAAGATTTAATCAGGTTAGCCCCTACTTAAAACTATAGATGGGGGCAGACAGTCACTTAAACTTAGAGTAGTCTATTGTTGGATTTAAAAAATACTTTATTTAAATCCTATTTTAATCACCTAAATTACTTTTAGTGAAAGTTTCGGGGTTTTTTCCAGAATACTCTAATACATTTAAAAAAAAAAATTTTTTTAATTAAATTATTTTCTATTTGCCTGGGGCTGCTAGTTAGATAAAGATAAGATTAGAGTTGTAATATTTATACTGTTTATTATAGAAATACCTTCCCATAACCCTTCCATTCTTTTTTTTTTTTTGTTTCATTTTACTTCAGTCGAAGTTCTCAGAAATCAAGGGGCTCCTTCCTTGGATATCTATATGAGATACATAGATATTCGTATATTCTATTCTCCTTTATCTCTCCAACTTTGAGTTAGTAAAAGTTAAGATTAAATTTTACTCTCTTCAATTGACCAGTTGATTATGTTATAGCATATCTTATGGTCTATTTGTCTTACCGGATTTTTAGGACAATAATTCGTCTGGTCTGGTGGAGTATCCAGCAAAGTGCTGTTACTTGAGGTAACATCACTAGAAGGTGCACTATTCCTCGTATAAGCTGATGTATAGACAAAGCGATTTTATTTGGGGTTCGAATACTATGTTATTTTAAATATTTGGTCTGGGTTTACTTGTAAGGGAAGTATCCTCATGTCAGGTTATTTTGACAAACCATAGAGACCAAACACTCGAGGATGGTGTCTAGTAGGCAATTCAAACTCTCCCAATATGAGTATGTGCAGTAAAAAAAAAAATATGGTAGATAAAAAAGGTTTTTAAAATAACTTATAACGTCAGCAAAATAGCAAATTAATATAGAATCTTATGAATTCCATTTAAAAAGTTAATATGAACAATATGTTAGCTAAGTCTGGCATAGCCAAGAATAGTATTTGAGATGGAGAAAATATATAAACCTAGACAGGCTCATCAAGTTTGTAATCTCATTATGAAAAACCTTAAGCACTTACATGATTTTTCTTTCAGTGTCCGTAACATACTTAACCCAATAGTTCACGGAAGCAATTTTCCGTGACCAAATTCTTAAATCTGAATAGAATATTTTTTCTGTAATTAACAGGAATCATTTAATTTATGATTTTTTTGTTTTTCAAAACTTAGTAAATTATTGTCAGCAATTTGATAAAAAATAAAAAATAAAAAAAAAAGTTATTTTCCCTTTTAAACAAATATTTTTCCTATTAAGACATGAAAAAGTTTTAATATTTTACATTAACAAAAAGGGTCAATGGTTAGTTTTTATAAATTTTTTAAATATTTTTATATCAAACTAGAAAACCAGATGAAATCCAGGTTCCAGGAGGGGGAGGGCACTTCTAAGGTGCAAACGGGAGGAAAGTTTTTGATGTAGAAATTGGAAAAGGGGAGATCTAAAGATTAAAGCAATAAGTTTTAATAGTTAAAAAAAATTTTTTTTTTTAGATGTAGTACAATTTTGAGTTCATCAATTGAAATGTGATAAAAATGGGGGAGGGGGGGGGGAATGAATTTACCAAAAGTGGAAATGGAATATCTCCTACCATAAAAACCTGTCAGAATCAATTGAGCATTTGTTAACATCATAATTCAACTGGACAAGACAGGTGAAGCTAGGGCAATAGCACGTGATATATCTAAAGTCTTTGACAAGGTCTGGCATAAAAGGCTTCTCTTAAAAATTCACTCATGATATTACTGGACAAATATCCAATATAATTAGATCCTTCCTAACCAAAAGAAAGATCCAACTTGTCTTCGATGGCCGTTTATCTAAGCAACATGACAAATGCTGGTGTACCCCAGGGATCCATCCTTGGACCTCTGTTCCTTATTTTCATAAACGACCTCTGTCATTGAGACTGAGATAGGTATATTTGCTGACGACACCACCCTCTACTCGTCATGTGGGCAAAACGGACACGCACATATCCGAAGCAATGGCTAAATCCTTAGAAAGTGACTTCCACTCTCTAGTGGAATGGGGTTGTAAATGGATAGTAATTTTTAATGCTGCAAAGACAAAGCTCCTTTTCATCAATAACAAGAAACCTCTTCTACCACCGATTGCCATGGCAAATAACACCCTACCTGAGAGGTCAACATTCAAACTCCTCCGCCTAATATTCACATGTAATATGAATTGGATTAAATACATTGAAGACATTGCCAAGGCTGCTGTAAAGAAGGTGGCCTCCCTCTACTGTGCTAGTAAACTTCTCACCTGACATTATCCTCAATCTCTACAAAGCCACCATCCGCCCATGCATGGAGTATTGTTGCCATATCTGGGATGGTGGATCATCCACTAGTCTCCCTCTGAAACAAGGTTTTTGAACAAAAAAAAACTAGTAGTCCTATTTTTGGGCTTACATCATCTCTCCCTCTTCAGGGGTGTTGGAATTTGCAACACTGAAGCTTGAACCCAACCAGGATTCAATCTATGGAAAGGATGTTCACTGTTTACACTTTCATAAAAATTTAGACTTAAATGGCATCCATGTTGAAAGATGTGATTTTTAAATTGGAATTATTCAATTAAAATTTAGTAAGCATTAACAAATACAAAACCTAAATATTAAGATCAATGCACGTCTCATGTTAACACTTTTACTATTGAATTAATATTTAAATAAAAAATGCAGTGTAAAATAGAGGGGAAAAAAACCCAGCAAGTATTTACTATAAAGTTAATACTTGCTGTTTTTATTTTATTTATTTATTTTTTTTATAAACGTTAACGGTTCTTAAACATAAGAATGATGCTTTAATATTATGGTCATGAAAAGAAAAAAGCCTATTTACTCAGATTATCTTTATATCACTAAAATTGTGTGACTAAAAAAAAAAAAAAAAAATGAAAGGAAATACGAACTCCTGGTACAGTTGATTACAATAAAGAGATTCATTGCAAAGAAAGTAGATTTGAATTTAAAAGTCAGAAAACTTGTGTATGGTTTACACTTCTGAGAATGGAATTGGTGACAAAAAGAGTTCAAAATCTGTCAGAGTTTGCCTATTTACAGAAAGGCTAAGAGTTTAATTCTCTCAATTTGAACCTTTTTATCTTAAATCCATTTTGTTTTAATGAGCCGTAATTTACAATTAACTCATCAAGTCACCCATTTCTTATTAAGTTTCTGTATAACTCCCATGTTGTTTGACCCCCTCTTATTTTATACAGGTTCTATCACTGAAGATTGGAATTGTCCATTATAAACCGGGAATATCACCAGTATTAATACTATTTAATCCATATCTGGAGAAATAGTGGGAAAGAAAGAGATAATTTTGTTTTTATTATAATTTAACTGGCTTTGCAAACCCTTTCGATTCAAACAATCTAACCTGATGTAAATGAGCGATTCAACAGTCACATTTTATATAAAAACACTGGTTGAAGTACTCATCTGCCAGATTTCAATTTTCTTTGAATTTTACAACCAAGATTAGAACATCTAAATATTTTTCATCCATTTAAATAAAATAAAAAATCTTCCTTATACTCTATTCTCATACACTAACCTCCTCACAGTGCCATACAATCTGACAAAAACTAATTGAAATGCTTTCAGATAAATTTAGGATGAAGATTACAGTTAATACATATACGTTTTCTCCTGTAATAGATTACTACCTGTACATATCCAGCATCATCTGGGAGTATTTGTTTTACTTTTCTTTTTGTTAACAGATTTTGAAAGTTCAATTATTACGGTATCGTTTGATCATTATACTATTAATTGAACCAAATTGTTATAAAACTAATTTTATCAAGATAATGTTTTAATATATAGAAGTATTTGATGTAAATAGTTTCCAACATTTTCAATCTTTTAATACATGGAGAATTGCTAAGAATTTTTTAAAGGCCAGAAATGACTTAAATTTAAATCCAAGTTCCTTTCAAATTTCGAAAGGTTATGAAGTGGGTTTTTTTCTCTTTTACTTTTAACAAAAGATCAAAATGGCCGACCTGTTTAGGAAGAAACAAATGCATTATGGTGAATTTAACTTCGTAATTATTTCTATCTATTAGATCGGGCTGGTTGCCCGGACCATATGGAACCAACTCCTCCATACTTCCCTGTTTGTCATGGCTCTTTGAAGATCTTCGAATTGAGAACCAGAATCTTCGGTTAACTGTTTTGTGTACGTCTTATAGGGTCGACCAACTTTAACTGTTCCGTGTGTTGGCGTCCATAAAATCAGATCACTAATAACCTCTTTGCTTCTATAACAAAGTCCAGCGAATCTCATTCTCCTTTTATTACTGATGATATTTTAGACAAGTTACCATACAACCGTTTATTAGATGGGTACGTTTTCCAGTGCATGTTTAATACAGCACGGATCATCCGTGTGTAAGTTCCATCTAGTTTCCTTTCCAATTTTTTTTTTGTTCAAGTCCAAGCTAGTGATCCATAAAGAAGTATGGATTCCACTACGCCTCTGAAAGTTTGATTTTTTGATTTGTTCAGACAATGCTGATTTCCAAATAACTTAGTCGATTAAGTGCACTCTAAGCCTTGGCTATTCTAACGAGCACGTCTTTTTCTGCCGAGGCGATGTGGCTGCCCAGATATTCGAAGTCATTTACCTGCTTGAAAAGTGTTCTGTTCAGTGTTTCTATTGGACCTGTTTGATGATAGCAGATATATTCTGTTTTCGTTGCATTCGTATGCAGTCCAATCATAGCAGCTGACTCTTCCAAAAAGATGGAGTAGCATTTGGCCATTAGCATTGCTATCAGTTAACAGTGCAATATCATCAACGTAATTGATCTTTTTTGCTGGATGCCGTCTGCTTCTTGCTGGCGTTAATGTTAGGCTATATTCGCTATGTTTCAGCACATAGTCGAGACAGATCACAAACAAGAACGAAGCCAGAGTATCACGCTATAGTACACCAGATTGAATTATTTAAAATAAGATTAAAATTGTTTTATTTTATGGTATTACATTTATTTCAAGAAATTGATTAATATTAAACTTTAAAAAATATGCAAATAACATAGAAGCAAGAATGACATGCGAGAAGTGATCACACACTTTTATTAACAGATTAATTGGCGAGGAGACGGACACTTTAAAGATACATAATAGAGGATGAAACTGGTTAGTGCACCAATTATCAAGAGGTCATGGAAACTGGATTCCCAGGAGGAGAAACAAAGAAAACATCCTGACACTTAAAAGACCTTGGAGACGTTTGAATAGAAACACTCAATAGTCAAGACTGGTTATTCAGAATATGCTCAAAAGGATTCAACCTTGGATACTTGTAGGATCTCTATAGCAACAAATAGAGATAGAAATCAATTAAAAAGGGTTGAACAAATTACTTATGTTAATTCTTTGGGTTTTATCAAAAGATTTTTTCTAATATGTCAATACTTAAGGCCAAAAGCCACTCGAAAATAAGGTTTTACAGGCTGGATGGATTGTCAGTTTAATAATGAATATTTTGAGGATTAAAATGATTAATGGAATGAATAAAGTTTGATTAATTATGGGATTGTTTACAACATTTGTTGAAATTTGATCTGAAGACTACCATGTATGTAGTCTGCAAGGAAGCAGTCCCATGGTAATGCGTTCCACATGAGAATTTCTTGGAAAGAAACTGTTCATGGAAATTCTGCCTGACACTAAGCACCCAGAAAAAAGGAAAATTCTTTTCAGTTGTGGTAGAAAAAGGGTTCTTGTTGGGAATGTTTTACGTTAAACATGGACAATAGATAATTCACTGGGTTACATTTGACGTAAAGTTTTGTTTCTATTATTTGAACCACTATTCTCATCTTCATTATATTCACAACGTTTCATCCGATGTAACTGCCGACCTTCCGGTGTCAGTGTATCTTTTTGAACTAAGGAATCTTTGTTAAAATCAGTGGTAGATTGTTCTCATTCCGTCAGATAAGATCGGGTAGAAATATTAATTTGTTTATCCTATCGCCTACAGCAAAGATTGAATCTTCAACTATCTTAGGTCACTTAAACTTAACCAACGTTATTAACAATTAAGCTATACGTCAATGTAGACATATGATCATGGCTGACAGAATGAAAACAATCTAGCCCTGTATATTAAATAAAGGGGTCAATTTAAAATTCTGTACAGATTCCCCAAGTTTGTCAAAGATTCCAAGTTTATTTAATCCAGAGATGTGACCAATCGGTGTGTGTGTGTGTGGGGGGCAGACTGGACCCGAGTGTAATAAAAATTAAGGGCAACTCAAATTGAGACCTCAACACCCGATGTAATTTAAGATCCTACCCAGGCCCTTTTGATGAAAAAAAAAAAAAAAAAAAAAAAAAAAAAAATGGATAGAAAGAAAATATTCAATAGGATCAAATATAAAGTTCAATTTAGATTCAAATAAAGGCCAGGTAGTCCGTTTGTTCACTTTCTTCGATTTTTATGTTTAGTCTTGCTCAATATTTTCTTTAAATAGTCATCCATACATACAGTTTGAGGAATTTTCATTGTCATACCCTCGTACATTGGGAAGACAATTTTATAGGACACATCCGTTGGTAACACTTATTTCATATTTCAATCTTGCTATTGTACGTTAGATACTCTACATTTTCGACTTAAATAAGGGATGCTCCTTCACCTACACTTTTTTTTCAAACGCTTTTTAATTGGCTAATCCATTCTCGTTTACTGGAATAAAAGATTAGAATTACATTTGCTGATCACTATTAATCACTGGTCATTCTAGGCAAATTCAATCTCTTCCAGATGTAAATGTTGTTTACGACTATTTCCATTTACTAATCTCTTCATGTTTATATAATATATATATATATATATATATATATATATATTAAAATGGAGAAGCTTTTAAATCATTTCAAATTACATTTTAATAAATCTACATACCATGGTAATTCATAGCTAAAGTACATGAAAAAAACACTGAAAATAAGGGAGAGGGGGTATGGTATGTGAAAAAGAAATAACGTCCCAAATTAGTTTTATCTAATGAAATACGGATTTGGGATTTGTACAAAGCAAAAAATGAGGGTGAGGAGTTTTTCTCAAATTAGAACCTATTTTTCACATCTTTTGAAAAAAATGTACATACTAGTACATTTTATTAAAAATTTAATTGTCAACATTTAAAAGATTATTTTGTGACACTTGAATTCAATGAAGTTTTTAACTTCATGCATCCATTCGCAATTAATGTTTTCCTTTTATTAGAAGGAAATTCCTCTATCTCCTTATCTCTTAAAGCAAATTCAGAATTTCCCATATTTCTTTGACAGGAATTTGATTATGAGGGAGGGGCTCTGCTACAGATTAATTAATAGCTACTAGGATGCATTTTGATTTGAAAAAAAGACAGCCATTACAATGAAATACTATGAAGTTCTATTTATCTGGCTTTATATTTACTATACTATTCCTCATGTTTACATTAAGCTTACCACCAGGCTTAGCAGGATAGGGAAGCTGCTAGTAGTAAAAACGTTTAAAAAATGTAAGTCATAGCTAGGCGAGAAACACAGGCAGAGTTGTCTCATTTTTGTTAATAGAGATTAATTTATCACAGAAACAAGAATTTACCCAATGAGAAACACAAAAATACAAATACAGTCATTTGAGTGTATTATCAAATACCCCTCCCCTCCCGGTGCATAAAAGTACTTTACCAACCAATATTCTTTACAAATTGCCCTCCAAATTCTCACAAAGGATAAATTCAGGTCACTTTTTAGAGAGAGAGAGAGAGAGAGAGAGAGAGAGAGAGAGAGAGAGAGAGAGAGAGAGAGAGAGAGAGAGAATAAGGGGGAGGGGGTACAGATGGTAACTGTCATAACAGCCACAAAAGAATCTTTGAGTTTTTATAGGACTTTGCTGATTGTAATATAAATGCCCATCTGTTTTTCAACATCAAATTATGCCATGGATGTATAAGAATTGTGACTTGTTTTTGTGTCTTTTTACAATGAATATTAAGCAATAAAACAGTGAAATGCTTTATTAAAAACTGATTAAGGTTTCTTTTAGCTTCTTTGTTTAATATGAACTTTGAAGACTCAAAGTTATCTTGATTTTTATTAACTTACAAATCCCTGTTCATCATGCTTAACTTTTTAGGATTGTGATAAAGATTCAGTATATGTAAAATTTACAAAGTTAGATTAAACGTGTGTACATTTATATATAATATAAGTCATCTCATCAAATTTCCGAAATCAGACCCAAATTGCATTTAAGCCGGCAAATCAAACTTTGCTTCTGACTAGCCAATAACACATTTTGCTACAATTCATTTAAATTAGTCTGGTCCAGATGGCTGCTAATGAGACATTTTTAAATAATCACCTAAAAATAAGTTAGTAAACAGGATAGCCGATTTTAGATTGTACATGATGTAGACAACTATTATATTTTTCAAAGGAATAAATTTAAAAAATTTTAAATTTAAGTAAACTGACTATACTGCAACATACCCACGGGTATCTGATATTAAAACTGGCTCAAAGTTTTGTATTTAAACTTATATACAATACTTTATACCTAAAAAAACAAAACAAAAACAGCTATCTGAAATATAGCAACAAAACACTCGGATTAATTAAAAATTAAATAGCACTAAACAAAAAAAGTAAAAAATGAAACAAGTAAACCATTGGTTACGGAATAGGATATCTTCAGTGACCAGTGAATATCTGTAGGATGGTTACGCAAAACCGAAAATACAAACTACAGGATCATGATTTAAATCATGTTTTAAGCCACCTGACAATTGTTCAGGACGGACGTCAAACCTATTAAAAACAATTTATGCTTTTATTTAAGTACTAGTATATACTAGAAAAAATGTGACCCGTTGGCTCACCTATTGAGCTCTGGTTAGATTGTAAAATCATCTTTCCTGATTCAAAACAGTCAATTAAATTTTTGCAATTCAAAATTAGTTTTCCTGCTCACTATATTCCTCCTCCTCCTCCTCCAGCTACAGTTCACACACTACTAGCAGGCAGTGATATTTCCTTTTGTTTAAAATGGTCTATTCTAATCTTGTGTTAGAGTTCATATTTACTTGCCTCCTCATGAGGGCATAGTCAGACACGGTCAGTTTTTAATGTGGGGGAAATCCAGCTCACCAAAAAGGGACACTAGATTGGAACATGGAACCAAGAGTGATGGATACCATATAAAATAAGAGCAAGTTTTTTTTTTGGGGGGGGAGGGGGGGGGTAAACATACAGTGAGAGGGTTCGTAATAGCCAGAATCTTAGCAAAGAACAGGTCACTTGGTGGGTTAATTGCAAATTAAGGATAATTAGAACAAATAAAGTTTTCCTATTTTTTGTCAAGCATAACTGGGAAGATGAGGGCAGTCGTCCAAATAATATAAACTAGATTTGTGTTTTCTGAAAACTAAAGCAGTTTTATTTGGAAACTTGTAGACAAATTAAATTAATTGTGCACCTTACTGCATTTTCTACAAATAGGCAGAGTAAAACATTCAACTGACTGTCATGGCAACTTCTGACCGATACATTTTTTTTTTTTTCTTAAATCAAAGTCAAAAGTAGCCATAATGATCAATTTTTTTTAGTTGCATTATATTCGATTTTAGAACGCCAAGTTAAATTTATATTAAAATCCTTTAAATCAAATCTTACAACTATTACAGGAGAAACAAATTATGGAATTAACATGCATAGATGATCATGTAAAAACATTTTCACAGTAAATAAACTAATCAGACAAGACAATAACACATTAAATAATTTCATCTAGATTATAATTGGATCACACTGAATCCAATGATTCAGGATTTGTAAATATCTGACTTAACCGGACACCCACACAGCTTTCCTTTATATAATAGATTACTTCACACCAAATTCATCGAGGCACACCATCTCACTTGCAAACAGACACTTGTTGACTGACGAAACAATCTAGTTAAGTAGTAAAAAAACAAAATTCTTCAAAAAGGAAATATACAATCTTCATCTAATTTGAAATAAACATTAATTTGTAAGTAATGGAGCCGCATAAAATGGCACTTAAAGACAATAGAAAAAATAAAATGAGTGAAAGAAAATGTGATGCACTTGTGTTTATAACCGTGTGTCATACTTGTTAAAGTATATTTAGATGAGACAAGAAAAATGGTTTAATCTATTCGAGCAAGCCGGACAGACCAGTTTTTGAGTCAGCTTTAAGCTAGAACACATTCAGAAGGGAAACACCTATTTATTTACCACACACCACCACAGCTGATTTTGAAAACACTGAACTTGAAAATATCTACATTAATATACACATTTTTTTGGGGGGTGGGGGTGGGGGGTGGGGGTAATTATTCGGACTACTGTTCTCATTTGGAACATCAAATAAATCCTCATCTAAAGAATTTGAAACAACTTTATATTTACTATTGCTCATTTAAAATTTAAGAACAGATTCTATTAAGAAAAAATGACTAACTCAAATCCACCAGAATGCCTTTGTTTCTTTGTAAAAAAAAAAAAAAAAAAAAAAAAAAAAATCAACCATTCTAATCCTTTGTTAATGGTTGACAAATTACTTTTTGACCCTTCACGATTTGAAAGGAATTTGGAAGCATTAAAACTTTTGAATAAAAATGTCTGGCTTTAAAATTCTTAGCTAATCTTCATGTAAGATTGAAAGTTTTTGGAAGCGATTTACATCCAATTACTTTAGAGATTAAAACATTACCATAACGATTAGTTACAACTTTATAACAATTTGCTTAATTTAATGACAATAATTTAGCTTTAAAAAAAATTAAAAACAACGTCGAGTAGTTACAGAGTATTAAATAAAAGCTAAAAAGACATTTATCATAAGCATTCAATGATTCCCCACTTAAAAGGAGAAAATGTAACGGATTTCTTAAATTATTTTGCAGGAGTTAAACTTTTAAAATCATGCAGGTTAAACTTTGGAAATTTTTTTTTATTTTTTTATATAATTCAGAAAAATGTAACTCCTACTAAAGCTAAATCAACATTTGTCATCCAAGACTTTCCTATATATTTTAATCACAAAATACATGTTAAAAGTATTTGTTTTTGGCATTAAATTATGTTTAGTGTGTGTGTGTGTGTGTGGGGGGGGTCATTTTAATTGTTCTAATTAGCCGTAATTTGCAATTTACTCACTAAATCAACCCTCTCTTGCTAAGTTCTGTTGTTTGCCTCTCCCTTATTTTATTGTCTATTACTTTATTAAAAAAGTCAATGGTAATAAAACAAACTAAGATTGGAATAGTCCATCAATCAATAGGAAATATCACAAGTATTAATACTATCAAACCCATAGTCTGAGAGAAAAACAAACATATATATATATATATATATATATATATATCTCGAACAGACTCATTTTGGATGTTTTTTTTTGTTTTGTTTTTTTACTTTTTAAATAGATCATTTCGGGGCTTGCACAGATCCTAACTCAGATAAATTAATCTGAATAAAAAATCAGAAGACATACCTAATTTATTGATCATTGTTTTAATTTCTAACATTTGCACTCCAATGCTAAAAGAAACAATCTTAGATAAATCATTAAAAAACAATAGTTGATTGACTGTAATTGGAACATTTTATGCTGAAACCAGGTTTTGTACATGATTGGTTTGTAATTGTATATTTTATAAGCAAATAATCTGTAAATGATATGCTCCCATCTAACAAATACTACCACTCTGGATTAAAGTGGAATTGGATGTAGTGGCAACAATGCGGTGATTTCACTCAAGCTCCCAAAAGGTCATACCTAGGAACTAAGTGGTTAATATTCAGTTTAGTAAAGCTATAAGAAATGAAGCAGGTGGAATGTAATCTAAAATTACCTTTTTTCACCTGTCTAGAGTACTTTAACTAGTTCTTTTAATTCAATCTTTTCTCAGATTTTCAAATGTTTTTGTACTTTTGATTTCCTGAAAAGCTTATTTTCTAACAAATACATTGCACATAAATACAAGTGTCTTCTATGTAAACGCAAGAAATGTCATCAGCAATTTAAAAAAAAAATATATATATATATATATATATATATACACATACATACTGATTGTTCCATAAGGAAAGCAATACTCATGTTACCAACAAAAGGATTAAAGAAATTCGATTCTCTTTTAAACTCTAATAAAACGAAATCCAATGTTTTATTCCAGTGTCAGAATGAGGAAGGAAGGAAGGAGAAAAAAAACCAAAAAAAAAACCCCACCAAATCCGTGATTATATTTCAGAACGAAATTGTAACCAAGAAGAAACCGACTTCACCTAAATATCACCCAAGAAATTTGCAGGTGTTAAAATTGAAATAAAATTACAAAAAAGAAAATCAAATTGTTGTAATTCAATCCTGAACAAGTATTTTGCATTTGCATTTTGAACTTGATATTTGACAAGCAAACACTGAAAATAGATGAGAAATTGTTCATTATCTCAAATGAGTCACCCCCTTCCCAGATATTAATTTGGATTTTTCTTTGATATTCTGTAATTGTCAGTTTATTATAAATTTACCTGTTTGCTAATAAATCTTTCATTGGATATATTAGGTAAATAAATGATTTTATTCAAATATTTATCCAAATATTTGATTTACAACTTTAGTTTTAATGCCATAGTACTATCCAAACTATATATTAAAATGGAGTATGGGAGAGAGAGGATAAGACTGGCAACTGGTTCAATATATTAGAAAGAAATAGCTTACAAATTATTTGATCTAGTTTCAGCCCCCCCCCCCCCCCCATTAATTTGATCCCCGATGACAAAGGAATGAATATTACAGTATTTTTATTTTTACCGTAACCAGGTCGAGGTCATCATACTGAATCCTATGTAAATTTTGTAAGTATCTTGCGTAATTTCTGATTTAGCCAGACGGACACCTTTCCTTTCTATAATAGAAGACAGAAATAGGAATAAACAGATTAGAGGTGAACGTTAAAAATATGAATGAGGCCTCGAAAACCTGCCAAAGAGTCATTGATAGAACGATTGTTGTACCTCCCAATAAACATACACGGCTATTAAACCCTGCAGCTATATTAAGCCATATCACATTCCAGTTTCCGGTGGTTACCTTCCCCAGTTACTGTCTTTCAAGGTCGCATGAATAGCAATCAGGTGGATGGAAGTTGAGCATTAATGCACAATATTCTAATCAGGTATAAGTAGATGGACAACAAAGTGATCACTATCATCTCTGGCTGCTTTCAAGACTTTCCATACGTGCAGCTTCTGTCCACTTAGTGTTACCTGGATACAGTCTCCTCTTCTCCTTTCACCTTTAATCAATTTGATTATTTTCACAGGAGAGATTTCAACAATGCAGCATTGCAACATGGCCATGCGGTCATTGTTGGAAGCAAAATGGACGCCTAGCAAAGGCAATTATTCGCATAAACTTTCTGAAAGTATTCGTAAAAAGAAAATGGAATTTCGCTTCAAATATCAGAAATAATGGATCAGCTTTGATTTTTGCATTGTTATACGGTTTGGTTTTTACAACCAGCAAAATGCAAGTGTTATCAGGTGAGGAATCTGAATTACAAATCAATTGACCAAAATAGCATAAATCTTCCAGTTTAGAGAGTTTTAGGTAAAAGATAAAACTGTATGAGCATTGATTGGCAACAAGTCTAGAAGAAAACGGAATTAAAGACAGGAGGAGTGAGTGTTCGACTTCATTTGTTTTATGGCATATTAATCGTTGGGTTATTAAATACCAAAACACCTATTGTTTTTGGATTTAAATCAAAATTTATTTTACCTACAGTTCAGAAACATGGGGGTTCAGTCCCTTAATATAATAGATCAAATCGAATTTAAATTTATCATGTCATCGTCCATGTTAGTAGTCATTGTTGCTCACACCACTTAGGTAGCCATGGAGAGTTAACCTTTAAAAGTCCCACTTCCTAACCAAATCCTTTAGATTTGTGAGTATTACTTTGAAGGAGGAAGCAAGACGACTTGTGTCTTTATCACAATCATTCCCATAGAGACTTCAACCTATAAAAAAAAATTCACCATTGATGCCATTTTACTTTTTTTTTTTTTTTTTTTTTTTTTTTTTTTAAGTCTCTTGCAAGTGGCTGAGAAGAAAGAAAAATGAAATTCATGAACAAAGTAGAGATAGATAAAGAGTTTATGCTCTATTTGCACTGGTGACCCCCATGGAAAATGTATGTCCCCCCCCCCCACACACACACCTCGGCCTTTGTTATCTATTGGTAGATAGGCAGAGTAGCTAGATTCTTTTAACCTGGCAAAGAATCCATCTGGGTCATTTAATTTTATAGATCAGTCTAGAGATTGATAAGTCTCATGTTACCCACTATTATATACTGAGGAGGTAGAATTGGGTTACTTGAACCAAACATTGCTTTGAATGAAAAGCTTTGAAACCATTTCTATGAATAAACCAAGAGATAAATAAGATTTGTCTATACGATTTAAATAAACTTGCATTGTTAAGTTCATAGGAGAAAATTTAGAGATATGCAGTTAACATGAACTTTAGGGAAATCCTAAATAGAGTCACTCAGCATAAGAACATTACTATCGCTGTTTGAGAGAGAGAACAAGGCCATTTTTCAACATGAATGATGCATTATCATTGAATATTATGTATAATTCGGATTATTCGGACTGTATTATTACATGGATGTTATTCTCACATTTGACTCATGTAACCTGACCACATCTCAAATTCCGAAACATTGGAACGTTATTTTGAAATCGACCTATTTTGCACATTTTATATATAATTGATTAATCTTGATTTTTATTTATTTTTTAAAAATTTATTTTTAAACTTAAGCAAAATAGTGGCCACCCATAAGGAGTAAAATGCATTAGAATAGGCTCCTTATTTTTCATCTCTCTGGGGGTACTCTTTGGTTTTAGATGACAATTCCAGACTTCATTAGACGATTTCCAGGGTTGTACCTTTCGACTAGAGTAATTGTAACAGCATATTCAGCTAGCACATGGCGCCATTTCGTTTGTAATCTATTTTCTTGCTTGAACATCTTTGTTAGAACTATCAGGTTTTTTTTTTTCTTTATTAAGTCCATGGCTGTGCTAATGTTTCTACCTTTTTCTGATGATCAATAAACCTATCCATGAACATTGTTTCAAATTTTTGATTGCGTTCAGCCGGCTGTCAATGATAGCACACTCACACAGGGAGACAGTACAATATGCAAATACCAGAATATGGATTAGCTTTGTTTGGTTCTTACAACCAGCAAAATGACAATGATTAAGTTTTATCAGGTTGGGATCAGAATGTTACAAATCCGTTGACCAAAATAATCTATGGAAATATGTTGTGTACCTGATGGGTGCTATGTTAGACCGTAACTTATTTCTTCAAATAGCCTTGTCTATGTCAGATGGTCAAGCTAACCAATAAGCTATCGATATCCGTCATACGATGCTTTAAGCAGACACTAAGCTCATCACTTGGCAATCATATGTAATAACCCGTTGCATCTGGAAAAACATCTACACTTAATTGTAAAAGCATTTTACTGTCAAGTAAATCGACCAAATAACAAAATTCATAAACAAGAAAACCCAACGTGGAGAACATGCACAGAAATTCATATAGACTGTCACGATCAAAATTGTAACCTTGAGAACACAAAAACAAATTCCATATTACTTTCAGTATTACATTTGATACCACAGAAAGTCATAACATCACTGTATGTTGTCTGGGAGTTTTTTTTTAAATTATGTTCTTGAAAGTTGAATTTAATCACTACAGACTCGTTTTGTCATCACATTATTAACTGAAACAAATTGTTATAAAACTTTTAATCTGTAAAATTATTTTTGATGAGGATTTACAAAGAAATTTAAAGCCAGAAATTACCTTCTTCCAAATTCATTCAAATTTTGAAAGGTCAAATGTTTTGTTTAACTATTTAAGATTAAAATGGTTAACTTGTTTATGAAGAATAAGAAACGCATTAATTTTTTTTAATTTAAAAATTTTTTTTTTTTTATTTGATTTCAATAAATAATCAATTACTAAATGAAAAGTATAATTATGACAAACTTTCCTTTAGTAGCCATGACATTAAGAATCCCAAAACATCAATACAAATTCTAGCTTTTACATAAAGTAATCAGGTGTTATCTAACAAGAAACGGTGGCAATCAATAGATCAATTCAATTGGAAGCGTAATTAATGGAATCGCATACTAAATCGCACATTTCCTTTACTTTTAGCAAGTTTGGGTTAGAGACCGGGATTCATTAGTTTTAAAATTTAGATTAAAAAGTAAAATATAGAATAGGCGTGAAACAATGTTTAAGTCATATATAAGCAAGAAAAAAACGCAATCGTTGCTGCCAAGTAGCATTTTCTTTGTTAAGGATTCGCCTAAAGTTAATGTTATATATACCTCATGTCAACTCCAATCAGTTATCACCTCTTGAACACAAGCTGAAAATATCCTCACCGCCATCTGTGATAGGATGTAAATCTTGACAATGACACTATTACACATGCATGTTCATCTGGGCAGCATGGCAGAAAATGCTTTAACCCTACCACTAGATTAACACCAGTCTCAAATATTTTGGCTAAAATATCAGATGTTATAATCAAAAACATTGCTAAAATAAATTTTTTTAAAAAAGTTTTAATTTAAGTTGGTTCTTATTTAAGAAAAATTAACTCAATTTCCAAGTTTTACGCTTAAATTTCTATAGTTTTTCTTTGTAGGATATCTAGAGATTTGTAATTTTTTTTGTAAAGTCTTGAGAGAAACAGGAATTGTCAATTGACGAATTTGGGTTAGCAAGTGGCTAATTGCTTTGAATAAGTAGAGTTTGATTAAAGAAAGTATAAATTAGAATCCAATCACCGACCATGATTACAGAATAATGAGGGAGAAACCAACTGAAGAGAGCAGACGGTTTTGGATTCATTGTTGTGCTACACAATCTAAGGATAGGAATTATCAAATAATGGTTAATGAAGCATAAAATAATCGCCCCCCCCCCTCCCAAGCAGAAAAAAAAACCTCAAGTTATTTCCCCCTGTTAACATTTGAATCATGTAAACCATTAACCACAACTTTTGTTGGATTTTGGATGAAAACTGAATATTTAGATAATTGTGAAGAGCAATTTTAGCCAATTTGAGGGAGTTTTTTTTTTTTAGTCCTCTTAGAGGGCAAACCAGAGTTTTCCTTAGTTGTCATCAGTATTTGTTTCATGTAAATGACTATAACATTAAGGTCCTTGAAGAAAAAGAAGCCATTTTTAAGCATTTTGGGGGGGGGGGGGTCTGAAAAATCTGGCCTTGGCAGTTTTGTGTTCATGGTCGCATATAACTTCACGCAAAATCTAGTGAAAAACTAAGGAACCAATTGAGAAAATCAGGAGACTAACAGAAAGGGACAAAAACAGTCCTTTCACAATTAACATCCGGGGACCAAAAATGTTGAGTCATGATCTAGATATGTTGTAACTTTTTGTACAGCAGCATTGCTTCCAACAAAGCCTTCATCAGATGATGACTTCAGGTATGTTTTGGGGGGCCTGAAGCATCATTACCATGAGCCTAGAGCACTCTAGCAATATCTCAATACTACCAGACTGTTGGATTATAACTCTGGGATTGCCATATCCACGCCAATACAGTTAGAGTCATTTACTAAAATAAAAATAAAAACTTCAAATAAAATTTTACAAAGAAAGCAATGGTGATATTAATTTTCTATTAGTTTTGTTTGACAATATCATAGAGTTTGCAGTTAAACTTTTTTTTTTTTTTTTTTTTTATTAACTTCTAAAATAAATCAAGTTAATGATAAGATGGAGTTCAGTGGGAGCCAGGTGCGTGTACACCTGTTACTTATTTTTTATGGGTACAACTAAAATAAAAATGCAAGCTTTTAAAATATAAGCAAAATAGTTTGGTAAGAATTGTTGAGTTACAACTGAGATAGCAACAGGTGTGTAGACGATAAAACTTTCCCAATCTTCCTAATAAAGTTTACCAATCTTCCTAATAAAACTTTCCCAATCTTCCTAATAAAACTTTCCCAATCTTCCTAATAAAACTTTCCCAATCTTCCTAATAAAGTTTACCGAATTGGGAAACTCAAATATTTATTCAATTTAAAAATTTAATTCGTACAAATTAAGCTTTAAAAGAACACTTTGATTTTTCCTTTTTTGGTTATTCACCTCAGTCTTGTAGGTTCAAATTTATGCCAAAAAATAAATTGAAAACTTTCAAGCAGCTAATCCAATGAGACATTGGATATATCCAAGTATCATTCATATCAGACACGGTTGGCAACCAGGATCATGATGGGACTCTGCATGCTTACAAAGAGCGGCTTCAAAAATTTAAATCTCTTCTCACTTGAGCAGTGGAGGATGTGAGGGAACCTGGTTCTCGCATGAATGGGAATTTAAATCTTTTTCAAGGAGTTTTTCACCCCAGCATCAAGTTGTGGTCCTTTACAGCTTCGTTTTGGTCTCAGAGGAAAAGCAGCATTCTGTCAGTATTTCTGAAACGACCTACCAGAGAAGGTTGCGACGATACCTACCGTATCCAGGTTAAATGTAGTCTCAGACTAACAGTCACACTGTATATAGATGTAAATATCTTGTGTCTTTTTACATGGCTTGTTGCACTTGGCTATTTTCTTTTTCAATTTGATTTACAGAATGGGAAATCTTTTAAATATACAAATACATTTTTTTTTTTTTTTATTTGCCTTCACTTTGTGTTGGGCAGGTATGTCACCCTGCAATTAAGGATATTATTCAATTATACATATTGGATGTTGCAGGGCTTCTATTTTAGAACAGTGTTGATCTGGACAGGAGTGATGAAAAAATACAAGATACCCTTTGAACATGGAGGAAAAAAATTATGTAGAATGCCACATAACCTGATTCTTTTTCTACCTACAATATCATCTCCACTATCTTGAATCTGTTGCTAGGCACGCTGTGGATGGCAAAATAAACATCAGGCTATGACGTCTGAAGAGGCCAGAAGTGGTGATACGAGAGAAACTATTTGGCTATACTAGAGGATCCTGAATCCTCTGGAGAAACCACTTCCCCATAATTTTGTTAGGTATACATGGCAAGATATGAAAAAACGAGAAAAAAATGTTTTCTTTCCATTATTGATTGGATATAGAAATATACAATTTAAGTGACAGTATGAGGTATTTTGCATGTGCTAAAACATTCACTCTTAATATATTACTCTCATAAATTAATATAAAAGTAAAACATTTTACTAAGTAGTGCAGATGCAATATTACTTTCAGTTTTGTCAGATAAAATGAACAAAAATGCTCCCTCCTTATGACATATGAATTAGAAAATTTGTATTTTGATTTATAATTTTCAGAATGGTTTCCTCATTTTTGTTATCAAGATTTCAGTCTTTTTCATGATGGTTCCAGAGTCTGACAAAGCACCAGAGGAAAACCAGAGGATAAAATGGCTGAAACGTAATAACCACCAAGATTAGGAATCCATTGTGAAAATCTAATATATAAATTTAAGTTGGTCGGATTTTCCATGGTATACCTAAATATCAATGGATCCAACAAATCGATAGCGATTTCTTCCTTTTTAGTCTTGCATGTTCTTTACACTAAATAAACTTCTTTTTTTTTTTTTTAAAGCATAATTAGCTTCAGTTTCTTACCAACAACAATTACGGCAAGACAGATAAGGGAGATTATTTTAAATAACCTAAAAGGCTTTAACTGTAAGGAAGATAACAATTTTCACTTAAAGTAAAAATAATTATCGCCCTTACATTTGAGTCAATGTAAGAGCTTCGTTACTTAGATTTTTTTTATAATTTGAAAATTTAAACTGGGAAGATACAGCTAGTGATAAATACTGAAATGCAAAACATTGTTTTAAATCGCTGTATGAATAAGATAAAGAATCTTATTTATACAGCAAATTTATTTAGTGCTGCCTAGATTTTAATATGTTGGGAAAGGTATGAATTCTCTCATTCCACCTATTTATAGATTAAACAGTACAACTACAGTTCTTGTAAAACATTTTGGAATTTGAGGCAATAATTTGTATTTTGACTACTATTCACAATGATGTAACTTCAGGTGCATCTTTTTAAACTTTGAAACCTTTGTCAGACTTTGAACCAAACCCTTTAATCCATGGGGGTAGATTGTGCTCATCGGTTCAGCAATGATAGGATAGAAGTGTTCATTTAAGTTATTCTTAGTTATTGCCTGTAGTAAGGATTGAACCTACAAAAGACTGTCAGTTTGAACAGATTGTTAAGCAACAGCTTACCCGTTACACCACGTGTACATGTGATGGTTCAATCTTTACTACAGGTGATAAAACCAAAAATAACAACACTTCTGCCTCATCACGGCCAATGGAATAAGAGAAAAAAAAAAATCTACGTCTGTGGATTAGATAAAGGGGTCAGTTCAAAATTCTGTACAGGTTCCAGAGTTAAAAAGAAGCACCTGAAGAAGGTCGGAAGTAACATCGGGCGAAACTGAATATCGCAACCAACATTAGATAGCTTGAATAATCCAAAGTTAAAACATTTGTTTAGAAAAAAAATTACCAGCATAAAATTACGAGAACGCTCGATATGCCATGAAACAAAATAAACCAACTCATTATTTTACATTATTATAGCAAGAAAAAAAAAAAAAAAAAAAAAAAAAAAAAAAAACACTACAGAAACCTATAGATTTCAAATGTCATTGGTTCTGCTTGAAAAGCAACCATTGACAACCGACGTATGTGTATGGACATGAATACAAACATTTGCTTTCTGTATATAAATTCAGGTTTACAGTGTGGTAGGTTATTTTCCCAGCAAAATGAACAGGTAAACCATTCAAGTGTATTTGAAAAAGAAAAGAAAAAAAAAAAAAAAAAAAAAAGTATCAACTTTAAAAACCAAAAGTAATCAGACTAAAAAATAAAAAATAGGATAAACAAATAGAAAAATGTAACTAAGTAAATTTGTGAAGAGAATTTTGAAAAATAAAACCAGTCTAAAAAGGTAATAAGTAAAATTTTATCAAAGTTCGATAAATAGTGAAGAGAATTTTGAAAAATAAAACCAGTCTAAAAAGGTAATAAGGAAAATTAAATTCTGAATTTTATCTCATCGCTGACCAGCGTCTGGTTTGCACAGATCACAACAAACTCAAATGTCCATTATATCCATTGAATTTGCAGATTAATACAGTCATTGGCTTGCATGGCCATTAGGACTGTTTCCAAAATGGTCACAAGAGTAAAAGCTGAGGAGTGGAAAAAGACAGCTGGTAGTATACTTCTATTCTCCAGTAGTCTATTTTTGTGTGTGTGCTTTTAGACATTTGTTGTGCATGTGCTGTAGTCATGGGAACATAAAAGTCAAGGAATAGTTGAAAATTTTAAATATGTTCAAGTTAAAGTTTATTTGACAAACTTCCTTCCTGGCTGCCAAAGAGCCTAGGAAATAAATTCTCAGATTTTCACTTCGACTTTGGTATTGCTTTTTTTAGATTGGTTTAATTCTATCATCATTGAAATCATCGCATCACCCTCTTTTCAAACAGGGTTCTTAGTTTTATCTCTTGGGAACAAGTTTACACATCATGAAGACTTCAACTGACAAAACCATTTCGTTAGTTCACTAAAACAATGTATGCTTTATATCAACTCTAGACAAGTTCACTAGATATGAAAAGGACGGATGACTACTGATTTTGCAAGAAGAGAAAGTAGAGGCAGAAAATTATGGAATAGTTTTCTCATTTCAAAAAGCTGAAGAATTAAAAAAAAAAATTTTTTTAAAAAAGGAGTCATACACGAATGAAAATACTGCAAACATTGAAATGTAACAAAATAATGAATTGAACACTGCTATAAACAAGAATCTTTATTAACTAAATTGACAACTTCGTGTATATTCATGCCAATGTAACTTTCATAATTACACATTTTAAATGCAATAGAATGAAATAAAATATTTTATTTAAAAATTACCAGAATGAATTTGATTTGTAAACAAGTCAGCTATTTTTTGTTAATAGTTAAAAAAAAAAAATAAAAAAAAAAATTTTTTTTAAAAATGAAATTTGAAGTATTTAAACTGTCGAACAGAAAGTCATTTTGACTTAACATTCTTAGCAAATTCATATTAAAAGATTGAAAGTTCATAGCGATTAAAACATTAAAATTAGTTATCGTTTTATAACAATTCAGTTCAATTTAATTGCGATTTTGTCATTAACTTTTAAAATCCTATTTACAAAAAAAAAAAACGGCATAGTTAAAATAAAAATAAAATGCAAAACAAAATTAAGTAAAAAAATTACCGGGCAACGCTGAGTAAGTACAGCTAATAGAATAAAAGTTAACATGTAAAGCTATTAGAACATTTTTAATGAAATTTGGAACAGATAAACATAAAATGGAGTCTTATAGGCAGTTTGATTTATTTTTTATAGGAAGAAAATGAGAATGTCTTTTCTCAAATATACCATGGATTTAAAAATTACTGGAGAGATTTTCATGAAATTTGAACAGATAGACATACAAATGATTCCTCAGATATCAGCAGTATATTAAGTACTAAGTGGTTAATGACGTTGAGTTACAAGACCCAGGGTTGTAAGTTTGAACCTATTGATAAGTAGGTCAGTTGTTTGAATCTTTACAGATGAGTCTTCAAAAGACGAAACTAGCTTACACACACACACATATACATTATTTATACATATATATATATGAATTCTTTATAATCAGACAGCTATTCAGTTTTGAAAAGAGCTTTTTAAAACTTTGGAGGAAGATTAAAAAATAGGCATAAAGCCAAAATGATATACAGAACATTTTTAGCAAAGAGAATGTAAAAAAATAAACAAAAAATAAATGAGTTTTCGAATTAAAAAGTGACTGAACATTTAAATATAAAAATAAAAAAATGTCAGAAGTGTGTGAGGGGGGAGGATTCAAATCAATTTGAAATACATTTAGATAAATTTAGTTATCTGACAATTTCTAAAATCTAGTTTTAATTTTGGGAAAATTTTCTTCCTAACATTTAGAAAAATATTTTAGAATTTAGAATTATTCCGACAAAGTAAAAGCATCCAAATATGAGAAAGTGCTCCACATGTCTTATGCCCTGAAGAAAAAAAGTCTAATATTATGTAATGGAAAATATACTAAGTGCCTGAAGAAATATCTATGTAACGATCTATGCATATATTGATTGTAGAATGATTCACAAGTTGTGCACATGGATTTCGTCCAGGACAGCTGGTAGATATGATAGCAATCAAAAGATTCTGTGCTTGAAATGTTGCAAAAGCAGGGTTTTTTTTAGCATTTTGCATTGTGTTTTGTTTTTAATTGTTCCATGTTTTAATTTGCTTAAAAATTAATGAGAGAAACTTTCTTGGATGGCTACATTGATGTACTGGGAGAAACTTATACATTCCAATGAACCAGAGGCGGTGATGCTGTTTGGAGATTCACCCTTAATAATCACCCATGGCAGCAGGATCTATGTTCGATACACAGTGCTAGCAAAAGACTTCAACAATACATTCGTGGAGAATACACAGAAGATAGTAATCCCAAGGGGGTACGACTATCCATACTAAAAGATATCATGTAGACAGACGTCCTCTCGATAAGGAACCAAAACATTAAATTTAGATCAAAGCTTTGGTGACCAGGAAGTGGGTTGGAGAGGAGATCAGGACGAAGTTTGGCAGTCCTTCACCATATAAGTCAGTAGTTCTTGAAATAATGCAGAAATAGCTTTTTCAGCAACTCTACCCATGATTGAGCATCCTTATATAGGATCCACCCGGTTCACTCCAGTAGGGGAAGGGGCTTGAAAAGATGCACTAAGCACAGCCTGCCTCAAAACAAAAAGTGAGTATATTTTGAACTTGCAAACCCTTATTACTAGCCAAACCAGCAAGTCATCTAAAAAGTCAACTGCCATAATTTTTAGAAAAAAAAAAAAAAAAGTTTCCAGATATATACTGAAACACAAAGACCCGACCAGTTACTGAAGGACAGCTGAAAGGGAGAGAAAGTAGAAGAGCTGCTGAAGAGCAAAGAATCAAGCGTGGGTTGTGCCGATAAAAACCTCACTGTTCACCTCTCCAAACTCTGGGCATCAATGAATGTCAAATGATCATATGCCATAACTTTTGAGCGGTCAAAAGGCCAATATATGTTTGCGTTTACATTCCACCACTTGATACACAAAACAAAGTTAGATTTTCGATGCTGACCGACAACATCCTAACCAAAGTGCCCAAGCAGGATTAGCTAATCCTAGAGATTTCAATGCTAGGGTAGGAAGAAATCACTACTCACAGAGAGACATAATTTGGTTAAGATGGAGTTGGTATCAAGCACTAACAGCATACTGCTAACAAAATGTTAAAGACAATTTTTGTTTTTTTCACTAGCACTTTTCGGTCAAAAATCTTTAACCTCATGGATGCTTCCTTGTTCAAAAGGATGCAACCTCAGACCTGTTAGCCACACTAAAGGATAGAATGTGCTCCACACTAGAGCGAGGACCAATGCAGATGGTTGAACAGATCACTGGCCCTTTTATAGTCTCCAATCTCATGCAGAAAGGAAGACCGAAAATAGAAAATAGCAAGATGAGGCGAAGTTCAACATTGATTGGTTGAGGGACACTTTTACATAACAGATCATAGTTGAAAAGAGATATTGAAACCCTGGGGCATGCTTAAGTTTACCGTCATTAACTATGGCAAAAACACTCATAGCACTAACATCCGAAAACACGGATATGATAAAAACGATACAGAAATCTAATAGGTCTTTGACAAAGCGGAAAGGCTTAACATCTAAAATAACAGCCTGATGGCTAAAATAGGGATTTTTTTGTGCTTGTTTTACGGCACATCAACCACAAAGGTTATTTTGTATTTATAGAATAGTCACAAGAAGTTCTGAAGAAAAAATGTTTAATTCTTTGGTTTGTCATAGAAGAGCTGGAAGTGATTTTTTTTTTCAGGTAGTTTAATATTTTCAAACAGCATGAGGCTTGATGCAGGATAGCATTTCTAATGGACATTCACATATATTACAGTCAATTTGAGTAGTTGATTGCAGGAGTTGCACCGAGGTGAAGCTTGCGCTTTGAGCAAGTACGTACATCCGATTCAGATGGCTTAATACTATGTCTTGTTTTCAGTCTGGTAACAGTTCTGATTTGTCAAACTTGCTTTATGTTCATATAATTTGTTATTTGAGAATTTGCCATTTTCTTTTCACATGTTATAATCTTAGTAATTTGTATATGGAGATTTAAGAATTGTTTCTGTCATTTTAGTGGCTTTTACAAGTGTGTCAGTCCTTTGATTTCCACACGGTTGGGAAACCAGGCCAGAACAGCCAGTGTTAATCAAACAGTGGCACCTTTCCAATATTGCATGTAGGTAAAGATGACTTGGGTTTCCTCTCAATCGCTGTCCAGCTAGATAATGAATCCAAGAAAGTTACATATTTTCCCTTTCAGAGCCCATGTTCACTTTGAGCGCAATTTTGATGGCTTGTAATTTACATATGTAAATAACAAGCATTATTCAGCAATCTGATTTTTTTATTTTTTTTTTTTATTATTATAAACTATGAGAACAAAAAGGAGGAAATCCATGCACAAATTGTGTTATTTTCCTTCGTTTCCTGCCTATCACTGGGAAAGCCATGGCGAGTAAACTTCTATTGTCGGAATATTCTCTAGAATGTCCGGGTCGATTTTGTCCCAACAAAGAGTACGATAAACATTATATAATTGCTCACAAACTGTACAAGTACAGGGAAGAAAATCACCCACTGCATATAAACTTTATAAAGTTTATATGCAGTGGGTATTTTTCGCGACTTAAATTTGTGGCTTCTTGAATTTTAGAAATTATGAAGCTTTTGAATTTTTTTTTTTTTTTTTTTTTTGTTATGAACTTAAAATAAATTTCTTTTCCAAAATTAGAGAAGACCTGGAGAAAAAAAAAAGCATTTTATGTTGCTGTAGTCTAGTACGGAGTAAAACATGACTGACATATGCAATGTATTAAAACTAAGATTTTAAGATTAAAATTTAAAACATTATCAAAATGCCCAAATTTTAAGAATGTATTATTACTATTAGAGTACGAACTCCAAAAATTAGTCTATTAAAATTTTTCAAAAATTAAAAAAAAAAAAAAAAAAAAAAAAAAAAAAAAAAACGAGGCGTTTATAAACAAAATTGAACTATGAACTGAGGCAAAACAAACAAAAAAAATGAAACCCGACTTATTTAAAATGATTAATGTCGCAAAATTAGTCACATTGTTATCTGGAGCAAAAATTTAGGCATTTTGAGGAAGGTTTTAAGAAAAAAACAGATTATTTCCTACTTGACCAATCACTTCAGGTTCTATAAGTTGACTATTGTGTAGGAAACATTCGCCACTCCCAGACAGAACAACTAATCTTTGTAACGATTTACAATTTTATACAAACCCTTTTGTTTTTAGTTATTCACAAATTCTACAACACTAGAATTTTAAAGAAATCTATTCTATATTAATAAAATTAGGAGACTAGTTCACGGTTGTGCGTGTGTGTGGTGGTAGCATCCTGGTAACTTTGATTTTTTAATTTTTTTTTATTTACTATTAATCGAATATTTATTGACACAAATGCAATAGCATAAAATTTTGAATTACAAAATTAAATCCACCAAAATGCAATTTGGTTTCTTAAACGCTCTCTTCACTAGCACACTAATAGCTAGTCTCCCCCCCCCCCGCCCGTATTTGTCACAAATCTTCACTCACTATGAACTTTCCCCGCTGATATTGTAAACAATCTGATTTTCGTTTTGCTCGATCGATCTTGCTTATATTCAATTGTAAGCTCCAACCTTCTTCAGATGCATCTTTCCGACCTTTGGAGCCTAATAGTTTAACTTGGAATGCTTATGTCGAACTGAATCTTTTCATTTCGACCCACGCAGGATGGGGGGGGGGGGTGGATTGTTCTATCTGAAACAATGATAATTGTTTTTTTGTTTTTGTATTTGTTTAGCTCAGAAAATCTAAAGCTTCAAGTAACTGGACACTTCGTTAGTAATTCTCTTCAATTTTAAGGAAAAATTGTGTAAATTTTTTTTAAATGTTGCTTTTCTCCCTATCTTAAAAAATTGGTTCCGCAGTAAAGTTGATCGGACGTTTTTAAATCCATAAATACTTTGGATGAAAAAAAATAATATTTTAAGTTTTTTTTTTATAGAAATTTTAAACCTAAAATTATTATGGTATCATTTGGTCGTTAAATTATTAATTGAACTAAATTGTAAAATTCTGTTACGGTAATGTTTTAATATTCATAAAATGATGTGATGTAGTCATAAATTAGATTTACTTTGTAATGCGTATTTGTATCTGAGCTGGTTTGGCCAATCAGTTCGCATTGATATTAGTTCCCTAAGGGACTACTTCAGCTCCCTTAAGATATTGCAGACGATGAGCAGACGGTAGCCTGGCACCAGCCAAGAAGGATCGTCTCAGAGAGACTCCAGCAAACAACGAGGAAACATGTTCTCTCCCCTGCCTCTTTGTCCACTGGACGCTCACACCACCTACTATCTTCGCCTGAACATATTTGCTGAGCCCTAAGAACTTATTTTCTTCTGCTTCTCTCGGACACTGTCCAATTTTCTTCCACCTATACCAAACGGTATAGGTAACCTTTGATCTGAATAAACCCCTTTCGTTGTTGTAAAAAAGTTTTGTTAATTCATTTCATGAGTTGAATATAAGACAGGGGATAACATCTTACAATGTAAATAGTAGGTAAGTGCAAAAATCAATGACCGATCCCCAAAAATGTAATAACATTTTGACCCTCCCTTCACTTAAAAGTTCACTAAAATTCAGGAAATCAACCAATTTTAATGAAATATTCAATTTTTATTAATCAACAATCATGGAATATAATGAAAACAATTTTTTTTTAAGGTTATAGTGAAAATGTATTATTTTTTGAAGACAAAATACACCTTTACTAAAATTATATTTTTATATATTAAAAAAAAAAAAAAAAAAAAAAAATTAAAAATGCATGATTTTCTTTGTTTTCTATGAAAATAAAGCATTGTAGATTTAAATTTTATTTTTTTATTAAATATTTCGAATATTTTACAAAAAAAGGCCCCTAAATAACGTGTTAATAAAATCACTATAACAGGAAGAAAAATTAATTTTTTGAATTAGCGATATTACTGAATAAAGCATTTTCACCAAAAAATATATAATTGCAAAAAAATATTTCATGTGATTTTAATGATTAGAGTTTTTGGGAAAATAAAAAAAATGTGACAATTATTTCCTTTTCATACATAAACTTGTCATCACCAGCGCAAGAAATTTTTTTTATAATCTTGAAAATAAACCAAAAATTGACAAATTTGAGACTCAGGGAAATAATTAAAAAAAATTTTTTTTAATTGAATAATTTCTACTAACGATTGACTTTGAGCACTATGGAAGCCACGTTTTGTAATAAACGGGTGCGATTAGATGTAGATCTCCCACCACTCCCTCAATTTTATTTTCAGAGATTCATCGATTTCGTTAATTTCACAAGTCATTGTCAATTACTTGGAAAGATAAAACGTAAGTTTGTCTTGTTTTTGTCATTAATAAATATTAATGAAAGTTAAAAAAATTTAATAAATAAATAGTTCAAATATGAAATTCTTTCAAAATTGAATTCTATTTAATTATAAATAATTGTTAATGTTTTAATTTTTTTTCAGTGAATATTTTTTAAAAAACTTTTTCACTGAAAATTAAAAGATACTATTTTAGCTTAAAATAAAAATACCCTTTAAGCTTTATTTTAAAAGAAAAAATGTAATTTTAAATTACATTAATTCTATACAAATAAATCGAGTAATGTAATTGTTCAAGTTTTTAATAAATCATGTAAAAATGAAAAATAAAAGCGATCTTTTGTGATAATAAATAATGGATACATCAATTGGTTGGTATAGACATGGTTAGGGTAGGTTTAACGTAAGATTTAGGGTCAGAGTTAGTTTGGGTCCTAATCTGCACCAGTACATAAAATTAAAAATAAGGGAAAATTATTACAAAACCTTCTGTTCAAAATAAATGAGAAATTGTGGTTCGTGTCTTCCATACTTGTCAATTTAATGTAGACACTTTTTTTCGTAACCCGTTTGACAGTTTAAATGCTTCTGGGTTCCTTTTACAGGATCACGAAGTACATTTTGGTCAACTATTAAGAACAGATTGAAATGACTGTTCAAAAAAACCGAAATGCATTGTGGTAGGTTTAATTTCGTAATTAAATTTTACTTCCGTTTTTTATTCCAATAAATATTGGATTAATAGTAAATAATGTGCAAGTCAAAAATGCGAGAAACAGACATGAGAAGTGGTCACAGAATTTTAATATAAAATATAAAAACTAAAAAAAAATAGATGATTCAGGAGAAAGAAAACGAAAGTGTAAAATTAATATATAAAAAGATTCTCTTAATCGAGACTTCTTGCAAGGGTGTCTTCACGGAAAGTCTATAGTGAAACAAGGGTTACACAATTACTAGCTGTACCTCTTCTAAAACTGGCCTTTTTAGAGTCCAGGACGACTGGAAACAATATCGAAATATGCAGAGAGAAAGACTGGTTTTATTTCAGATTTTTTTTCCTCCTAAGCTAGTTGCATAGCAAAGGCAATTTAATCCACAGATGGATTCGTCAAGTGATCTGTAGTTATAACAAGGTAGCACTGAAAAGTTTCAGGCCCCACCCACCTTGACTTGCAATATCTTGGCACGACTAAATGTTGGTTATTTCAGGAAATAATACATGGCAACGTGTCAAAAATTAGATTGTCACGTAAAGCTGGATTATTAATTTTAGAATTCTAATTTTTTTAATTTAATTTATTTTTTCTTTTTAGACGATTACATGTAAACAATCTGAAAAAAAAAAAAAAAAAAAAAAAAAAAAATAGAAATTAGATATTGAACTTTAGTGTGGGGGGGTCACTTGTATAAATTTAGCGTAAAATGAGCACCCACTTCCGGGCCAGGGTGTAACTTTTTTTTCAACTTTTTAGAAGGAAAGCAGATTTTGTGCGAGATGGATTGAGGTGTGGGTTAACTAAGCTTCTATTTTTTTTAAGGAATTCGTTGGCCAAAACGGGTTTAGGTTTTTTTCCTGCCCTCCTCCCAAAATTTGTGTGTGTGTTGGGGGGGGGGGATATTTAATGTTGATGTTAATTCCGAATAGGGACCCATAGATTAGCAGTCGTGACGTAAGCAGTTTCGACTAGAGACGGAGAAAGCCAAAGCAATTCAGACTTTTACCGAGTCGGAAAACTGATATAAATAAAAAGGTGCGGTTACATTTCGGCAGATGACAAATTTTACTTTTCATTACTATGTAAAGATAAACCTTGCGTTTTTACATGCAACTATTTTGCCTAGGTTGCAAAAGTTTTTGCAAGGATTAAGGCCTACGGTTAGAGGTTAAATTTTCACGTCTTGACATAGAAAGTTCTTGAGTCAAGATACAGAAAATGTTAGTGCAAGTTCATAAATCTGGACGAGACAAAAAGGTTATAAGTCCATGAGTGGACAATGAAAATGGCATTAAGAAGAGAATGCTATTCAAGAGTCTGTATGTACGTAGATAGGAATAAGAGTTAGTTCGTAAGGCTGACAGAGTTCATATTATTTGGAAGTAAGCCTGAGCCAACATCTTAGAAAAGTCCACGAGCCACACCAAAAGCCAGAGGCTAAAAGCGGGTTTCGTTTGCGCGCCACTAAAGAGTTTGGTGATCATATTGAGATTTAGCTGAATTTTAAATGTGTTTAAGACGGGAACAAATGAACAAGGATACGTGCATTGGTTTGTGTAACTTTTCCTTGGGACGTAAAACAATTGAACACATTGCACAGGCGGGTAGTAGTTTTATGTAGGAGAAACACAGGAACAATACAAAAGATAATATATTGGGTTGAGTGAACGTAGACAACATTAAATGATCTTAACTCTGGAGTCCCTCGATTCATCTATCGCCAACCCGGTAGAGAACTCAAAATTTACATCTTGTTTGCTTGGGATACAGACTGGAACTGAAATGTTCATGTCGATCACGTGATCTGGCTTTAACGATCGTGTGTGAATCTAGTTACATGCAGACGCGCACCTGGTGAAGAGATGATTACAATGATTCGCCAAGCCAAATCACAACTAGTAGATCGACAGAAAATAGTTCATTCATGTAAGCTGCTACAGAGATGTAGGTTTAGTTAGGCAGCTTGGCTTTCTCGTCATGTGAACTTATTCATTAATGTGAAACATTAAAAAATTATGGCATAAGACCAAAAAAGGACGGGGGAAACTATCGGCCTTCATTCACTAACAAATGCTAACTATACGTGCAAAAAAAAAAAAAAAAAAAAATTTAGAATTAAAAATGTCAAAAACGGTTATAAAAAAAAATCACAAATCAGTTAAAACTGCAGATTCAAAGTACGTTTAAAATTCGTTAGAAAGATAAATATCATTTTTCTGGAACTGTTTCAAAGATAATTATTAAATTTTAGTCGTTAGAGTGAATTAAAAAAAAAAAAAATACGACCTTGCCGAAATATCCAAAAGAAAAAGTAAACCTTATTTTCCGTTGTTGTATATAACTAAACAAAATATGGCGACCAAATCTGAAAGTATGGAAGCCCCGAACTGCAGTAATATTTTTTATTCAAAAAGAAAAAAAAAAAATTAATGGAAGTTATGCTTGTGTAATACTTTATAGAAATTGAAAAATGATTAGACCTTAATTTCTTTATCTTTAAAAGGTTACGAAAAAAATGTCTACATTAAATTGACAAGTATAGAAGACACGAACCACTATTTCTCATTTTATTATTATTTAGAACAGAAGGTTTTGTAATAATTTTCCCTTATTTCTAATTTTATGTACTGTGCAGATTAGGACCCAAGCTAACTGACCCTAAACCCACCCTAACCATGTCTATACCAACCATTATTTATTATAATCACAAAAGATCGCTTTTATTTTTCATTTTTACATTATTAAATAACTTGAACAATTACATTAATTCTATAAAAATAAATCTAGTAATGTAATTTTAAATTACATTAATTCTTTTAAAATAAAGCTTAGGGATTTAAAATTTTAAGCTAAAGTAGTATTTTAATTTTCAGTGTGAAAAAGTAAAATATTCACTGAAAAAAAATTAAAACATTAACAATTATTTATAATAAAATAAATAGAATTCAATTTTAGAAAATGTCATATTTGAACTATATATTTATTAATAAATAATTTTCAACTTTTTAAATAATATTTATTAATGACAAAAACAAACTTACGTTTTATCTTTCCAAGTAATTGACAAGGAATTGTGAAATCAAAAAATCTCTGAAAATAAAATTGAGGGGAGTAGTGTGAGTGAGTGGTGGGAGGTTTAATCGCGCCTGTTTATTACAGAACGTGGCTTCCATAGCGCTCCAAGTAAATCGTTAGTAGAAATTATTCAATTTAAAAAATTTTTTCGTTATGTTCCCGAGTCTCAAATTTGTCAATTTTTGGTTTATTTTCAAGGTTATAAAAAAATTCTTTGCGCTGATGATGACACGTTTATGTATGAAAAGGAAATATAATTATGTCGCATTTTTTATTTTCCCAGAAACTCTAATCATTAAAATCACATGAAATATTTTTTGCAATTATATTTTTTTGTGTGAAAATATTGATTAAACCATGCTTTATTCAATAATAATATCGCTAATTCAAAAAAAATTCTTCGAGTCATAGTGGTTTTATTAACACGGTATTTAGGTATCTTTTTCGTAATATATACGAAAACTTTTTTAAAAATTGTTAACATTAACAATGCTTTATTTTCAGAAAAATTTTTTTTAAATTCATGAATTTTTTTAATATATAAAAATATAACTTTAGTAAAAAGTGTATTTTGTATTAACAAAAATACATTTTCCTAAGATTAAAAGAAAATAATGGTTTCATTATATTCCGTGATTGTTGATTATAAATATTAAAAATTTCATTAAAACTGGTTGATTTCCTGAATTTTAGTGAATTTTTAAGTGAAGGGAGGGTCAAAATGTTTTTACATTTTGGGGATCGGCCATTGATTTGGCACGTACCTACTTTTTACAGTCACTATATTAGTTTGCTTTCAAGAATTTACGCCAGTCTTAACATTATTTAAGGGATCATCAGAACAACTGTTTCGGGTTTTCATTATGGTGAGAGGATATTGTTTCTTTGAAAACCCTAGGTCTAAAGGACTTTTCTAAGTTTACACTATACTTTGTACTATCAAGAAATTAAACTTGTATGTGACTTTATTTGTTTACTTTCGCTCTTACATATATAAGCTTCGTTAACTCACGCCTTTATTTCGTACAAAATCGGCTCTCTAAAATGAAAAAAAAAAAAAAAAAAATTTGTTACGTTCCTATTTACCTCTAACTGGCCCGGGAGCTCATTTTACATTAAATTTATATTGGAAAGTGACCCCCACTAAAATAGTTTATTTAAAGTATTATTAGTTACATGTAATTACCTAAAAAAAACTCATTTTTAATTTTGGCTAAAATATGATGGGTGCGACCGTAAAAATTAAAAAAACAACAAAACATTACATTAGCAGTTTGACCGTAAGAGGCCATTTTTTCAACACGACTGTCTTGATTAGATAGTTACTAATGCATTGTGGTCGAATATTGGATTTTTGGGTAACCGTCTCGAAATGGACCGATTTATTACAGAATTTTGGATCGGTCTTAAATTGTATTTTTAGACTGAAAATAAAATTGTAATTTACCTTAAATTTATTTTACTTACATAACTACAGAAAAACTGTAAAATATTCGACCATGATGCGTCAGTAAGCATGTAAACAAGACTTATTATCCCACAAAACCAAAACACCTTAAAACGTCAACAGTGCACGTTTCGTGCTGTCGTAGTTTTAATAACATGGCGACATGTAATCTTATGTAGTAAATAAAATAAAAACTTGTTTTAGTACCAAAATAATACATATATATTAAAAAAGTGTTAATATGATCACACTAAACAATTGGCGGGATTATTGTAAAGAAAGCAATTAAGCACTACCATAAAACAAAAATGAAAGATTGTTATGGCGCTAAATGGTGTATCTTCTCTACTTCCGTCTCGAATGGGGAGGGAAAATAAAAACTTTATTAGCCTGCTCCCGTCCCATTGCAAATGTAGACATGTCAGTTGAAAGTGAGGAATCTAGCTCCTCTAAAAAGGGGAACACTCTGGACGTGTGAAAAATCGGCCCGGCCGGATTCCCCGGTACGGACGGCATGGCCTACGTAATATTACGTAGGCTACGGACGCCTAAAGCGACCGGCGATAAGACAAACCCTCCCCCCCCCCCCCCGAGGGTGGAGAATAATGCTTGCGAGAATAGTCTCCGAGAACTGAAATACACTCAAAGCGCGAGGGCCTGCGTTCCCTCCAAATCTATAACGAGACGCAAAAAAAAAAAAAAGTTTAAAATAATTATGGGAACATGCAGACCCTGGTATCATTTAGTCTTGAATTAAATTATGTCTGGGATTTGTTATTTAGTTTTATATTTCTAGCGCAATTATTTCCATACTAAAAACTTTAAATTTTTATTTTATTTAATCGAACAAAGACATTTTGCTTTAACCCCCCCCCCCCCTCCCGAAAAAAAAACCCCAAACTGTCTCTTGGAAAGGCAGGTAAATAAGGGGTAAGACTGTCCGGCTTTCAAAGTATTTTATTTGCAAATAAATAATCCCAATTTTCATTCTCAATCCAAAGTACCCCCCCCACACACACACACACATTAAAAACAGACGCGTGTTGTGTATAATTTTGCCATCGTGAGAAGGGGCAAATAAAGAGGGACTCTGTAGTATGAAAACAATTGCAATGGCGATTTCTTTTCCAGCTTCCATCCCGTGTAAGTCAACATCTTTTCATAAAGTCTGCCCCCAAAAGAATTTAAAATTGTTTTGTCTTTCACCACTGATGACAGCACGAACCATTTATTTAACCTGGATGGACTCAAAGAATTCTCACGGGTCACGGAAAAACGCTTTTATATGGAAACAAAGAATTTTCGCGCTTCTTCCGAATACTGATGTTGCAAGAATTTTGTTGAAGAAATGCAATGAGAGTTTTCATTCTAGCGGTTCACGTGTACGATGAAATTCCTTGAAACATGGTTTAATAAAAAAAATATTCCAGAATAATGCAGTCTAAATAATTTGGGTAACTGAAATAAGATTTAATTTCAATTTAAGGCATTTTCAAGTGTAGTTAACAGAACAAAAAAGGGGTGATAAAAAAAATGCGAATCAAATAAATGTTACCAAAGCCAAGATAAGTTACTCTTCTACCTATCCGGATAAGTTTGTTTTAATTTATTTTAATGCGTTTTATGCTGAAAAGAGCGTTCAATTAGAATTAAATATATATATATATATAACGTAAAAAAGTTGAGTTAAAATTTGAAGAAAAACACGTTTAAAATTAGTAAATATGCTCTTATAATCGAAGTTTTTTTTACAAGATGGCGTCATACTCGAACCGGAAGTAGGTTATTATGTGGAAGGCAGACTGAGTTTACGTTACATGAAACGAAGTAAGCACTTTCATTATCACAGAAAACAATTTTAATAATTCCCAGAATACTGAATGTGTCGAGTGTTTACAAACTATATTAAAAACGGTTGTGAACAATGTTTATAAATACTTTAATTCACTACAAGACTTACTCCGTTTCATTACACATCGTTTACGTTCCAGTTTGTGTATTGCTCGTGGAGCTATGATTTTTTGTATCGCTCAAGAAGTGTTAACATTTTTTTTTCTATTACTACGTAAAACTAAATTCAATTTAACTCCAAAACGTTCATCATGTCAATCTTAAATATATATCGCCTATACACTTTTTATTCGAATTTTCGAATAAACTGACGGCGATCTCATTTACCAGAAAAGGTTTTATATGGTTTGGGAAGCTCATAATGTTACTCAAAACTTATATTTTGAACAGTAGCACCGACTTGAATTTTTCTTTTTTTATTATTCCAGAGTGATTTACTCGCCTCTCACTTCAGTAAAAAAAACATGACACGGTATGGTGGGGGGTCCACTTCACACGAGGGGGCACTCATGAAAGCCACGGTCTTATGTACGACATGAAAAGAAACTGGAATCTGAGGAAGATCTCTATTTCAGTAATTATAGAAGCAACCGGATTAGTGAAAAAGAATTTCGAAAACTACCTGGCGAATATACCCGGTGAACCAAGTGCAAGAGATACAAACAATTGCACTTAAAGGGACGCGGACGGTTAGAATCTTAAAAAGATATCTCAGCTGGAGTGTCTGAAATAGCGGGTGAATATCTGGTAGGATTCCCCATCCCAACAAAAAGATAAAAATAGCCTGGATTAGACCGTGGCGGCCACGATTGAACCTGCGTTTCCCGGTAGAAACAGTATTCTAATCTCCCTTTCGAGTGACGAGGTAATGCCTCTTTTGCGACCGAGCAGAACCACACTTCAACCCCAGTCTCAGGTAAACGTAATAGCACGAAAAAAAAAGGGGGGGGGGCTTTTATTGGGACAAATTGTAACATTTTTATCTCCTCCATAAATTAAAGCATTGTTACTATTTACTTAACTTCCACGAGGGCAGAGTTAGACACAAAGTCGGGTTTTTTTTTAATGTGGGGAAATCCAGCTCCCAAAAAGAGGCACTCTGGATGAGGACAAAAACAAAAATTCCTCCTTGACCTAAGATCAAAGTTCCAATGGATGCTATACTGTAGACAGGTACCGTCTTGGCCTTCGGGGCCTTGATTCCGCCGGTCTAAGGTATTGTTCTGTGAAGTTTTATTAGAGGTTTGTTTATTGCTAATCGCCTGAGGCGCCCCTACTGGGGAATACCGATGGGACTGCCCAGAGTGCTCTTCATATAGGAGCTGGCCTTTCAATCCCACTTTCCCGACCTTGTGTCATATCTTACCGCTGTGGGAGGTAGATAAATACAAAAAAAAATCGCTTCAATCTAAAGGGATCTCTCCTTCACTGACCAAGAACAGAAGAAGTGCAGTATAAGCCTAAAAAACTACTTTCACTTTTGTTTCTTTTATTCCGTTTGTTTCGTTACCTTTTTAGTAGAATTTTGAAAATATCCTTTGGTGATTAATTAAAGCAAATTGTTATAAAACTATAACTTTATGGTAATATTTTTTCAATTGTTAACATTGAATGTAACTAACGTCAACATTTGAAATACACGAAGATGGATCCGCTATGAATTTAAAAGCAAATTTTAATCTTCCAAATTCCTTAGGATCACGAAGTCATTTTTTTTCTTTAACTATTAAAAGCTGAAAATAGTTCACATGTTTACGAAGGAACCAAAATGTATTCTGGTGGATTTAAGGTGCTTCTACAGAATTTAAACCGAACCGGCTTTTGCCGAACTAAACCTAAAACTTAGGTTAGGATTGAGATTAAAAAGTGGTTCGGTGCAAATTCTGTAGAAGTATCCGATTTAATTGATATTTTTAATTTTATTTTACGGTATTGGATTTTGATTTCCATAAATATTAGTAATAAAATAAAAAAGTCCACTGTAATTATCAAAGTTACGTTGACGCGAGAAATGGTCACACAAGACAGAAAGTTGGAATTCGGATTCACGATTAAAAAAAAATAACGTTATAAAAAAAATAACGTTATAAAAAAAAATACATGCGTTGTTTTGTTTTCATAAGTCAACGAGTTTTTACATTTTTTAGGAAAAAAAAAAAAGCGAAACTAAATAATCAAATGAGAATCAAAAAGTACGAGGAAATTGAATAGATTTAGAGATTCAAACCGAAAGAAATAAAACTTACTTTATTTTTTTAAAAAACAATTCATTTAACGAAAGGGACCCCCTAGAAGACTTAACAATTTAATATAGTTACATTTCTAAATGCTTTCAAAAATTAGGGTTCCAGAGTTTTAACAAACAATATTTCTATAATATTTCAAATAATGTCATTTCAGAATAGAGGCAGCAATTCCTTTTGGTAAATGATGAGTTCGAAGGAGTAAACATAATGCGATAAAAAAAATTGTGTATAGACGATAAAATTATTTGTGTTTTTTTAATATTAAATGAGGAACTATTTCGAGTTTAAATCTATTTAGGTACGCATGTACTCGAAAAGTTTTAAATGTAAATATGCTAGAATAATCAAAACGTTTTTAATGTCATAATCTGGAAAGAATATATGTATACACTAATTTTATACTATTTTTTTAAAGAAACGTTAACTTTCCAACTCATCATTTACCCCCTTAAAAAGGGGGTGGGGTAAAAATGGTTAAATGAAATGATTTTAGCATCACTCCCAAACTTTTCTTTACTTAAACTTTTTTTGTATATGAAATGAAAAAAAAAAAAAAAAAAATTCAAACCACTAAGTTATATCAAGTTTTATCGTACACGTGAGATGTCGGAAAAAATGCGGCCTCTATAACGAACTTCAGCCACCAGATGAGTTCAAAATCGATTTACGATTGAAGTTAAACACGACATTATTTAGAAAAGGAGTGTCGTGTTAAAACTTCAAGTTATTTTGTACATCAGAAAAAGATTGAGACAAAATAATCTAAAAAATATTCGGTTAAAGAAGGCGCGAGATTGGGGAGGGGAGGGGCGTTCAAATGCTGCTCAATTATACAATAGGGACGCCTGGAATATTTAACTTTGCTTTAATTCAAATATTGGATAAAATTTAATAGTCTTAAAATATTTTACATTTTAAAGTCTTGAAAATCTAATCTTACAAAGTCCTTGGGTAAAGAATGAAAGTAAAGAGTAGGCTAATTAATTAAAAATTAATTAAATGAAAGCAAAATATGAAGGTTAAAACAATTTAATAAATAATCAAATTAAAAAAGTCTAATTTTATTTTTAGAAGTAAATTACTATTTTATTTCGGGACAAAAATGGTCTATTTACTTACCCACGAGGGTAAAGTTAGACACAATGTTTTGAACGTGGGCAAAAATCCACCTCTAAAAAAGTTCTGGATTGGGGGCAAAAATAAAAATTGCTTTAGTCGAGAAGATTTCTCCTTTGCTGACCGAGGAGAGAAACAACAAAAAATAGCCAAAAGAAATTGTCATTTGAGAACATCAATTAATTTCATCCCACATGAATAAGCGGAAAAGGGGCGAGATATCCCAACAGTCCCTATGCTCTAATTAAACCAAATTGTATGCAATAATTTGTTTGTTTCAAACCCAAAACTGAAAATAAAAACTATCGTGAATTAAAAATAGTTTGTAACTTTGTGACACATCAGCTTTAACAAACTGCGTCATAACTATATTTAGCGGACGTTTTATTTTTTTGCCATTTATATAAGTTAAAATAAAAGCTTACAAGTTATCGAAAAAAAAAAAAAAAAAAAAAAAAAGGGGGTTAGGGTGTCACTTCATGGTGATAATTACAGGATACCGGCTATAAAGTGTCAATTTTTACAATGAAGGCAAAGCTAGACATGGTCTAGACGGTTTTTTTTTAATGTGGATAAGCCCGCTCCCTAAAAATGGGGAACTCTGGATAGGGTACAAAAAAAATTTTTTTTTTTAAAAACTGGCACCGTAGGTACGCTTTCACGAATAAGGGTGCTTCAGGAGACATACAAGGATGTCGAAGTAAAGCCTCCTACCCACTGCGGTCCATAGAAATTGCTTATGCAGTTTAGTTTACGGACCGGGCTACTTTTAGATATGACTTTCAAGTTTAATTTAATTTTTACGGTATCTTCTGCTCATTAGGTGACAGTACATACAGAATAGTTAAAAGACCCCTCCCCATGTTAAGAATAGCTTTCTAAATAATATTTAAGCTCGGCACTTAAACTGCATAAGTACCATATATTTTTTTGTTGATAATATATTAATTGTAGTTCCTGTCAGTTTACGAACACCTAAGTTTGAGAGATACCCCCCCCCCCTAAAAAAACATTCTGAAACCATATTACCAATGGTACTTGGATAAGTATATTTTATTTTGATCGTCCAGGGTGTGGGGGCTGCGTTAGAGTTCTTTGTTTATAACTCGAAAATTAAATAGAAATGTTAAGAGGTTCAAGACTTGAAGTGCAGAGTGATACTCATGGGAACACTGGGTGTGCAATGTGCATAAGGACTAATTGAATATTTAAACTATACTATAATTTTTTTTAAAAAAAGTTGGTGTTCGTGTGGGTTGGATGCTGAGGACATTCAATCCTGGGCAACGCAGAGTTTTCCTGCTGGTATTTTAATTTAAAAAAAAAACAACAAAAAAAACACTTTCATTCTTAATTGCCATGTTGGGCAAATTAAACACAAGTATCCTTCTGTTACTCCTACATATTCAAGCAAAGTGGACAGATAGGTATTACAGAAGAGAGAAAGAGGGGGAGGAGAGACAAGTGCGTGTGTTCGCTGGAGAGAGAAAAAAGTCGGTCCAAGTAAAAAATGCAGGTGAGAAATTCTGCTGGAAGGTACGACAGGTAATCTATTTCACAAAGTAAACCCCACCACCTGTGAGGGGTGGGGAAGAACACTATATTAAGAGTGGATGGGCATGGAAGGTAGTGAAGTAAGCTAATTAAAAAAGAAACTTTCACTGTCAGTTAAAATGAAATTAAAAAAGTAAAGTTACGTGTAAGAAGGGAATATAAACTTGGGTCACGTAGGAGAAGTGTGGAGTGGAGGAGGGAGGGTGGACTGTCTATTGTTTTAAGTGTTTAATAAAATAGGTCAGACTTAATACACTTTTATTTCTTATCCCATCCAAGGTATTTAATATATCTTATTACCTAAATACATACGTTTACTGTTTATATTAAAATTAAAGTCCGATAAGAAAAGGGGGTCAAAGGTGACAAAAATATGTTTAGACCTAAATGACAACTTACAATTAAGAAAACGTAAGAAACATTAAAATATGGAGAAAATTATTTAAGTTTAACATTCATGAAGTTTTTAACAATTCACTCGTCATATTATGTATAAAACTTTAAATCTCTGCCTTTAGTTAAGGCAAATTGTAATTTAATACCAAAACTTAAGATATTTAAACAATATTGTAATTTATAGGCATGTTTGTACTACTTACATAAGTATAAAGTGACAACTCAAAAAATGATTTTTTTTAAGTTAATAAATTAAATCCGTGAAAAGCCTAACAAGAAGTTTAAACTTTTCAGAAGTCAGGTTTGTCTTACCATAGACAAATTAGATTACGTTTTCTTTGTTTTGTTTTTTTAAATTTTTGAATATCGTTGAGAGTAAGAGAAGCCAGATTAAAAATTAGTGTGAAAACGGAATTGTATTAAAAATTAATTAAAAAGTTAATTCAGTTTCAACTCTTTTGTAACTACGTAAATTAAATAGCTCCTTCTAGTTTCGTTTAAATGGCACCTTTGAAAAGTTAAAACACAAATATGCCATTTTTACTTTAAAAACTTGAAATAAAACTTTTAATTTAAGAGTTTGTTTTTTTTTGTTTTTTTTTAACAACGAAATACGTTGCAACTGCTTAAAAAAAAACTTAAAATTATATTTTCTTTACGAAAAATGATTTGACAAAAGAATTAAACCTGATTTTAGTTACTAATAAATAAACATAAAAACAGATGTGATCTTTTTCTGCTTCTTTAAATAAAAGTTTTGTTTTTTTACAGTGAAAACCCTTAAAAGCTTACCTTGACCCATAGTTCGAATTCAGGAATCATTCTTGATTATTTGGTTTTCGTTTTTTTTGCTGTGTAGATTTGTGTATCCGAGACAAATAAAATAACGTTGTTTCTGTTGCAATATTGTTGATAATAATAGGACAGGGAAGAAAGGGGGTTAATAACGGCAACTGCGTCGGTAGTCCGTCTTCCTAAGAAAATAGAGCGTGTGTTTTCCGGCAATCTTTGTCTCCACACAACGAGAGATAGAGAGAACGCGTGTGCGCGTGAACACAACTACGCATGCGCGCCGAACTAACCAGCCAATCAGCTTCGTGCGCAAAAAAAGAACTGAAATTCGTACTCTTTTCCAATTCAGAAATACACGAATGAACCTGATGTGTAAAGTCCAGCACTTCGACCTGTAAAATTTATTCAATAAATAGCTATTTGCATAAAATGTAAATATTACACAAAATGTCCCGCGAGGCTTAAAAAGAGGGAGTGGAGAAATGGTGATTTTTTTGTTTACCTCAAACAAGGCAAATTCTCACTAATGCGTAAGGAACTACCGCGATAGAGGCCACATTTATAGAAGGGGGAAAGCTGGGTGAGGAGTTGGGCAGCAAGATGTTTGTTAACATTACATTTAAACTTTTGCATGTTGGCACGGTTTGGGAAACAGACAGCAGGGAGAGAATTTAAAAGGCAAGCGGTCTGAGGAAAAAAACTATTAAAGTAGCAAATTTTCCAATATCTAGGGACCTCTGCAGTGAAGGGGTGGGATTTTGCTGCTAGTCAGGTGGATCGAGGGTACAAGCGCAGTAAGTTCATCGGAGCACATTGTGTGGAAGTATTTGTAAAAGAAAGGCAGGGATAGAGTAAGGATTTATTTGTTTTCTACTACAGAAAAAGTGGCACAAGGCCGGAAGGTGTGGCAAACCAGCTCCCCCGAGCACCCGGACAAGCCTTCAGCGAGTGTAAGAATGTGCTAAGTTTTTACCCCTGTACCAGGTAAGTATTAGAGTAGAGTATGATTCTGTCCGGTTTCAGGGGACCGTCATCACAGAAATTACCTCCTGTCGAAGGGTCGAAGCGAGGCAACTTTTGAAACCATCTACAGTGCCTCCTTTTGAGGGAGATGGATTTCCCACTATAAACTGAGGCACCCATAACGGATAATGCTGACGGGTCTAATCTAGGCAACTTTTAAAAGTAGATAAATAAACTGATAATTCATTTGACATTCACTAAAACAAAATTGCTCAATGAATTATCTGCTTAAAGACGATATGTACACTATGCAATGGAGGAGTTGAGAAAATATCGTGGGCAGTTTACAAACAAACCGCACTCTCTTAGTTTACACCACTTTTCCTTCTAGTTGAAAAAAAAAATGGATGTTAAATTCATTTCGGGCCTATCACAGTCGTCAGGATTTTTAAACATAAATTCATCAGCAAGCAGATAGAAAATCACTTTTGACCAATTCCTCATCAAGGTGAAGTATTTATTCCAGCCTGTCGATCACATGATCAGCTTGTTTCTGATCATACCCGGAAAACAGTGGGTTTTCTACACCTAGAGAGGGTCAAGACGGCCTTACACATGGACGGCGGCACCTGGGGGGGCAGGGGAAAGGGGCTCAAGCCCCCCCACTTTTTGACTTGGCAACCCCACTTTACAGTCATCAATAATGAAGTTATATATGCATGTGTTTAACCGGGCCCCTCCCACACTTTTTAGGAGAGCCCCCCCCCCACACACACACACACTTTTATAACTGTTCCGCTGGTCCTGTAACCTACTTCGCTTTATTTTGTTTAAATATTTTTTCTTCTAGAGATTTTTCAAGACCCCCCCCCCCTCACTAATCAATGAAATTTTAAATAAATAAATATATACATGTTTAAATTCTAAAACGCAGGGGATATATTGTAAGTAGGAAATCCCTTAGAGTGAATGTGGTATTTTTGTGACTGCAAGTATTAATGCAGTGGATGGTATTGTCAGTATTATTTACCTCCTCTTCAGGAGGTTAGGCACAAGGCCAGTTTTATCTTACTCCCACAAGGTAAGATGTGACCCAAGGTCGGGAAAGTGGGGCTTGAAAAGCCAGCGTCCAAGAAGGTGAGCACTCTGGCCATTAAGAATTGCCTGGGTAGCCCCGTCAACATTCCGCGGTAGGGGCGCCTCAGGCAGTAAGCAATAAACTTACTCCTCCCCAGAGAGTAGAGGAAAAGCCAGATGGACCTCCTAGAACTGCACAGGACAGACCCATAGATCGGCCTAAATCAAGCCCCTAAGGCCAAGACAATACCAGTCTATGGGGTGCCGTATCCATCAGAACAGACATACACTTTGATCTTGGCCAAAAGGCATTTATGGGTCAAAATGCGTCTAGTTAAAAATAAGATAGTCAGTGGAAGACTGATGGAACCGTCCTCTCCCCGATTTAATGGTCCTGTGTAATGATGGGATGTTTCCAATATTTTTCACAATTCCGATACAATTATCGATTTTGTTCTAAATTCCAGATTATGATGCAATTACCGATTCCGATTCTAAAATCGTCTAAGAAGTTAGAATTTAATTTTTATGGGGGGGGGGGGAGTAGCAGATAGTCTTCATCTACTTTTAAAATGTAGATATAATTTTTTTTTGATTTGACAAACTTCTTAATGTTTTCCCTTTATGTATTGTATCCAAGATTTTGACAAACTCATTGTGAGATTTTCATCTATATTTTTCACTCGTGCCATTTTTTCATATTTATCCACTCGTGCCATTTTTACCTGTGCTATTTTCACCGGGCCATATTTTGGTGCTATTTTTACTTAAATTTGTTATTATGATCTATAAATTTTAGTTTTACTAGTAGTTTAAAATCAATAAATATTTATCATTTTATAATTAGAAATAGAAAATTACATTTTAAGTAACAACAAAACTAAACGAATCGATTTTGGAATCGGAAATTAAGCTCAAAATTTTCCGATACCGATTTCGATACCCCAAAAAGTTTCGATTTTTCCGATTCCGATTAATCATCCCGACCCTAGTCCTGTGCCTAATTGTATGCACTTACAATAAATAAAATCACATTTTAGATATCGGCTCATATCTGATCCCTACCCAGGACCCAGTAGTGTTCAGAGGTCTGGTGATCTATACCCCAAAGACTCAAGTATAAGTTCTAGTATAGGAAAATAGTTTGAATATGATTGGATGTCCCCTCTCCACTTTGGATCCTGCAGTACAACAAGACCATTTCTCCTTCAGTCCACCCAGCTGTCCTTCGACCATTTTTCCTTCAGTCCAGCAAGCTGTCCTTCGACCATTTTTCCTTCACTCCAGCAAGCTGTCTTTCAACTGCAGTACAGCCTTCAGTCCACCTAGCTAACCTTCAACCACAGTACGACGTGACAATTTCTCCTTCAGTCGACCCAGCTGTCCTTCAACCGCAGTACAAGAGGATCATTTTTCCTTTAGTTATAAACAGTTCTTGGACAGACGCCGTGTAGACCAGATGCTAAAAACCTCTTCTCGTCTCTTGCCATGGTGCAGCAGGACGAGATGGAACTCAATTCTCTTTCTATAGTCAATGCCCGCCGATCAAACCAGCCTGTCTTATGTTCTTGTGTTACTAACTCCTTCCGGTTCCTATTCTGTTTGACGAAACTGTTGAAGAAAGTTGATTGTAGAGATGCTGGTATTTTTATATGGAACCTGGTGACCTTTCTCTTCTTCATTTCAAGAAAGCAATACAGACGCTTCTACGGAATGCCTATCTCCAACAAGCATCTCAACCTTATCAGTCCACAACCTCCACAAATTTACGAGGTGAAAGAAGAGTTGTTTTGCCTGCAAGCGGGAAATTGAGTATACATGTTCATTTCAGCTGGCACCACATGTGTTTACATGCGTGTAAATGGGATAGGCATGAAGATATGTGTGTGTATATAAGGGTATCTCTGTTTTTGCATCTATGAACTTGTGTACATGTGTGTTCGATGATTGGCGTGTATGTGCTGTTGCTGTGTGTGCAATAGTTTGTGAATGTCTCTCATCATGGATGTGCTGCGTGTCGAATCCCCCTTCGCCCCAAAGTGGCTAGGCAGTATTATATTGTGTTTGCACGTGTGTTTCCTCTGGAAGAAAATAGAAAAGAGAAAGAAAGCTGTGTGTTTAGGTTTTTATAGTACGTGCTGAAATTCGAAGTGAATATCCTCGTTTCTCTGGTTGGTTGAAAGAAACTGCTGATTGGAGATTTTGTCTAATCGAGAGTCGATACATAAAAACAGCATTCACTGCTGCTACTGCTTCGAACAGTATCGTGCATTTGTATACTCTAGCTAAGTTATAAAACCAAATGAAAAAAGGTTAATAAGGTTAGAAAGAGTCCAGTTCATTTGAAAAAAAACAAAAAACAAATCCTCATGCCTAGTCAATGTTCAAATAGCACTTAAAATCAACAACTGGCACTCGGCACAGTCGCAAACCTCTCGCCCATCTTTCGCCAAATTTTGTTTTATTCAACTCTCTTAATAAGAATTCAACAAAACTATTTAAACAACCTTTTACCTGACACTATTAACTCCTATCTGAGTTGATATTTATTAAGTTTACTTGATACTCGTGAGTAACCTTTCGTCAGAAAGTGAAATTGTCTCAACTGACACTTATATATCCAAGACTCGATAACCACCCGGACTTAGGGTTAGTGTTGGGGTTAATGAAGGAGATGTTTTGATCCTAGTCATCAAGTAAATTCTAGAATAACAAAAAATTATTTTATCCTAGCTGCAGTGCATCAGATGAAGAAAATTGCCGGTCTCACTCTACAGGCCTCCATGAGAAAGTATGTTGCACGCTGACGTCTTAACTAGTATGATCACGTCTCTTGCCATCAGTCATCCGAAACGCTCCAAAGTGTATCCCACATTGACGTCGATGGCCAAAAGCCACGTGGTAGGTCGCTAAAGACATGGAGGGGATCAGATCTGGTGGGTGGTACAAGCGAAATGGCAACAGACAGGAAAAGTTGGAAGTCATTCACGAAACGTCTAACCTCAAGCTCTGGGACAAGAAGACGAAAAATGAAAATAATAATAAAATAATAATTTTCATTCATTTGTACAAAAAATGAATTTAAGAAACAAATAGTATATATATATTTTTTAATGGCAACATAATAACATATATCTATATTTATGAAAAAGTTAAAAAATTAAATCCAAAAGAGGCGACAGGTACTTTTTTATCTGTGTATTAAGAATATAATTCATGAAAATTGCGTGACGGCCTCCCCCCCCCCCCCAAAAAAAAAATGTCACCCATGGAATCGTTAATGTACGATCCTTTTTGTAATCCAACCATATATGATACAAGCCTCTAGGACTGACTTTCACTCCAGACCTGAAATGGAAAACTTATATCAAATCTGTTGCTAAGGTTGCTGGAAAAATGGTTGGATCATTCTATCGCTCCAGAAAGTACCACACTCCTGGCGCAATCCTCCACCAAATATGTCCTAAGATGGAATACTGCTGTCATATCTGGAGAGGTGCTGCTTGGAGTACTCTGTCTGGTCTTGACAGAGTACAAAATCGACTTTGCAATCTAGTGGGGAATGATCTTTTCTCTTTCCTCCAGCCCCTTTCACACAGAAGAGATGTTGCTGGCCTCTTCTGGCGTTATGTTCATGGTAGATGCTCGACTGAGCTCCAATCCATGGTACTCCCTGTAAAACATTCACAGCAAGAACTCATCCAGCTACAATCACAGGAAAGAGCTTTCCTCTCTCTCTCTCTCTCTCTCTCTCTCTCTCTCTCTCTCTCTCTCTCTTTCTCCCTCTCTCACTCTCTACACCAAAAAACAAAACAGAATTTCCATGAACAAAGTTTCTTCCCTAGAACATCCCATGTGTGGAACAAAATATCACGTGGGTGCTTCCCAACTGACTACAACATGGTTTTCTTCAAGTCTAATGTTAACAAAAACTTGTTGAACCGTCCCCTTGGATAATCAAAATCTGACCATTCCACTAATTATTTCCAATCCTGGTGGCTGGCGTTCATTGTTCAACTGAAAATCTCTTTAACCCTTTTCCTTGAGTACCGGGGCCTTGATAAACAGTGACTCATTAGTAAATAAATAAATAAATAAATAAATAAACTTAAGTCTATGCCTAATTAGTTCACCAAGTGTCAGTCACAAATATCCATCAGTCTTTCTTTTATCGCCATTCAATGATAAGCACACTCTTTTCTTGACACTGTCCTGATTTCGGTTGATGGCACTTTTTAGTTTAGGAATACTTTGTGGATTTTTTTTATAGACATTTTCTTTGAGATAACACAATCGATAAAAATAAGTTGTTTTTTTTAGGTCCGATGAATGTGAAGCCCATTCAGGATCAAATCTCCCACTGATGAAACGATCACCCATATCATTGAACAGCAATAAAACAAAAACTGTTGGACATTCATGACTGAAACTTGGTGGATGAGTCAGACATACTGAAGTTTATTTGTATCAATATGATTAGATTGCAGAAAGGATAGTGAATTTTATTAGCGATTTCATGGGTTGCATTTTTTTAGGGGGATCATCTGTATATCTGTGACAGCTGTATTATTGCTAAAATAATTCACAAGACTTCAGATTAAAAAAAAACCCCAATAATTTCAAATATACCAAAGTTACATGAGAGTAAGTATAGTAGGACGGGTAAAATGAATTCCTTGAACAGTTTTGCACCACTTTTATGTCCGCTTATAAAGCTTAAAATCAAGATATAATGATATTAAACCTTCTGTCTAGAATCCTTATTCCAATTTTGATCACAATCCATTACATGATTTTGATTCTAGAAAATTGCTAAAATTTAAGGAGTTTCAAGAAGAAATTGACATTCTGGGGAGCTTAATTGGTGTTTAAGAACTATGGATCAAATTTAATGCAAATCTGAAATATTTAAAATTTCAAATGAGAGGTTGTGCTCATATTACGCCCCTTTAAAAACTTTTAAAGATACTCTAAAGAAACTGAAATTTAGAGAATATTTCATTATTGATGTCTATGCCTATTGTTAAAATTTCACAAAATCTGAGGTATCAAGAGTTTAATGAAGGGCTTCCACCATCCCTCTTTGCCTCCTTTGCCTAAAATTAAATGAAACTAAATATAACCTACATTACCCATCCTTATGCCTAACACTTGTGTTCCAAAATTCATAACGGTTAATTAGTTTTGGAGTACATATAAATATCTAAACATTTAAAAATACTTAACTTTATATAAATAGAGATATGCATACACGTGTGTGTCCAATCCGAGAATGGAGATTGGGCAAGCCTGTAGAGTGGTTGGTGCGATGAGATGAGTGCCGGAGATTAGAGATAGCCATTTTGGAGTAGCATCTGTATTCATCTAACTGATCTGACCTAAAATAAAGAAGAAAATGGTCACTAAAGTTCCATATAAAAATACCAACATCTTCACTACAATTAAATGAACAGTTTCATTAACACAGGAACACAATAATGTAAGACAAGTTGGTGCGGCAGGCGTGCTTTAGCTATAGAAAGAGAATTGGGTTCCATAGTTCCATCTCGTCCTGCCAAGGGACAAAAAGAAGCTTTTAGTGTCAGGTCTCCACGACGTCTGTCCAGAAACTGTTTGTATTTCAGCACCCAAGAAAGACTAGGTGGAAATGAGGGGAAAGGTGATCTTATGCAGAAGTGTTCGAATTGCCCAATGTATTTTTACGCAAGTTTTAACATGCCTGTTTTAACCAACCGAACCACAACTAATCACTACGCAAGAAAGTAAATCTCAGTCATGTAACTGCTACATTTTACTCGTCCTACTATACTTACTCTCATGTAACCTTGGTATATCTGAAATTATTGCTTATTTTTAATCTGAAGTCTTGTGAATTATTTTAGCAATAATACAACTGTCACAGATATACAGATGAGCCCCCTAAAAAAAAAAAAATGCAACCCATGAAATCGCTAATAAAATTCACAATCCTTTCTGGAATCTAATCATATTGATACAAATAAACTTCAGTATGTCTGACTCATCCACCAAGTTTCATCACATTTCAGTCTTCATTTGTCATATTTTATTTTAGGAAAGAATTGAACCTCATCGTTGGATGAACCGGAATTTTGGGCCTCAAAATCAAACAAAATTTCTCCTTTTGTAATCTTTCAGGCATGACAAATTCTTCTTTTCAAGTACAAAGTTTATTCATACTTCTATGTTCACACATTGTTAATGTGTACATTATTGAGTGCTTTGCATATCCTCTTGATAGGGGGAGGGATAGGAGGCTTTTTCACCTTTCTACCCCCACCAAAAAGTATTCACATTCAGCCAATCCTTTAATTGTATTCTCTAAGCACTATTCAATACTTATAAGTCTTCTTCCTCTTTTTTACATAGAGTACTTCAGGTGTGGTGCCTTGTCATTAGCTTCCTGGTTGTTTGATCCAGCTTCATGAGTTCTTATTTTGTCCAGTTTATAAAGGGTTCCGAGTGTCTTGTCAAAGGTGTTTATTCCCTTTGTTAAGTTTCTGCTTAATAATTTAGTTTTAAAAAGTTTCTCATTCTTCAAAGCTCTTCTTTTTTCACAGCTGTCACAGTAGATACAAGATGTGTCGGTATAGATGTGATCCATTTAATAACCCCATCAATATTAATGATATTATTTTGTACTCCTCAGTGTTAATAGACAATAAAATAACATTTCAAAATCACCCAAAAGAGATGGCATTATCATTAATATTGGCAGAGTTATTAATCTCCAACTGAGTGGTTCAGTGATGAAGCCTTCTTCTCTCTATCATGCCCCGTCAACAGGAAGAACTCTATGTTCTGGTGATCTCAAGCATCAGATGAAGTCTTTCAGAGGACACTGCACTCTGTGAAGTGCACCGCGTCAGTCACCAAATCAAAACCGGGCATAATCAGACTGTTTGGGTTTAAGAATGATGTAGGGGAGACAGTCATCGCCAGTAAAGTATGCCATCAGCGCCAAGGCACACATTCAGAACATATCGTGTAAAAGTTGAATTTTATAACAAGAGATACTGAATGAAGACTCATTTAAGTCTTGGCCTTGTGCCCCTTCAGGGTTAGTTCATACAAAAAAATCAGACTGGCAGAGTGTAGGCCATTTATGAGGATGGCTTGTTCTCTGTCGGTCTGATATATGGTCCTGGCGAGTTTTTGGAGGTCCACCTTCTTGCCCTTTGAGAAAGGGTTAGTTTATTGCTATTCACCAAAGGCGCCCCTATCAGGGAATGCCAACAGAGCTGCCCAGGCAATTTTTGTTTGGCCAGAGTGCTCTTCTGATAGGGCGCTGGCTTTTCAAATCCCACTTTCCTGACCTTGTGTCTAATCTGGAGGGAGATAAATAAAACCTCTTGGCCTTTTGGCGAGGAGCAAAGTGTAGTATCTGTTCTGATGCTACACTTCATCTTTTCTGTCCTCGGTCAGTGAAGGAGAAATCCTTCTAGACTGAGGCAATTTTAATTTTTGTTCCATTCCAGAGTGCCCCTTTTTAGGGAGCTGAATTTTCCTTACATTAAAAATCGACCTTGTATCTAACTCTGCCCTCGTGGGGAGACAAGTAAGTAGGAACACTCATTTTAATTGTTATCATTTCAGCTTTTACAAAATCTTAAGCTTTCTTGTTTTTCTTGTCTGGATCATAAGTTATGAACATGTCGATGGGTCACGTTTATACTGAGACATCCTTTATCTTTAATGATAATTATATATGAAACTCTCTTCAAGTTTACAGCGGATAAATTATAACGATGAAATTATCATCTGTATGATTCAATACTGAGAACAGTGTTGATTTTTTTTATGGATAAACAAGATTGTAATCTATGCAAAAAGTGACGAGATATTCTCAATAAGCTATAAGGACAATTAAACATGATCCAAAAGTTCAATAAGAGATTTTCTTTCACATGCGCTGCACATTTTCAAATACTTATACACGTGACAAAAAACATCTCGTTTCGCATCCTTTTTCCTGTTTTGCTGTTTTTTCTTAAAAAATTTAAAATCTTCACTTTTTCTAAATCCTTTATTATTTTTATGCTGCATTTAATTGTTTTTATTGTCTGTCTTTCACACACACACACACACACACACACA
>OY744541.1:48311471-48386471 GCA_963556195.1 Sepiola atlantica
TAGCACAAACGAAGATATATAAAACTGAAAAATGTTTTATTTCAGAAATGTGGTCCTCTTAGGATAGAGATAGGCGTATTATTGTTTAAACGAAATGTGATGCGATGTGTGTGTCAATATGAAAATGGGAAAAAAGTTTGTTGGCCAATGTAGAGAGAGAGAGAGAGGCGAGAGGGGTTTCTTTACTTAGCTGAGGGATATTCCGATATTCCACTTTGTCCTTATTAAATTCCACGTTAGTAGACAGAAATGGATGATTCCGTCTTCAAATCCAGTTAACAAGTGAATCCGAGTTTTTCTTAGAAGGAATTTCTCAACCAAGTGAACGCTTCGAAATATTTTCTTTAACTCACATTAAAATCCTTTAATTTCCTGTACGTTGTTTTAGCCCGGGAATTAGCATTTTGTACGATATCACCACACGTATCCTTCTCTATTATTTTATATCCCTTTTCCGGGACGCTCCTTTGATTCAAGTAGGGGAAAGAGTTCAAACCTACATTCGGTATAAACTGGGCAAGGGATGAAAAGTGAAAGAAAGGGCCAAGCACGCCGTGGTCACTGTTGTTCACGTATGCCTTCCTCCTCTCTAAGTAGCAGTCAGGCTCGCACACTCTTTCCCTTTCTCTAAGTGGTCGGCAAGGGAATCATACGACTTGATCATAAGAATATCAGTTCCAAGAATTCAAACACAACGAATATTTGGCGTACGACCGTTTCTAAAACGATTTGGAGTATTTTATTTTGTATTAGACTTTAGATGATTCCAAAATGTCTCATCATCAGCGCCCCTCATAACATCACATATAGAAGATAAGCAAGAAAAACATCAAATTTTAGTATTGTTTTTAAAAAAGATCCCCCCCCCCTCCCAAAAAAAAATATCCAGTCAATACGGGAAACAGAACCTATTATTATATTATTTTATACCCCTCCATTTGTTAAATCAATAATGATAATAGTAATGAAAATATATAGGGTACAGCAAATTAAGATATTTAAATACAGAATAAATAAAGTGTCACCATTCCCCATGTGAGTTTTTGTCTTTATACACTTCAACTTACCAAACTTTTATCAAGACTCAGTCTGGAACTGCACCATTTATTTTCTCCTGTGTTTTGATGTAATATATGTTTGTTTCACAATTCCACCATATATACTACTACTCTCTGATGATTGACAACGTTGGACTAAAAAAATACATTTATCCTGACTTGCCATGAAACACGTGTATGGAAAATGAGTATTAAATTTAAAAAAAATCTTTTTAAGTGTAAGATGAGAGAAGGAAAAGAATTTTTCATCGAAATACGAAAATAAAGAGATTGTAAAAACAAATGAAAATTATGGTTTTTGATTGACTTCCCACGGTTATTGGAATGCAAAAATTATATATATATATATATATATATATGGGAAATAAAAAAGGAAAAACCAAGAAATATTTTTTTTTATATATTCATCAACGTTTCGGCTTTATTGTAAGACTTTCTCAGGATGATCATTTTAAGAAAAATGTCATGCAAGTACATCGAAATATTGGGTTGACATGATGGGTTGATGAGAAAAAGTGGTAGCCGTGGCTACTAAGAGCGCTGGACCAAGGTCCGGGCTGAGAGAAGTCAGTCAGTGGCAGAGAGTGAAATGAATTGTTCCAGCACTCATAGTAGCCATGGCTACTACTTTTTCTCATCAACCCATCATGTCAACCCAATATTTCGATGTACTTGCATGACATTTTTCTTAAAATTATCATCCTGAGGAAGTCTTACAATAAAGACGAAACGTTGATGAATATATATAAAAAAATATCTCTTGGTTTTTTCCTTTTTCATTTCCCATTACGTCTGATTACTCTTATCCTTCCTTTCTCATATATATATATATATATATATATATATATATATATATATATATATATATATATATATATATATATTAGCAGGCCTATCCGAAATTGTCCAAGATTTTGCCTCCAGCCCATAACATCATATCACATTTTTTATTCTTACTTAAAGAAAGAAAGACTAAATAATATATTATGATATTTTATAATATTCAATTTTGGGAGATACTCAGCATTTATTGAGTGGAAGTATCTATGAAATGTGGTTGTATTGTAGAAAGGATTGTAAATTTATTACTAATGGAGATTTGGTATCGGTCTGTAGGAAGCCAAAACTATATTATTACTTATATTAATTGTACTATTGTACTTCTTCTATTACTAATAAAATTTTGGTATCTGTCTATCTGAAGCTGCAAAGATGCACTAGGCGGCATGTTTAGTGTTGCATGTTTTCGTTGCATACGAGTAGCAGACTTGCTGCAGATGAGAGATGTTCGGCCAAGAGAGGGGAGGGGTAGCACAGAAGAAATTAAAAATATCTCTGATTTTGAGTTTGGCCACCCTGAGACTGATTTCTCTTTGATAAAAAAGTAAGTGTCTCATTAAACAGAGGTTCCCTGTTGTGGTTATGAACCAATTGAGTGTTGCCAAGAATAATGGCTGAGACAGCCTGGGGATTGTGTCTTTGATGTTCATAGATAAGGTGGTCCTTCTGGGTGGTCGAATGAGGATGACTGAGAAAAAGACCTGAATCTAAGATTTCCGGTCAAAAGTACATATATTCCAGCCTATGGGCAGAGGAGGTCAGTTAGAGCCGACTCTCCGGGTGTGACAGAGGCAGTTTGGTTGTCTGGGGGTCTGACAGTCAGTTGAATCTGTGTGCCTCTTCTAGCAAGATAGACCCTTAGACTTGTGTTTTGATTTGGTCAGGCAAAGGTATTCAGCTGCAAGTCTGTTGTTCAAAAATGAGCATCATTGTAACCTCCAAAGGAATAAAACATTGTTACTTGTTTAAACGGGAATTGTGACTTCATTTGGAGCAAAAGTTCTTTTGTTGAAGCACTGACTGAGACTACATGGCTGACGCTGCGACCGGCATCAGCATTGAATAGTAACTTTGGACTGGCACAACGAGCGGGATGATCGCAGCCTGTGCAGTAGAGGCACACAGAAACGTTCATAAAGCTTCTATTACGTCGGAGTACCCCTACCGAGGAATGCTGACGCGGCTGCTCAAGCATTTTTTTTAGGCCAGAGCATGCTTGACCTTGTGTCTAACCACCCGAAGAGGAGGTAAATAAAATACTATTACTTCTATTAATTGTACTATCTTTTAATGCTCAATTCAGTTTACTATACTATTTCAGATAAATTGATTATCTCTCAATGCTCAGGCGTGGGCAGTGTAGTTTTTGTTCTGTAGTCATGGTACTATCCTCCTAGGAATTACCTTCTCCTTTTGGGGAGGTTGTAGTGGTTTCTAGTATAGTATCTGTTCTGTTATCATGATACCATCCTCCCAGTCATAACCTTTTCCTTTTCTTGGGGAGGGAGGGGAGGTAGTGTATTATCTATACTATTGTCATGAAACCATCCTCTCAGGCATTACCGCCTCCTTGGTAGAATATGTCAACAAGAAATTATCTCAATCGGCTGTTCATTAGTAAACTTAACATTTGTATTATATATACTAGCAAAAATATACGACTGGGGGAGGTAGCATATTATTTCTAGTTTCATTAACGATTCAGTGGGTGGCATTTTTTTTTGGGGGGGGGGGGGGGTGTCACCCTATACAAAGTAAATAAATCTAAAACATTGGTCTTCGCTCTTTTCAAAGTCTAATATCCAATACTTGATATTAGAACAGGTTTTGGGGGTTAAATCTGAAAATTATTCTCATTTTACATAATCAGTGCAATTTTTAAAAAAAATATAAGACCATACCAGGAATTCTTATATTCCAATCTATTTGTTGGTGAATGAAACACAAAGAATAAATGAAGAAAAGACGTCTAAATTTCGTGGAGCATGTCATGGGTGACGATACCCAGTACGAATTGCATTAAAAGAAGCTCTAACCCCAACTGATATGAAGAGAGATCGACCAAAAGTAACATGGATTAAGACTGTTGTGAAAGAGGAAAGATGATGACGCTATTTTCAAAGTTAAACATGTAATACTTGATTTTAAAGTAATTTTTGTGCAGAATCCGAAAATAATGCTCATATCAAGTTTTTAAAAACTGAAGCCTATACCAAACATCTCTATATTCAGATTTATTTCTAGGTGAATAAAACACATGATAGTAAATTCCAAACTGATTTATTCACAGAAAGTTTACAAAATATTTGTAACAGATTCTAAGAAGTGATCCATGGATGTTTGACTCCAAAAGTAAGTATATTATGCCTTCTTCACAAAATCTGCGATTTTTGCTTGACAATCTGGAAGAACCATCTATCTGAAAATATAACAGAACATCTTAGGATGGCTCTTACACTTCTGATCCATTGTAATACGAATCTAGACCCTCTAGGTTGAGACGGTTTGTCTAGTGTGTGTATATATATGCAAACATTGTTAAAAATAACAGAATTCGTCTGTTTAATTATACCTTTTTTTATTTTTTCAATTTTTCTGATGGTCTTTTTTGTATTAAAATAAAAAAAAATAACAAATGTTCCATAGGTTTCACAGGTTTCACGAACGTTTTCGATTCTTTGTCGAATCATCCTCAGGTGTCAAAAGCAAATGAACAAAAAGCTGGAGAAAGAAGAGAATTTTAAAAAGATGGCAGAGAAATGTGCATAGAACGTTTTTTCGCATTGTTCCAGGAAGTGGTTGATGATTTAAATTCAGCAATGCTGGATGGCATTATTTACTATAAGAAATTTAAAACCCAAAATCTTGTAGTGAAAAACAACTCCTCCCCAACTTAAAAACCGCTAGAAAGAACCAATGTTATTTATAAGTTTAAATGCCCTTTAAATGCACTACTCTAAGCTTGTCGTCACTAGTATCCACCTCCGTCAGTGGTCTGCCATCGATTGGTCTTGCCACACCAGCACAACGCAAACACTTTTAATGATCTGAAAATAAGCAGAAATTAACTTAAATTATCTGGAAAAAGAAATATGATTCCAAAATAGAATTCTTGAAAAGATAAATTCAAAAATTTGACAATACAATAGATTCCAAAAATTTAAAAAACAATAGATTCCAAAAATTAAAAAAAAAAATAGATTTTAAAAAGTTAAAGAAAAACTAGATTCCAAAAATTAAAAAAACATAAACAAAAAATGGCAGGAACTCAGTTTCCAATCCAATAGTTCAAAATCCAAGTCTTTAATAAATACAAGAAATTAAAATTAAAAATTTAACAAAATAAAAAAAATGTTAACATATGCATCAGGGCCGGCGGGACTGTTATAAAAGTGGGGAGGCTCTCCTAAAAAGGGGAGGGGGCGGTTAAACACATCCAAATCAACTTAATTATTGATGACCGTAAAGTGTGGGGGGGGGGGGCCAAGTCAAAAAGTGAGGGGGCTTGAGCCCCCCCCCCCTCCCCCCGGTGCTGCCGTCCATGTGCATGATATTTTTTCAAATCCGTTGATCACATCTTTGTGATAAAAATCAGATTAAATCAGTTGGATAAGAATTCTTTTTACAGTCATAATCTTAATACGTATGTGAAACAGACACATGTCATTATATTTGTCGATAAGTTAACTCGATGCTTTCAAAAAGTTTCAATCTAAAATAAATAGTGTGAAAAGCAAAGTGTTCCTTATCTCTCCATATTAATAAAATTACTGGCGGGACCTCAAGGAAATTCAATGGTGCTTTTTACATCAATCTGTATAATTTTTTGTTAATAATTTTTCTTTTGAAATAATAACTGTCGGTGCTTATGTATCGGAGGGCCGAAAAGAAATTTTTTTTAATCTTTAATTTTTAAGAGTCAAATAAGGGGGAGATAACTCAAAGTTTTCAACCACGGTTTATCTTAAAATGGATTTTAACACTCTGAACTTGCAAGATATTTTATATTTAAGAGACTGCACTGGGAACTATTTTTTAAACAAATTGCTGAATTTTAACTATCGGATTGATATCCTAATATTTTATTATATCGGCGTAAACAGAAAAAAACAGAAAGCAATACCAAATTCACTTCAACAACAAAAGCTCAAACTGGGGCCATAAAAACCAGCTCCCAGAGACTAGTCTCGCAAAAAGGCGCAAAAAAGCCAAAAATGTTGATCACGTGGGTTGCTTACAACTACATCGGGCAAACCACTGGTCAAACATATAAAAAGCATCACGCAGCGAGTAGACAACAGCGTTTTCGCTCGAGGCTCATGGACATTTCACTTACGCACGCACAGCAGCTACTTTCAACTCTCACACACACATACTTACACACACTACTAACAAAGGCACACACATAGAAATGCTTAAACGACCTATCAACTCACGTGCACGTACATACATACATACATACACACATACATACATACATACATACATACATACATACATACATACATACACACTCGTAAATCACAGGCATGAACATTTACTTCTTCTCTAACTGAACATTGAGATGAACAATTAATGCTTTGTATTTTGTACATATATAAATATTTTGTGTTACTTTTAAACTACGTTTTATTCTTCCTTTAACTATATCATGGACGGCGGCACAGGGGGGGGCAGGGGGAATTGGGGCTCAAGCCCCCCCCCACTTTAAGGTCATCAATAATGAAGTTATATATGCATGTGTTTAACCGCCCCCGCCCACTTTTTAGGAGAGCCCCCCCCCACACACACACACACTTTTATAACTGTGCCGCCGGTCCTGTATATGCATGCCTTATCTTTCATTCAACTTTCATCTTTTATTCATTCACGTTTTTACTCTTTTAAACATTTCTTCAACAATCTAAATGTAAGTGTGGATCTTAGCATATTCTCTAAGACACAATATCTTACCAAGCTAAGGTCTGCGCTGCTACATAAAGGGGACCACATCCCCACAAGCGAGTGTAAAACTTTCATTTATTTCAAAAACTTTATTTACCTTCTTTCATGTTTTTCCCCTTCCATTTACGTATTTTTCTATTTTTTTCTTCTTCTTTGATAAGTAATTTATTTTAATAAATCATTTTATTTTTAATTGGTGCCGAATACCATAAAGCCTTGTGATTGTTTTATTCCTAAATTATCCTTTTACGTATAAATTGTTTTAACTTTATTTTACATTAATTACAATAGAAAAATCCATTTGAAGATAAACCGTGGTTGAAAACTTTGAGTTATCTCCCCTTTATTTGACTCTTCAAAATTAAAGGTTTTTTCTGCCTTACAATACATAAGCACCTAAATGTCTGTCAGGGTCAATACTATTAAGAAAAAATACTCTTTCGTCTTTCGTAAAAATAATTGTCATTGCCAGGGACATATTCGTTTTATGTATTTAAAGAATATTTATTCTTTAAATACATAAAACGAATATGTCTCTTCTTTATTTATTTAAAATTGGAACAATTTCTTGTTTTATTAACAATAAATATTCTCTGTTGTGGGGGTCGTCATACCCTTTTGGTCGGGGTTACCAACTTCCTCCACAAATAAAAATAATAATAAGATTTACATGCACAATTAACGGAAGTTTATTTACTGAAATAAACATATTAACAAATAGAATATATTACTTGTTGTAATGAGTTCATGAGTCCTTCCTTTAGTTTCCTGTTAAGTAAAAAGAAGAATGTCTTTTCTTTTGTTGAAGTGTTCATTTGTTATAAAATATTAAAAGAGGCAATAGTGAATGTTCGCCTGTGAAATTGTATGAAGCGCGCGAAAGGGTGAAATTGAAGAGTGATAGTAAGATGCGTGTAAGCTCCGGATGAAAGTCAGTTGAAAAGAGAAAGTTTGATGTTTGTGTGTGCTTAAATACTATTTGGACCGGCTCCAGCGAGCTTAAAGAGAAAAGTTTAGAAAAATATGTCTTTGGAGAAATCTCATTGGACAGAAATTATCACGTGGTGTGCTTGCAATTACGTCCGCTCGTTTTGAGTTGATTTAATATAAAAAGCCACATCGGAATTTGCGTGGGCGTTATTTTATATTTGTCACGCGCCAATACAACAATTTTCACTCTGCGCGCCTAAATTGTATTTATTCCAAACAACAATTTTTATTCAAATCTTAACCGTGTCAACTGGCACACTGTCTTCTCGCCGTAAAAATAATTGTCAGCTAAATATTCTTCAAATGAATAAAACGAATGTAACTTTTTGAAATGTATTTATTTAATATCGTACAGTTTTAATCGACGGGACGACGTAACTTGATTTTAGAACGATTCATTTTAAAATGGGTATAGTTGGAATATTTTACCTTAGCGACATCAAATTAATCACCAACTACCATCGGACGATCTCATTTTTTTATGTATGTGAAAGGTGATAATACACGTACGAACATGAAATGGCTTAGCGTATTATATAGATTAGACAACTTCTACTGTGTACGTGTGTCTTTGTTTCTCGTCTCTACGTGACTTACACATTATTATTTCTGATTTACTATTAATTGATTATTTATTACAATCAAAAATACAATAGCATAAAATAAAACGAATTAAATAAATTGTATTCAAAAAATAATTTATTTACGAAATTAAATCCATCAGAATGCATTTCGGTTTCTCCATAAACAAGTTAATTATGTTAATCTGAATTTTAATTCAAAGAAGAATGAATTACTTTGTGACTCGTTGAAATTTGAAAGAAACTTGGAAGCATTTAAACTATCGAGTCACTTAAACTGGCTTTAAAATTCTTAGCAAATTCTTATGTATTAAACGATTGAAATCTTTGGAAGCTGTTTACATCCAATAATTGTATGAATAGAGATTAAAACAATATTTCCTTTACAATACGATACCATAATAATTCAATTTAACTTTTTAAATCCTATTTTAAAAATCTATATAATAATACAGTAAGGCATTTCATGTTTGTGCGTACGTTATCACCTTTCACACAAATTAAAAAATTGTCCAATGGTGATTTATCTGATGCCGCTAAGGTAAACAATTTCTACTTTATCCATTTTAAAATAAATTGTTCCAACATCAGATATTGTCTCCCGTCGACTAAAACAATGCAATTTTAAATAACTACATTTCAAAAAGTGACATTCATTTGTTTGATATGAAGAATATTTAGCTGGCAATTTTGAGTGGTCTCCATCAAGTCGCTGTTTTGATACCTCATTATAATACAGCTTCCTATTGAGCTAAGGACTTAAGGATACTTTGCTTGAACTTTGAATTCTAATAAAATTTGATTGACATCTTATTTTATTACTTCATTTTATATTATAATATTAATGCTCTATCCAGTATATTGAGCTTCAGTTTTTTATCCGGATGTTTCACTAATTATAAGATATTAGTTGACGCTTATATCTTTTGTTGGATTGCTTTACGACCTACCTATCTACATCTTATTCTCTCCGCTGGACTCTTCGACACCGGACTTTTTGGCAATCGGACATTTGCTTGCACCCTGGCACAGTTTTGCCCTGCGTTTCTTTCCCTACAACTTTTATTTTATTTTTTCAAATTTTAAATCTTGGCCATTGCCAACTTATCTATCCCAGCGACTTCCTCTGATGATAAGATTTTGATCTTTGAAAAGCCTGGCTTAAGGAAAATTTAACTTGAATAAATTGCCTTTTTGCGGAATATACCTTGCTTTGAACTTTTGAATTGAATTTTGATTTGGCTTTTGCTTTCTCTAATTCCGTTCCATTCTCCTTCATTTCTACCTGCTCTATCCTGGATATTGAGCTGTATACTCTTCACAATAGGGTTTTACCTTTCCTAAAAGTTCGCTTTTAGTACACCTCTTTATTTTAAGCTCCTACTTAGTTGAGCTTTTTCCTCCTATTTGTGATATGTTCAACAAGGAATTCTTCCCGCTTTCGGCAAAAAATATACCCATTCCCTCAAATGAAACCTATATCTGCAAGCTTATCCTTTCTGTGAAGAAGTTCATCACTAACGTTAGATGGAAAGCTTTTCACCATGACATGAACCACAAAACCTCCTCCTACCAAACTGACTCCAGCAATTCCTCACTTTCTACCCACTTTGGATCTACACTACCTATGAACTCCTCTAGGGAACTGAAGAAATTGGAAAAATCAGCTGCCTCCAGGTACGGTCTCAAAACCTCCTCCTTCCCTAAACAAAATGAACACCTCAATAATTTCGAAAATGACCTATTTGACCTCATTAGTCGCATTAAATTCAAAAGACACAATAAACACCTCAATCCCATCATCAAAAAAATCAACAAGTTTACTAACAATATTAAGAAACACCCAGATATAATTGTCCCAGCGGATAAAACTAAGAATTTTTACAAACTGAAATATAGTCAATACAAATCCTTAATCTACAAAGAATTAAATAAATCTTACAAAAGCACATCTTACGATACCCTGGCTAGTATAAACAATGAGGCTAAATCCATACTAACATCTTTTAATGTCCTCAACTACGCAGAAACTTTAACCCCTGCAATACCTAGATTTACCTTGAAGGACCATAAAAATCATTTCCAAGAAAACCCCACCATCAGACTAATATGCCCCTCTAAATCCGACCTAGGCATCATAAGCAAGAAAATCTTGGATAGAATTATCCCTACCTTGAAAGGAAAAAATTCGTTACACTCTTTGGCAATCCTCAGATGAGGTTACTACCTGGTTCCTTAACCTCATTGATAAGTCTAAACCTAACTTGAACTTCATAACATTCGACATTAATAATTATTACCAATCCATTTCCCCTATCTTACTTAACAAAGCATTAATCTTCGCCTAAAATAATTCTGACATTACTGACATAGAGATTAAACTAATAATATTAGCCAGAAGATCCCTACTAGAATTTGATAATAAGCTTTGGACTAGGAAGGACACCCCCAATAACTTTGACATTACCATGGGGGCCTCAGACTCTGCCCAGGTCTCTGACCTGGTAGGTTTGTACTTGATGAGAGAATTGGGGTTTAATTTTGGACACTTACAGGGTGGGTTGTATAGGGACGATGCCCTGTTTGTATCTGGGGAGAGATCGAGACAATATAACAACACTATCAAAAACCTGCATAACTTCTTTAAAAACTTTGGTTTGACCATTACAGTGGAACCTGAGAAAAGAATATCCAACTTTCTTGACCTTACATTAGATCTTAACTCGGGAACCTTCAGCCCATACCATAAACCTAACTTAACCCTTTTCTACGTACATAGCCTATCTAACCACCCTAAATCCATCATAAACTCAATAGTCCCCTCAGTATCTAATAGAATCTCTAAGCTATCTGCGAATAAATCTATCTTCGATCAAAATTCTAGCTTTTACAATAATGCTTTGCTTAACTCAGGCTACAATCACAAAATTAAATATAACTGCAACCCCCTTACTCAAGTTAACAAATCTTCAGGCATTATTACACACAACATGACCACACACAGAAATAAAAAGTTTAACTCATCAGCACCTAAGATAATCAAAACACACTCTAATAAGCCCATAGGAACTAAAGATATTGATAATCGGGTAGACCCACATTCGCACAAACAAAGAAAAAAACTTAGAAGAAAGAATAACATTTGGTTTAATCCGCCTTTCAGCAGTAATGTTAAAACCAATATACCTAAAGAATTTTTCCAAATCTTAGACAGATCTTTTAAGCATCCCCACAGATATAGCACTATCCTTAACAGAAATTCTATTAAAATATCATATTCTACTATGCCCAATATTGAACAAACTATCATAACCTCTAACAATAGGAAAATCAAACATATCCAACAGCAACCACCCACCACATCCCTCACCACTTGTAACTGCCGTAAACCTAGAGATTGTCCCCTTAACAACAACTGTGTACAGAAGGACGTAATATACGCTTGTACTGTTAAACAATTCCCCCGCTCCACCAATGTTGTGAGTAATCACAGTTCCCATACTCCACCCGAACTCCGGATCTCCCCGCAACCCCAATCCGCTTCTACTCTAAACTCCCGCTTATACAACCATACCTCTAACCAAGCTCCCCCAATAATAGATAGTGCTCATGGGCCAACTCACATTTCCCCCATATCCGCTCCACCCCACTTCTCCAAACAACTTTCCTCGCATAACTTGGATCTCCAAACCCAAATCTCTTCTAATACCATTAGCAATCTCAATGCAACTATAGCACCACCCTTCAAGATACACACATATATTGGGGCGTCCTCTTTCCCCATTAAGACCCGGATCTCTAACCATATATATTCCTTTAAAAATAGCAGCGATAACAGCACAGGCACTTCACTTTCCAATCTAATTAGAAACCTCAATCTTAAAAATACTCCCTATTCACTTCACTGGTCAATACTTAAAAAGTCCAAATCATATACCCCTGGAGCATCCCATTGCCAACTTTGTACTCTGGAAACCTTTATGATAGCTACTGCTACTAAATCTAAAAATATTATTAATTCTAAGAATGAACTTATCTCCAGTTGCAGGCATAAACGTAAATTCAGGTATAGCAACCATAATAATCCCCCAGACACCCCTCCCCCATTTGATTAAATACCCTCCCTTCATCTCGGATTTTCCCTCCTTACATCTCGAATCCCCTTTCTGATAGTTCTAATTCCTGTTGTTCTATAATCTCTACTTATATCTCCCTCATCCCTTTAACCTTCTCTTAACTTAATAAAATTACCCATAAACTCCGTTAGCTTCACATTGCCCTTAGTTTTAACACCTTTCTTCCATTACCCCCTAAATCTTTCCACTTAACCTCCTTAACTGTATAACTTTATTTGGCTTTCCATTTTCTTTCCCGTTTAACTTCTTTTAATGCATTCGTCCGCTTCCCTTCAACACTTCCATTCTTCATTCTTTTCCCTTTCAACGTGATAACTAACCCACTCTATTCATATTATATCCTAGCCCTTTTATTTACTTGTTGATTAGCCTTATCTACTCCATATACCCTTTGCACACCTCGATATCGAACTCCTTACTGTTTCCACTGTGCACTCTAATTATTCTTCCCCTCTTGTTTTTACTTCTAAATAATTCTTCTCACTCTTTTAATAGCCTCGATTATTCCCCCCTTGTTTTACTTCGCCCTTCGCACATCTCTCTCAAACTACTCAACCCCTTACCCGCCCTCGCTCTACATCTTTTAACCCCCATAGTATTTACTTTTAACTGCGATCTCCACTCTCCCTCTGGCTTAATCCTTTGTCACTTTTTTAACCTTGTATATCTCTTACTTCTTCCGGCCTTCACTAACCTATTTAACAATTTTCTTAATTAACCTCCATATAACTTTTTTGAATAAAATTTCAAAGTTTATATTTTCCCATATCTATTTGAACTAGCATCCCTTAACTGCTTATTTACTTCAACCCATAATTTTTTCCACCTTGGAGATTCCCATTCCGGATATCCTCTCGAGATCTTGTTTTCCTTTTTCTTTTCCTTATTCTAATTTTCATTCTTGAGCTCCAATCTTATCGACTTTTCCCTCATTCTATTTTTAGTATCTTATTTTTATTATTTTTATTATTTTTTTATTTTTTATTTTTTATTCTTTCGGTCAATCCTTAATTTTCCCTGCGAGCTTAAGACTAATCTTATTATCTATTTTTCATTCTTTATTCTTTTATTTTCTTATTTCTACTTTTTATACTATTTTTATCTTTATTTTTTATCTTTACTCTTTTAATTTTTAACTCATTTTTCTAGTCCTACCCTTCATATATATTTTGCCTCATTGTTTATTTTTAAGGTCATTTGATTAAACATCTAAACCCCGAACTCTGTTCTTATACATATTCTGATATTTTAACCCCTTATCCTAACATTCGTTAACTTACCCCCACTCCTTTCTTCCCCTTTTCTAGTTGAATCCTAATTCGCGCTAACTTCCACTTTCAACTTTATGTTTCACCCCCCCCTACACTTTCACACTCTTAGTTTTATCCGCATTCCTTCACCGCATCGCTCCCTTCCTCCTCCCCCTCTCTTTCTTCGTACCCGTCCCTTTCTCCTCCCACACACCCCTTACCCGTTTCCTCCCTTGCCTACTGGTCGCATATTATATTCTTGTTTTCACTGTCTTTGCTTTTCTTCATTTATAGCCGGCTTTCTCAACTGGGCAGGCTTTAAATATTCTCGCTGCCCCTTTTTTCCCACTTTAAAACACTTTTCTTTTGTCATCTCTGCCCGGGAAGTATCTTTAATGGCGAAATTTTTCCATCTTAATCTCCTCTGACGTCTGCCTGCATCATCGAATGTACCTCTTATTTGACTTTTTACCCTTTTTGGATTTTCTATTTTCGCCGTACCTGAAGTTGTGGCTTCTTGGAATTTGACTTTGAAACCTCTCTCATTACTTCTCGTGCCTCTAACGACCTACCTATCTACATCTTATTCTCACCGCTGGACTCTTCGACACCGGACTTTTTGGCAATCGGACATTTGCTTGCACCCTGGCACAGTTTTGCCCTGCGTTTCTTTCCCTACAACTTTTATTTTTTCAAATTTTAAATCTTGGTCATTGCCAACTTATCTATCCCAGCGACTTCCTCTGATGATAAGATTTTGATCTTTGAAAAGCCTGGCTTAAGGAAAATTTAACTTGAATAAATTGTCTTTTTGCGGAATATACCTTGCTTTGAACTTTTGAATTGAATTTTGATTTTGCTTTTGCTTTCTCTAATTCCGTTCCATTCTCCTTCATTTTTATATATATATATATATATATTGTGTGTTCTTTAAATAATGTTTCCTTCTTCCATTCTCCTGTCATTAAATTTTCATATTTTCATCTGCTTTTGTCTGTTTTCTAATACTTTTATAACAATTTTAATGTAAGCATGGATCTTAGCATTTTTTTCTAAGACACAGCATCTTAATAAGTTTGGGTCCATGCCGCTACAGCTGTATATAAACCTCACAGAGTATCACTAGTATAGTAACAATTTGCATAATTTAATGACCAAACGATACCATAATAATTAATTTTAACTTTTTAATCCTATTAAAAATAATAATAATAATTTTGTAAAAATAAAAAAGGGGCATGGTTAAAAAAAAAAAAAAAAGAACAAGTAAAACAAAAAAGAAAGTAAAAAGACCCCCGGACAACTCCGGGTAGTTACAGCCAGCAAAAAAAAAAAAAAAGAAATTAACTCGAATCTTATCGTGTTACTGTTTATCTTGAAACATTTGAAAGCAAAGTTTATTTCCCGTAAAATTATAATTACATGATTATTAAGTTCGGGAATTCGTGCAACTGTTTACTTAGTCAAATCGAAATGTTTGGACGTCGAAATGATTGCCGGGCAATGTTCTTGAAAATTACTGAGCTCCTTCTTGTCTGAAATTGTACAGTGTTTGTGATAGGTGTAAACAATCACTTGTAGACTCTTGTGGATGATAATTAACTTTCAGCTTTACACTTCAGATACAATTAAAGGACAATGACGCCGCTTCGTCCTCGTTGTTACAGGAATGGGCTGAAGACTAAGAGTTCTCTCGGGTAACGTTTCATTTTTTTATACTAATGTCTCGCCACTTATTAAGGCCCGGAGGCTACTCGAGGATAAGGGTCAATAAGATTGTCGACACCACCTTGTTGCGGATTGGAAACGATGTGTTAAATGGTCAGAATTTGATTATTGAAGTGGGCGGTTGGATTATAAACAACACAATTGTCTGTACGATTTTAATGTTTTTTCTTTGTTTACATTTGTTTCGTTTGTTTATACATTTTGTTTAATAAAAAGTTTATAGAAAATGTGACGACGTCCATTTCTATTATTTATAACAACTTTATTGGTCTTCGTTGACAGAGACTAAAAGGAGAAATGAAATAGAAGGGTGTTACTTTTCTTTACGGCGTAATAAAATTGAACAACACAGTGCACAGACGAGTAGTAGTTTTATGTGGGAGAAACACAGGAACAATACAAAAGATAATACATAGAGTTGAGTGGATGTAGACAAGGCGAAATAATCTTATCCTGGAGTTCATCGACTCGCCTACCGCAGGGCTGGTAGAGAGTGCAGGAATGTACGTCTTGTCTGTTTAAAATACAGGCTGTAACTGACGTGTTGATATTGATCACGTGATCAGATTTTAGCGGTAAGATAATTCATCGCGCATGAATCTTGTTACACGCAGACGTGCTATACGCGCACCCAGTGGAGAGGCGATGATTACATAACTGCCAATCCGAATCACAACTCACGTAGATCAACAGAAAATAGTTCATAGATGTAAGCTGCTACATAACCCCCTGCTTAGGCTTTTAGCCGATAAAACAATCTTCCATAATCTTCCCAGTTTGATTTATAGTAGGATCGTAGTCGATTTCTATTATTTATAACAACTTTATTGGTCTTCGTTGACAGAGACTAAAAGGAGAAATGAAAGAGAAGGGTGTTACTTTTCTTTATGGCGTAATAAAATTGAACAACACAGTGCACAGACGGTAGTAGTTTTATGTGGGAGAAACACGAGAACCAAATGAAAGATAATACATTGACTTGAGTGAATGTAGACAAGGCGAAATAGTCTTATCCTGGAGTTCGTCGATTCTACTGCCGTCAAGAGAAAGCAGGATCTACATCTTGTCTCTTTCGGAGTAAGTCACGAACTGAAGATCAATGTTGATCATGTGAACTGTCTTTAGCGATCATGCATGGTGAAGAGGCGATGATTACAATGATTCGCCAAGCCTAATCACTACTCACGTAGATAGACAGAAAACAGTTCCTTCATGCAACTGCTTAGGCTTTTAGCCGATAAAACAAGAGAAACTTTATTGATAGTAGCAGCACATAAGGAGACAGTTGAAAGAACATGAAAATGCAAAAATCGATTATATGATTGATAAATTTGAACAAGAATGTCTTTGTTATGCTGCCAAAAACAAAATGTCTCTTTCGCTGAAAAAGAAGCAAACATGTGAAGTGAAAATAGAAAAATGCTAATTTGTTCAAAGATGAAAAATGCAAAATGCAAATGTTCAGATGCTGAAAAGTGAAAGAATTACAAATGTTTTCAAAATGGAACAGGATTCATTCAAAAAGAGAATTTTACACATGCAGGTGCAAAATTGTAGAAGTGGTGGTTAATTACTTCAGGAAATGTAAATGTTCAGATTCTCTAAAGCTGGCTGATCCAGAGCAATCCGACAGAGGTCAATATCTTCTGGAGAAGAGATAGCGCTGATGGGTAGACGAGATAATGCGTCTGTCGCAGTGTTCTGTGAACCGGATATATGCCGTATGTCACTGGAGAACTGGGAAATGAAGTCCAAATGTCTTGATTCACAAGGAGAATACTTGTTCAGCTTAGCACATAGCGTGAATGTAAGTGGACGATGATCGGTGTAAATGTCAAATTGCTGACCTTCTAACGCGTGGCGAAAATGTTTAATAGCGAAGTAAATAGCCAAAAGTTCACGTCCGAAAGTACTGTAATGACTTTCCGTAGGAATCAATCTTCGAGAAAAATATGACAAAGGTTGAATTTGCTGCTGATTATTTTGCTGGGCCAATAGCTGAACTGAATGCATCAACGACAATAGAAATTCAGTAACAGGTATGAGATGTGATTGCAATGATGTATCTGCAAGCTTTTTCTTCGCCTCATGAAAGGCTTTAAGCTGGAAGTTATCGAGTGAAATGGGTTCATCTTTCTTTTTTCTATTTTTCAAAAGATGCGTCAGAGGAATGAGTATGTCAGCACAATGTGGAATGAAACGTCTGTAATAATTCAATAGTCCAAGAAAATGTTGCACTTGACGTAGTGAAGTTGGAGGATGTAGATCAATCAGAGCTTTGACTTTTTCACCAAGGGGTGAAACACCTTACGAGTTTATTACGTATCCCAAGAAAACAAAACTTGTTGCACCAAAAGTACATTCAACATAACAACGGTGTAAACGCTCAAAAAGAATGCTAGTTATAAGAATGTCGTCTATATTGTTATGAAATGCATAGTAGAATGAGCTGGTTTGTTTATCTCAAATTTCAAGTTCGTTAGTTCAACCGCAGAGGAAAAAAAAATACAGGGCTAATAAGCTGTTCAGAAGCTTTTCTGCCAGATAACGACAGGTTAGTGCAAGAATCTGTCAGTCTTCGTCTATACAAGTCCGCCATCAAGTAAAAGTAAAAGTGGTGCAAGAAACAGCACCTAAAATGGGGTGGTAGGGACGTAAGCAATGATACAGATCCACGTGAAATTTTTGTGCAGTTGCAAGTCCAAGGATCATGCAACATGACTCTACGTGGATATTGAAGCACGTTTACAAACTGAGGTTGAAATCTGTAGTCCATATAATTATACACTGTGGCAACATATTTGGTAAAAATATGTGAAAAAACGTTAATGCGAAACCATAATCCTGACAACAGAAATCTACACCATTAAGGATGACTTAGAATTATAGTTATTTAAAAACGATTAACTTGGATGCGAGTTAGCCATTAAGAGTCAACCAAAAAAGAGCTAGATGCATAGTATGTGGTGAATATTTAAAAAGTGAACGGGAAAGCAGAAAATTATCTATTATTACAATTCTAAAAATCGCAACAGATCTTAATTCAATCGCAATTTATTAGTAATGGAAAATGTATTTTGCAACAAAATCAACGAGATTTAATCACTATTCCCTAATAATATGTCTGAATCAAAATGCTAGCGGGCTAGAAGTCTCCAACAAGAAAAATGTATATAATTCAAATAAATTGCAACGAAAACATGTCAGAAATGAATAAAACCCATGTGAAATGCACTTACCGTAATCGATTTGTCCGTAAATCCTTGATATAAATGGAATGTTGTTTCTCATGGCAGTTTTTAAATCTTTAAATTGCCGAATATGGAAAAAATAATCTCTGTGCACAGAGTTATAGGTTGTCGTAACGAGGAAAAAAAATGTCTGATTTTTTTTTTTTTAAAGAAGGTTACGTGAAGTCTGGAAACGTCAGTGTTACCAATTTTAGTTTAGAAAGAGACAAGAACTGGACAAACATAGGTTGTTGGGTTAAGTATTTTTTGTGTTACTTTTAAGGGGGTTAAGAAAAATGAAGAGAATAAACAAAGCCGCCAGAAAGCTGCATGTTTGTCGGGTCATCAATATAGAAAATGGGATGTGGAACAAAATGAAAGATAATACATAGGGTTCAGTGAATGTAGACAAGGCTAAATAATCTTATCCTGGAGTTCGTCGATTCTACTGCCGTCGGCCCGGCAGAGAAAGCAGGATTTACATCTTGTCTGTTTGGGAGTAAGGCACGAACTGAAAGTTAATGTTCATCACGTAATCTGACTTTAGCGATCATGCATGAATCTCGTTACACACAGACGCGCCACACACGCACCTGGTGAAAAGGCGATGATTACAATGATTCGCCAAGCCAAATCACAACTCATGTAAAACGACAAAAAAACAGTTCCTTCATGTAGCTGCTACAACTTTTTTTAATTAAAATTTTTTTTTTTATAAATCTCTAAAGTTTACAAAACAAAGTTTTGTAAAATAAATCTGCGGAGGCAAGCGTGCGTATATATTATTTTGTTTATAATTCGGCTAGAAGTAACAGAAACCGGTGTCAAGCCAAAATGTGTTCGTTTGGTCATTTTGTATTCTAGGGTGCTTCAAGTATAGTTGAACCATTTTTGTTGTTTGAGAGTCATTTTTGACTTTATTGAAATCAAAAAGCCTAAACTGGATCTTACAATCTTCCATTTTCAAAGGGCTCCAAAATTAGCACAAGTTAAATAATTTTTAACTTTCTTTCTCATGAGAGAAATAACGTAAATAGCGAAAAAGCGCCAAAATAACATTATTAAAAGAAAACCTGTTAAAAAATTAAATACTTTATATTTGTCAAAATCTGTTATTATACTAAATCTGAATTAATCAACGTTTGTTTCCCTAAGGCTTTTCCCTATATATTTTAATTACACAAAATACATACTCATACATTCATCAGTTGTTTTATGTTAGAAAAAACTTTCATTTTAATTGTCATAATAAGCCGTAATTTGCAATTAACTAATTTAGTAACCCATCTCTTACTCAGTTTCACTCTATCATTATCACACCCTCTCACTGTATATTGTTTAATCACCTACTCTTTTTATATATTGTCTAATTCTCTCCCTTCTCATTCTCTCTCTCTCTCTCTGTTTATTAACAGGCAAAGATAAAATCGACTATTGCTAGTCTCTCTCTTTTGGCCAAGATCAAAGTGTAGTATCTGTTCCGATGGATACTACACCCCATAAACTGGTATCGTCTTGGCCTTCGGAGCTTGATTTACGCCGGTCTATGGGTCTGTCCTGTGCAGTTCTATGAGGTCCACCCTCCCAGGTTTGCCCCCCCCCCCCTCTTTGAGGAGGAGTAAGTTTATAGCTTACTGCCTGAGGCGCTCCGTCCGGGGAATGCTGACGGGCTGCTTAGGCAATTTTTAATGACCAGAGTGCTCACCTTCTCGGGCACTGGCTTTTCAAGTCCCACTTTCTTGACCCGACCGTGGGTCACATCTTACCTTGTGGGGGTAAGATAAAACTGGCCTTGTGCCTAACCACCTGGGGAGGTAAATAAATAGTCTCTCTGTCAGCTTCTCTTTCGCTTACCCCATCGCCGCTTCCACCTCTGCTCTCTTTAAATATTGACAGAAGAGAGATAGTGAATAGATAACAGTATTACTACTATTACTCTGTTCCGGCATCGCTTTTCATACCAGCCTCAGCAATGGTTCCGACAAACTAGAGGACGACCAGGTTCTTCTTTGTCAGGATGAGATATGGTCCAACTCGGCCCTAGAAGGTGCACCCTCCTAGGCATTACTTCATCTTTCGGGAGTAGGGATTGGTTTATTACCGATCGCCTGAGGTACCTATAGCAGGTAATGCCGATGGCTTCATCATAACGGTGTAATTGCAACAGCTCTTATTGATACAGGATATACAACTACTTTACTTGCACCCAAGCTTGCAAGCGGATGGGGTGGGAGTGGCACTGTGAAAGCGGTTAATGGGAAAGAGATAAAATGTAAAGGAACCGGTCAGTAGCAACACAAGTATAAGGAGTGCAAATAAAAATGGAGACAAGCTTCATTGATCGCATTATCGATGAGAGTGATATTGTTGTCGGAATGGACGTGATCAATAAGCTGTGAGGGGTGACTGTTAAAAATAAAGGATAATGACTTCAAAACAAAGTATGATGTAGGGAGATGGGTGGTGGAGTTGAATTGGATGGGAGGGCCTATAGTATTAAAAAAAAAAACAAGGTAGAGTGCTATAAGAATTCTCTGAAATAAGACCAAAAGAGTAGAGTGTGAGAACGAGGTGGAAAGATGGATTGCGGATGGTATTGTTATATTTTTACTTATTGATGCATGCATAAAACCATTATACACCCGTATCGTCGTTGTGAACCCAGGTGCTTGCTTGTCTGTGGATACAAAATCACTCGGACACTGATGTTGATTTATAAAAAGGTTTATTTAAAAAGAGAGACAGTAACAGAAAACATCAAGCGATGTGTACGTGTGAGAGAAAGATATAGAGATAGACGGATTCATCTAGTTACATTGTGCTTGAAATCTTACCAGCCAAAGAGACAGACCCCATCCCGGAAATCATGTCGTTTGTTCGACTTCCATTCTAGGATCACCTCTGATCTTTAAGGTGTTACTCAAATTTTTCTGTTCAAACACGGTCCTCGTTATGTAACAGTATTCTCTTATCATTGAAGAATGAAGTGAAATGAGTGCTACCATTAACGGCAGTGACCCAGGCTGCAAAAGAAGAAGTCATGCCAGTTTAATGTTGTGCCTCGTACTTTACTAGTGTCCAAAATGTGGAAGGATGTTGTAGAAAAAAATAAAGGATCAAAACTTTTGTTTTAGCTTAGAAAATATTGCAATAGAATGCCGACATCCTATTAGCCCACTATGCTTTACAGATACAGTCAACTCTCCAACCCAGCTGGGGGGGGGGGGGCGGAAGTCCACTCACTTCGACTTCTAGTCTCATTCTCTGTTCTTTCTTGCCATCGACAGTGAACATGTTAAATAACTTTTGCTTATGTCATCCGACATCAGCTATGAGATAAATAGCTGCGACTTGATTCCTGATCACAGCTTCCCCAGACAATAGCATTCTTTTTGCTGATCGTGCTTTTTTAAACTACTTACATCATGAATAAGGAATGTTTTTGCTTTGTTCATTTCTTTCCAAAAGAATTATTTGCTCTTTTTTTCTTTCTATATTGACCTCAAATCTGTCTGCAGACGATCTGGGTTCAAAACCTACGTCCTGCCTAATAACATTAGACCAGCACTAGACTTTTGCAAGTTAAGGCGTTACTGAGAGTGGAATAATAGATATAGGTGATGAAATAATTAGAAAGCGCAGACAGATGACAGAAGAAACAACGATTGTTGGTCTCTATTGGTTTATAATAATTTTTCTTCTTTCAAATGATAATAAAATAAAATAAAAACTTGATTCTTTTAAAGTGGTGCCAATGCAATTTGGTTGCTAACACGGTTTGATATGCGACAACAGTAAATAGATCAAATGACAATATTGAAGAATTCAATCATTTTCAATTAGATATTTATTTACCAACATAGTGTATCGAATCAGAATGGTATGGTATGGTATGGTATGGTATGGTATGGTGTCATATTTAAAATTTTCGAGATGTACCTCCTTTTCAAAAAGAAATTTCCACTCGATTTGGAGGGTGTTTTCACCTGAAAGTTGGAAACAATTATGGGATGCATCTCGCAGAAATCAGTATTATTTATTATTGAACTATTATTTGAAATGTTTATTGATATTTTTTATTTGTTTATTATTAAATTACTATTGTATTATTAAATATTTATTATTATATTATTATTATTGCTATGATTATTATTATTAGTATATATACATATTTTTAAAATAAATAATTGCTTATTTTTTATGGCGTTTACTTTCTACTTAAAATAAAAACTACTTCTTTGTAATCTAAGAGATTCTGAGAGTATATTAAAGTATTCAATTCAAAAATTAGACTTTTTAGTAAATAAAATAACACATTTTGTTATATAGCCTGAAGGTCGTCATCAAGTTGACCCGACGCAATCATTTACTTTTTAATTAGTTTAATCGTTTGTATCTTAATCATCTTAAAATCATACCTTAACTTCTGTCCGGTGGCGGTATTCGTGCATCTGGTTGTTCCTTCGAAGACTGAGGTCAGCTCTGTTAGCTGTAATAAAAGATTGCCAACATTTTCTTGCATTATCTATCACTCAATTAAGTCAACAAAAGGATTTTAGGAGATAAATGCTTTATTCACCAGTGATCGTCCAGTAGACTTAAAGGTCAAGAGGAAGATATATATATATATATATATATATATATATATATATATAGAGAGAGAGAGAGAGAGAGAGAGGGGGGAGAGGGGGAGAGAAAGAGGGAGAATTACTTAACTTTTAAGCCCATTGCTTAATTATATCCTCATTAGATTCAGAGCATAATTAATACGTTTTTTCAATCTGGTTGTCTTTCCGAATTTCGAAAATTTGCGCCTGCTATTGTCTTTGTCATATATCTGACATCATATTCGACTAAATATTATTGACTTCCTTTCTCACGATTTTAAGCTCATACAAGAAAGGTCAAACGTTTGAACCCTTCGTGACCTCTTGTTGAAAACGCTTCCTGTTTTTAAAATTGCACTAGATTTAATTCTAAACAAATATATTGTAGCTAATATTGATACTAACAAACGTACCCACAACAAATATATTTAATATATACGTATCTAACAAATTTTCATGTCAGAGTTATTCTAAAGAAATACTGAATGAATAAATTCAAGCCGGAGTTTGGTTCTCCTATTTTGAAGGACATTAAATTCATTTGTAATTAGTAATGGTTTTGCTATCTTTTATAGCCTCATATCTACTTTCAAACTTAAAAGAGAAATATAGATAGCTAAGAGGGAGAGATGAGTGATTTGTTCAGTTAATTATAAATCATGACTCATCATCATCTTAGGTTTAACGTCTGTTTTACATGCTGGCATGTGTTGGACAGCTTTTAGAAATTGACTTCCAAACTAACCTATCTCAACCCAGGTCTTCATCCCCTTTTCTCTCAAATCCTTATTTATCATTTCCTCCTATGTTTTCCTTTGCTTTCCCCTGTAACCCGAACCTGCTACCTCAACTGTTCTACATCTACTAACCCAAGAACTTTCATCTATTCTCTCAATGTTATAATACCCTCAAAGTCTCCTGTTCTGCACACATCTCCTTATACTGTATAGATTTAATCTTTCTTCTGAGGTCATCAGATCTAAGCCCATCATGAAGACTCGCATTACACATCCATTGTATCATTCTCATATCATTTCTCTCCATGAAACGATGAGTATTGTTGTCACATATGAGGCACTCTTTCAGGCCTTGACAGAGTACAAAATTGACTTGTCAATCTAGTGGGGGATTATCTCTTCTCTTAACAGCAGTCCCTTTCACACAGAAGAAGTGTTACTAGCTCCTCTCTTTACCGTATCGTTATGTTCATAGTAGGTGTTCGATCCCTCCCCCCTCCTCCTCCTGTAAAACTTTCACAGCAAGAACCCGCCTGGATACAACCACAACAGAGAACCTTCTCTCTCCGTACCAAAGACAAAGCGGAACTTCCATGAACAAAGTTTCTTTCCTATAGCGTCCCATTTGTGGAACAAAATACCACAAAGCTTCTTCCCAGCCGACTACAACATAGTCGTCTTCAAGTCTAAGGTAAACAAATACTTATCAGTTTGTATGCGCATGCCCCAAAGAAGTTTGACATTGTCGTTCTCCTGTACCACTTCTGGCTTATGCTCATACCACTTCTCATTGTGGTCCAATACATAAAGTTTGCATATATTCCAGTGTAGTACCTGAGCGACTTTGTCGTGTCTCCACTTTTTATACTGATGTTGTGCTAGTATAGGGCTATAAGATACAATATGTGCGAAGGTTTCTTCCCTTTCATTACACAATGGGCACATCAGTGATTCTGCAGTTTTGTCAATGTAATGTTTGATGGACCGATGATGATGATGATGATGATGATGATGATGATGATGATGATGATGATGATGATGATGATGATATCATCATCATCATCACCAACAACAATAATAATAATAACAAAAACAACAGCAATAAAAATAACAATAAGAATACTACTACTACTAATAATAATAAGAATACTACTACTACTACTACTACTACTACTACTACTAATAATAATAATAGTAATAGTAATAATAATAATAATAATAGTAATAGTAATAGTAATAGTAATAGTAATAATAATAATAATGATGATGATGATGATGATGATGATGATGATGATGATGCATTGTTTCCATTGCATAAACCAAAAAGGGTTGATGTGCCATTAAACAGACAAATCAAACCAAATAATGTGTTGTATGTCAAAAAGAATTTTCATTTTGAAAATATTTTCTCCTTTAACACAGTTTCTATATCCAGTGTCGTGGCATTGTTTTGATGAAAATTGATCTGAAACCACTCGATTTGGACTCATCTCAAATATCTCTATTTTTATAAAGTTGGGTATGTTTATATGTTTGTGTGTATAGGATTTACTGCTAAATTGATTAACCGATCTTTATGAAGTTTGGAACACAGCTGCTAGGCGTAAGAGGTCCAAATGTTGACTATATTTAGTTTTATTTAGCTTTATGCAAAGGCGGTAAAAAGGGGACGGACGCCCTTCAAAAAAATCCAGATACCTCCAATTTATGTGAAATTTTAACAATAGGTATTAGACATCAATTAATAAATATTCCCCAAATTTCACTTTCTTTATCATATTTTAAAAGGTTTTTAGGGTGATAATATGAGCACAACTCCCATTTGAAAAGTTAAATATTTCAGATTTGCATTAAATTTGATCCATAGTCATTAAACACTTAAGCAAGATTCCCTGAATTTCAATTTCTTAATCAATTAATGTTTTCTTAATCTAAAATTTAAGACTTAAGCTTAAAGAAGCTTAAATTTTAGATATTTTCTAGAATCAAAATCATGTAATGGATTTTGATGAAAATAGAAATAGTGATTCTAGACATAAGGTTTAGTATCATTATATCTTAATTTTTTATCTTAGACATAAAAGTGTTGCAAAACTGTTCTGAATTAATTTTACCCATCCTGGGATGCGTATTCTTCTAATTCTGCATGTGACTACGTCGACTTTCATGGTTTCAAATATCCAATCTAATTCATGTCGATATGTACTTTTATCAAAATCCGTCGACAGAGGTAACTTTCCAGACACCTTTGACCTCAATCATGAACACGTAATCATTTCTGTCACATGCTAAGCTGTTTTTACAACTCCCTTGTGAATTTAAGTAGACGTAGTGTTTCTCAGTGAATCGGTGAACTTACTACAAAGACTAACTAATCCAATTTCACGTGGAAAAGGACACAATAACATATTTGGATTGTTCTTTCTGCGTCAACTTTATGAGGAGTTTTTTCACCGTTTCTGTGGAGGTAATGGCTAAGTTTTTTTCATGCCGACATTTAAAAGTGTCTCAAATACACCTGGGTGTGATAAGTAAAAGGTATTTGAGGAACTATTAAAAAAAACTGGACTTGCGTGGGAAAATGTATTCCGAATTACTTCACTAAAAACCGATGTGGAATAGCTTGGGCAATTCATAATGGTAGATAATGAGGCAAAAAGGTGAATTATAAAAAGACAAATACGGAAAATATGGGAGAAATATAAAACCATGTGCGTTCAACACAATTTTATTAGCAAAAGTAAATTCGCATGAATCAACTTGATTCTGTTGTTGGAATTCTTGCAGAAAGGATTAAATGATGTTGCCAACATCCCTAACAACTTTATAGCCTGGAATAGAATAAAACGTCGTATTACGCACCAAAAGAACACATGGAACTTATTTACACAGATCACGTGATCATATATGTCGCGTTGGTGTACATATCGCGTAGTGATCTTCACTACATTGTGGTGACAAGGTTAACCGCCTTTTTATCACCTCTCTTCAGTGTACTATGTGGGAGGTGACGGTGGCTAAGTGGTTAACGACACAGACTGACAACCTTAGTGGGCCAAGTTCGAATCCAGTTCGTTCCACAGAAACACTTTCTCTCAGAATGTTGGCAACCTTCACACGGTCCCTCCCGTAAGTACCCAATGTCTTTCTAGAAAGGATTCTAACTAGAATGATATCGGGGAAACCCATGCCAACAAAACAATCATCTGATTCATACAAAATGAAAGTGTACTATTTTCAGTTGATAATTCAATAAGCATATTAGCCGTTTTGTAAATTTTTATTTATTTATTTATTCAATCTGTCATCGCTGGCCAGTGTCTGGTCAGAGCAGATAACAACAAATGGCTCAGAACCATCTGTCCTGAACCAGCCCCATCCAATTCTGTCCCAGACCTCATCACAGTGAATCACTCCATCTTTTTGCTGGTTAGACGATTATGTGCTTGATGTTGATCGGCATCCACTCAGTCATCGTCTGCGTTCCTCAGTTGTCTGTCCTTCAGGAAAGGTGGCCGGCACATTGCTCATTCGACTTGTTGGCTGAATTGTAACTAAATACATTAAATTAATAAAAAAGAAAAAGAAGAATTACAATATTTCTTGTTAATATCGAGAATTGCACTATTTATTTATTATCGAAAATGTACCAGGAGCTTATCTTCGCATGAACTTTAAGACAAATATTTTGTAATAAAAGAATTGTCAAATGAAAAGAAAACAAAGCCCTTCTATAAATAACAAATAATATATTTACTTGAGTGTCCTACACCGTTGGGTGTAGGTTACCGAAAGTTAAAACAGTGTCGTCATAGTGAAGGAAGTAATAAAGAAAGTTCGGTTATCAAAAATATTTTCTTAGAGCGGTATATCTTCAAGTGAAGATAGCCTTGCTCGGCTGTCAAGTGGACAGAGGCAGGAGAGAAGACGTTTTTTTTCATTAATGCTTAAAAGCCCTCTGTGATTGCTGCGTAAATCTTAAAGGATCTGTAAGTAGTCCTTCAAAGCTTTGGTTGAAATTAATACGCCCAGGAGTCTGGTTGGTTATTGTGTGACCCAACCATCTCACAGGGGCTGCTGAAAGGAAAGAAATGTAAGTGTTTATGACTGCTACAATCGGTGTATCACTATAGTTCCTAATGCGTTTTTATATGGGGGGTAACACATCAGAAACCATAGGAAAAGCAAATTCCAGCTTTAATGGAAACTCCTCATCTCTCCCATCGTCTTTTGCAATACCTTTTACAGATTAAAAAAGAAGAAAATATTTTTACATTACATTTCTCCATTGTTAGGTGGTTTTTCCCTAGTTTCTTCCTGAAAGGGATCAGAGAGTATTAAAAATGCACCGCTGTCAAACCTATCTCATGCAACCTCAAACAAAATGAAGTATCTAGGTCCTCCCAGTAAGCAATGTTCTTATCTTAAAGATAGACATGCAGAAATTTAAATGTAATGTAAACAAACATCTCGCTGCTCAACTCCTCACTGAGGATGTCCCCTATAAATCTGGCCCCTAGTCCACAGTAGCCCCTTACATCTCAGTAGCAACGTGCCTTGTTTAGGGTGAATTAAAGTAAAAAAAAAAACGAGTAAGAACTAAATATCTTTTTTTATTTTGTATAATGTACGTTACTTGTCTTTCATAATTGTCAACTGTAAATAAATGTGTTAACCAAACTTTGGTCTTAGCTTTTCGTTCTAATGATGGATATGTTCGGGATATATGTTTAATACATGAGCTGTGAAATAAATAAAAAATTATATTCTAACAGCATTTTTTTTCGCAAATCAGTCGACGGCCGAGAAACTCTGGTCCTTTTAAGTGAAAATGCTACGTCACGGAGGGAGATGGTGGAAGATAATCCCAATTATGAATATAACTCATATTTTTACTTTAGTGTAGATGTTTTTCTTTTTTTTTTACTTACCTGTCTCACAATGCAAATTTGTCACAGGGTTTTACATATGTTAAATTTTAATGCATAAAAATGAAATAAGAATTTAAAAAAATAATTGCACCAGGTTTGAAAGTCGAATTAGTTTAAATCATAAAAAGAAAAACTAGACAAAACAACAATTTTTAGGTGACGCCACTATTTTGTTTTTATTTTTATTATTTAGTCACTAGAAGTTTTCACACGAGTCATTATCAGTTCACTGGCAAGTGGTGTTTCCTGAAGCCTGAGTGACAACAAGTCTCTTCAGATTTCCAGTACTCTCCACTTCTTTCGATAACTGTTGCAAGTCACTTTGCGTTATCGCAACATCCGTTTACCATTGATTTATCACTGATAACAGCCGTATGTTTTCTCTGGAATTTGAGTGGCAATAAGTTTCCCTAGGATCCCAGATTTTTCGGTGGCCTTCCAGTGGATGTCTGGATGCTGTTCTCCCTGCCTGGTCTTCTCATTCCCCTTGACCCATTACGGCCATTTTTTTGTGGCATGAGCAGATGCCAGTGCCACCACGTGTGTGTTTGGGGGTTAGTCAGAATATATGACTTTTCTTATCTACTTTGGTAGTTTCCGTTTTCTTGGTTTTGTTATTCGAAAAAAGAGATTAACATGCTTTGGATATGTTTCCCGGCTACCAGACTCCAGCTATGTAAAGAAATCATATCAAGAAGATTTAATTCAAGAATTACGACCAGATTAAGAGGACGACTACCAAAGAGATAAGCCAACCAGATAAGGGTTAAGACTGGTATGTTGCTCCTGACAGACCGTGATAAGTGGTAGAATTTTGTTTTCAAGCATGTGGCGAAGCTCTCTGGAGTATGCAAATAAATGAAGTAAGTCAAGGTCTCATATAATGATCCTTCTGTGTTTCCAGTTATGTTTACACAGTGCCATTCTATTTCTGTGGTTAGTCGATGTTATTTGGTTGTGTGAGTTTCTTACAATAAATAGTTTTAGAGTTTTATTTAATTTTGTTTTCAAGCATGTGGCGAAGCTCTCTGGAGTATGCAAATAAATGAAGTAAGTCAAGGTCTCATATAATGATCCTTCTGTGCTTCTAGTTATGTTTACACAGTGCCATTCTATTTCTGTGGTTAGTCGATGTTATTTGGTTGTGTGAGTTTCCTACAATAAATAGTTTTAGTGTTTTATTTAATTTTGTTTACAAATTCGAGTCAAATTTTACATGTATTACATGAATATTTACAATATACGTTCTATTTAGATACGGAAAAAATATCACCTAAAGAATAACAATAGACTAGAAGAAGGTCGAACAGCACACGGCCGAAATGTAAATATCAAAGTTGATGAGGACTGTTAAAGTACCGGTAATATTACTTGTCTCAGAAGCTGTAAAGTTATTCATAGTAGAATCATTTTTGAAGCAAAATGCGAACATTAAGTGAATTGGAGGAACAATTATAAAAACACACGCGTTCAGTACAAATTTATTACTGAAACTAAAACAATGAAGAAAAATTCATCTTTCACACTAAAAAAGGTCACAACATACATATATACATACACATGAAATAAACATACGCATTAATTTATTAATGTCATATGCAGTTTCTGTTGATATTTTAAAATAGCGCTGCTGCTGTTTCCTTCAACGTCTTATAGCTTACACATAAAATAAACACATACATTAATTTATCATTAACGTCATACCCATCACCACTGTTGCCATCGCTCTCTTCTATGTACAGATGGAAAACCAATGTGCATACATTGAATGTAAATATTTATAATCCAACAAGGATAATTGTCCGAAAAAAAAAATGTAAATAATATTTTGGAACTTTTTAGATGAGGATTGATAATTTGGATTATTTGGACTACTGTTCTCATCTTGGATGTTATTCTCACAACGTTTCAGTCGATGTAACCTCCAATCTTCTTCAGGTGCGTCTTGTCAAACATGTGAACTACACATCTAAAATAAGAATTGAAGGCTCTTAAAATTCATACTACTTCATAAGAACCCGTGGCACAAGCTAAGAGGAATAACTTTTACTAAAATAATAAGAATTATTCTTTTAGTTGATTTTCATTTTTATTAAATAAAAACAGGTTCAATTGGAGCTTAGACACATAATACAAATGACAGAAATATTTACGTTTTAACGTGATGGATCTCAGGCAACACCGAATCGGAACAGCTAGTATAACATAAAACGAGTCTTCCCATTGAACACAATGTAACACGTTCAATGTCGTTTCATCATTCAAAATGTACATATATACAAATGTGTGTACATCTTATGTTATGGAATTTGTCCACAAGGACCTGTGGTGCAACAGATAAAAATGCTAAGTAATATAACCAGTTCTAAGTGACAGTCTTTTAGAGGTTGAAGGTTCAATCCCCAGTACAGGCGATACTAAATACACAATTACGAATTACTTAAAACTTTTACCCACTCATGGCTGATGGAACGAGAGCTGTGGATTAAATAAAGGGTCCCATTCGAAATTCCGTACAGATTCCCGAGTTCAACAAGACATATCTGAAGAAGGTCGGAGGTTTCATTGTGAGAATAACATCCAAGATGAGAACAGTAGTCCGAATAATCCAAATAATACCAATGCAAATAATGGTAACTCTTTGTCTCAAATATTCAGATAAAAATTCGCAAATCAAACTGTAGGTATGTAAATCCCTTGAGAGGATTAAGGCATTCCTTAAATTAAACGAGAAGAAACGAAACACAATCTCTCTGACTAAGACCAACTAATATACAATGACAATGACAAATACTTATCGTTGCTTTCTGATAAGACCAGTCTTTGTTGGTGATTGTGAGAAAGATAAAAATAAACAATCAATGCTAAAGTCCGTTGAAAGGACGAGATATAATTTTGATCTAATGATATTTCAATGCAGGTAGAATCAATAGTTGCTTTGTTGTTACCCGTGGGTGGGCAACTCGCTTTCATTTTTATTTTATCAAATCGTTTTCTTATAAACTGAATGTTTTTGCAACCAAACACTTTGTTGACGGAGGTCATATCTTTGCTTTGTTTACGTTAGTCAGAAAGAAAGCGGTTCAGTGACATATTTGCAGAGGTTTGACGTCTTGATTGCTCTAGCAAAGCTGAGAAGGATGTAGTACGGGTGGTCTGATCCAGGTGGCACCAGAACAGCAAGTGGAAAAATCAGTTATTGGAAAAAATATACGGATAATTCAACATTCGTTAATTAATTAATTAATTAATTAATTTTATTTTTTACTACTTTTACCACTTACAAGAGCCAAAAGCCACCCGAGGATAAGGGTTAATGCATTGAGAAATTAATTTTTTTTTATTCACTCCCAAAGAAGGCATATTGCGATTGAGGCGTAAGGGGCTATTGTGATAGGGCCCAGATTTTTAGGCGGGGGGAGAAATCAGGGTGAGAATTCGGGCAGCAAAATGTTTGTTCACATTACATTTAAATTTCTGCATGTAGGTACGGTTGGGGAAACAGGGAGCAGGAAGGAGATTCCAAAGGCAAGCGGTCCTAGGAAAGAAGTTATCAAAGCAAAAAAACCTTTAGCATTTACGGACCTCTACAGTGAAGGGGTAGAATTTAGCAGCTAGTCCGGTGGGTCGGTGGTATTTTCATTTAGTGAAGTAAGTTCATTGGAGCACATTCCGTGGAAGTACTTATAAAATAAGCACAGGGATGCAACTCTATGGCAATGCGACAGGGGTTGGAGATTAAATATTCTTATTGTATTCACATTATTGCAGTTTTTTTTTTTGTACTTATCCAGATTAGGACGCAAGCTAAAATCGACTTGGCATTGGTTAGGGTTAGGGTTAGGGTTAGCTCCTAATCTGGATAAGTACATTTTTTTTGTATAAAATGTTATTATTGTGCCCGATTGTATTTCCCCACCGTGCATCCAGTGCTAGTATATCATGGATACACTAATATTAAAATGTATATGTAGGAGTATTAGAAGGCTATCATAATGCAAGAAATGGAAATATGTCGGCGTTGAGAAGTAAACAAGTGATTTTAATTTATATATTTTTTTCAAAAAAATTTTTATAATTTTTTTTCTCCTATATAGCAAATCTTACTTGATTAGGCAAGACTTCAACACTGTGATGTAATGTGTGTGACCGTGTTCCATAATATATTTTGAGAAAGACTTCTTTGTCAAATGTGAGGTGTTTCAAATCTCAAAAACACGTGTGGAATGGCAATATTGCTTATAACGCAGTAATCTTAATATCCGCAGCAAATGTAATAAAACTAAAACTATAACTGATTTTTTTTTTCGTTTTTTAAAATTTTAATTACTTAATTTTTTTAAATTTTTTTTTCTGAATATTTTATATTAATTTTTTAGATGAGGATTAATAATTTGTATTATTTGGATTATTCCCATTTCAGCTGATGTAACCCCCGACCTTCTTCAGGTGAATCTTGTCGAACTCTGGAATCTTTATGTCGAACTCTGGAATCTTTATGTCGAACTCTGGAATCTTTATGTCAAACTCTGGAATCTTTATGTCGAACTCTGGAATCTTTATGTCAAACTCTGGAATCTTTATGTTGAACTCTGGAATCTTTATGTCGAACTCTGGAATCTTTATGTCGAACTCTGGAATCTTTATGTCGAACTCTGGAATCTTTATGTCAAACTCTGGAATCTTTATGTCGAACTCTGGAATCTTTATGTCAAACTCTGGAATCTTTATGTCGAACTCTGGAATCTTTATGTCGAACTCTGGAATCTTTATGTCGAACTCTGGAATCTTTATGTCAAACTCTGGAATCTTTATGTCGAACTCTGGAATCTTTATGTCGAACTCTGGAATCTTTATGTCGAACTCTGAAATCTTTATGTCGAACTCTGGAATCTTTATGTCGAACTCTGGAATCTTTATGGAATTTCGAATGACATTCTTTATTTACTTCATGGGGGTAGCTTGCTCTTGTTCCATCAGCTATGACCGGGTAGAAGTCTTAAGTAATTCGTAATTATATTCTTAGTATCGCCCGTACTGAAGATTGAACCTTCAACCTTCAGAAGACTGTCACTTAAAACTGATTCTTACTTTGCACATATCTGTTGCGGCACGGGTCCATGCAGACAATTCTAGTATGAATTGTAGGAGCCTTAAACCTATTCTTGTTTTAGATGTGTAATATTACTACTTATTACTATATACATATATTAATGGTGTTCTAATCTATTATTTATAATTAATAGTTCCCATATTGCATTAAATTCTATATCTACTTAGGAGGCCGCTGTCGCCCAACATATGCGCTACTTCTTTAAGTTGTGTTACTCTCCACCGTTCTTCTCTGTCTATAATTTTTACTTTATCCTATGAGGGTAGATTGTTTTATTTTTCCCTTCATATGTGGTCAGCCGTACCCGACTTTTCAATATCTCCACGTATTACGACTTTCTGGTGTTCTTCTTGACTTACTTTTAGTGGGCAGCATGTCTCATATTTTTATATTTTTCCACGGAATTTCATACACACAGTTCTTAGTCATGGCTTTTTCTGTAGGAGGTTTCACTTGCACAAGATGTTTTGGAGAGTTGAATCGCTCCTGAATACTGCCCTGATTTATATGGATTACATATCATCTGAATTTTGTCAGACAAGCCTTTTATATAATACAAACGAATGCGAAAATTGGCCTCTGAAGGATAGAGGATAATACTCTCACTCTCTCTCTCTCTCTCTCTCTCTCTCTCTCTCTCTCTCTCTCTCTCTCTCTCTCTCTCTCTCTTCCAATACTGAAAAATAAATGTTTACTTGTTCAAGATAACCTAATATTTCACGTTTCAAACCACAGGCTAATTAATGTAGAAAGCACATATTAACATGTCATTGTGGATATAATGTATACAGTGATACCCGAGAACTTGAACGACCCAGTAATTAATCAACTCAGAATCTGAACGATTTTTTGAAGATACTTCTCCATTATCTGAACAGTTGGAACTTGAACAGAAATAAAGGCGGCTGTACCGTATGGAATTACATTGTATGCTTTTGTTTTGATATAAAGAAAAATGCCCTATTAGACTTTTAACATGTCATTAGTATCAAAATAATTCAAATCAATAACTTTTCTCCTCCTCTCCTCCTCTCCCTCCCTCTCTCTCTCCAAAATCAAGGGCCATCTGCATCCCCCACTTAGATAAATGTGAGGTAACTATTTACAGTTCTAGAGAAAACAAATAAGTAGCTCTTTTTATTTTTTTTCTTTAATCCTTTCATGCATAATTTTTTACAGAGATTCTACATACCTGGTCTAACTTGTTCTTGAACCACATGGAGGCAAAACGTATTCCTCGATGTCCCTGACTTAAAAAAAAACAAATATAATTGTCCAATCAAAATTTATGATAATTAATAACAACTTTTCTATTTGTTGTTGTGGAAAGGATTAAAATTTTTAAATTTAGATTTTCCTTTCAAAAACCGGCATATTCAGTGAAAAAACAAAAATCGCTGCCATGCGGTATGCTTTCACCTACATCTGCCGCACCTTTGAGATTAAAACCATTTTCACACCTAAACTCAAGGTGCTTTTCTGGAGCCGATTGAAATCTTTAAATAAGGTGAGGTTTTCGTCAAGAAGGGGAAGGTTGAAAAAATCAGCACACAGAACCAGAGGACAACATTTTGACCTCCCTCACAGCTTTGGGGCTCGTCCGACTACGATTCATATTCAACTCATGCACACACACATGCTTACACACCCTGCTGACAAAAAGTGGCACACGCACAAGTGCCTACACGCCCTATCAATTCTTAACTTACGCATGCATGCACACATGCACATTCATACAACTACGCATCCTGACAAAAGGCGACACACACATTAATACACTTACGCATTCTAACGCAAAGCATCACACAAATGTCTATACCGTCACACTCACATACGCACTCATAAATTGCAGGTGTAAACATTGTATTGTTTATTTAACTGAACATTTCAAATGAGCAATTAATATCTTGTATTTTACATATATATAAATATCTTTAGCTTTGAATAATGTTTCCTTTTTCCATTCTTCCTTCGTTTCAACTTTCATGTATGTTTCTCGGTTTTAACCATTTTAATAACAATTTTAAGGTAAGTATGGATCTTAGCATTTTCTCTAAGACACAACCTCTTAACAAGCTAGGGTCCGTGTTGCTACAGTCTTTTCCAAAGAATGAGAATTTGAAAATCTTAAATACAAAAGAAACCCATCATCATTTTCGGTTAACGTCCGTTTTACATGCTGGCATGTGTGTGACGGCTTTTACAAATTGACTTCAAAGGAAGGGTCTTACTAACCACCACACTTAGCATTTTATTTTTCAGCAATCTCTGTTGTTATTTAGCCCCCCCCCCACCGATGAATTTATTCATATATTTTTTGTAAATAAAATACGTTAAACCATTGGGGATAATGTTAAGTAGGTTTTACCCATAAAGTGAATGTGGTATTTTGGTGACTGAAACTAGTTTAGAGAATAGATCAAGAGGACGACAGCCGACTCCCCCTCCAATCCCAACCAATTTTGGCATTGTGCCACATCTTATTTTATAAAGAAAATTTACTACATTGTGAACTTTTGTGTAAAATTTTAAAGATAAATAAAATCTCTGGCCAGGTCTTTATTTATCCTTCTTTCTCTCAAATCCATCCTTATCACTTTCTCCCATGTTTTCTTTGGCCTTTCTCTGCTAACAGATCCTGCTACCGCAAGTATTCTACATCTATTAACACAAGAATTCTCATCCATTTTTTCAACGTGATTATACCAATTAAGTCTCCTGTTTTGCACACACCTACCTATACTGATCAGATTTAATCTTCCTCTGAGGTCATCTGATCTAAGCCTATCTTTAGATCTGATGAGCTTAGAGGAAGATTTAATCTGGAGAGTATAGGGAGTTATTTGCAGAACAGGAAACTTATTTGTTTGTTTTCACTAAAACTTGAAATATTACTTTTCTACACAAGAAAAAGTCTAAATAAAATAGAAGTAGAATCGTGTTTACTGCAGCCATTTGCAAAATCTTTCCCAAAGAATGAGAATTTGAAAATTTCTATTACTAAATTTTGGCCATTTATCACATTGACAGTGAGATTAAAACGTCAAATTTATATGCGAAATAGAACAATAGTTTTCTAACATACTAATAATGTGTATGCGATCGACATCATCAGGTTAACTAATTTTCATATTGTTTTGCAAAAGAACATCACATTAATTCACCATTTGTTCTCGTTGTTTTTTTAATTAAATGATTGTTTTCATTTTATTTGAACTCATGATTCTATTAAAGCATATTTTTATATCGTGGATAGAAACTTAAGCTTTTGGGTGAAAAGAAACTTTTCAGTCTGGTCAGGTCAATTTATTTAATAAAGTCCCCCACCACCAAAACACACACACACACACACACATCGTGGCGAAGAAAACACATCAGTAAGTATACCTCCACCCACATTAATTTCATTATGAAATTAAATTCTACCATAATGCATTTTGGTTCAACAAAAGCAAAGCTCCCCCCAACACACACTCACCGCAGCTAAGCAAACAAGTCAGTAAGTATCACTCCATCCACATACAAATAAGTCTTTACAAATATTTTCATATCGTAGATAAATGTTTAGCATTTTGGGTGAAAAGAGTATTTCCAGGCCTTTCTGGTGAATTTACATCCGGGAGTTACGATTCTTGGTTTCCTTAATTTTTCTGGGCAATGCAGTGGCACCGGTTACACTAGTCTTAAATAAAAAAGAAATTACTTGTTTGTTTTCTTTAAAACTAGAAATAATATTTTATCTATACAATAACAAGCCTGCATAACATAAAATTATAATCTTAGTTACTTTACTTTAGTTACCGAGGATTGTTATTCGAAAAATGATACATGGATGCAAATGATTATTTTTGTTGAATGCCGTGAGTCCTTGATGCAAAACAACAAAAGAAGTTTTGTTTTGCTTTCACTTGTTTGCGATCTATCAAAACAAATGTGTGTTAAGCATCGATATCTGCTGATTAACACTTTCTTGAGAGGAAAATGTTTTGAATATGAAGTGCATTCAAAAACTATTCATACTCAAGTTATCTACAAACGTGCATTTTTTTGGAAAAAAAAGGTTTTCTTTGTAAGATATTTAGAGATTTGTAATTTTTTTTGTAAAGTCTTGAGAGAAACAGGAATTGTCAATTGATGAATGTGGGTTAGCAAGTGGCTAATTGCTTTGAATAAGTAGAGTTTGATTAAAAAATAGTATAAATTGGAATACAATCACCGACCATGATTACAGAATAATGAGGGAGAAACCAACTGAAGAGAGCAGACGGGTTTTGGATTCATTGTTCTGCTACACAATTTAAGAATAGCAATAATCAAATAATGGTTAATGAAGCATTAAATACCCCCCCCCCAAAAAAAAACCCTGAGTAATAAAAAGTAAATCTCTAGTTATCTCCCCCTGTTGTCACTTCTGTTTGAATCATGTCAATCATTAATCATAACTTTTGTTTGATTTTAGCAGAAAATTGAGTATTTTTAGATAATTTTCAAGAGCAATTGTTGCCAATTTGAGGTGTATTTTTCAGTCATTAAAACCAGAGTTTTCATCATCAGTATTTGTTTCATGTAAATGACCATAAATCATAACATCTAAGTTTTTGAAAAAAAAAAAGAAAGAAAAAGATACTTGCAAAAAAATAACATTTTAAAGCATTTTAGCCCACTGGGGGTTTGGTTGGTTGTTTTGTTTTATGGCATATCAACTCTGTTTGGGTTATTTAATGCCGAATCTGGCCATTTTGGTAAAAGTTTTTATGCTTCAAGTTCTTTATATCTTCAAATGTTTATTCATGGTTTTTGGTTCGGTTGTTTGGTTTTACGGCAAATCAACTCTTTTCGGGTTATTTAATGCCGAATCAGGTCATTTTGGTAAAATGTGATTGTTTTGTTTTATGGCATATCAACCATTTTCAGGTTATTTAATGCTGAATCCGGTCATTTTGGTGAATGATTTTTATGCTTCAAGTTCTTTATATGTTTAAGTATTTATTCATGGTGTTTGGTTGAGTGAATGGGGGAAAGAGAGAGAGAGAAGGAAGAGGGGAGGAGATAGGAAAAGAGGAGAGGGAAAGGGGGAGGGAAATTATTGTTTTTTGTTTTGGATTTTGCAGAACATGATTGAGTTCTGCAAAAAAAACAATAAAACATCAATGTTTGGTGCATTTTGAGTCAGGAAGTCAATAACTTGATTTGGTAGCGTAGGTTTTATTTGACCCATAGATGGAGCCCTTACAGGTACTACCACTCCAGGCCAGAGTGGACCTGGATGCCATGTCAACTAAAGGGTAACTCCACATTCCCCATAGCTCCCAAATGGAGGCCTCACTACTGGATGTCTTTTAAGGTCATACTCAGGACCCCACTGGGGGATAAACCAGTTTTTCTGAAAAATGTGGCCTAGCTAGTTTTCTGTGTTCATGGCCGCATATAACTTCACGCAAAATCTAGTGAAAAACTAAGAAACCAATTTTGAGAAAATCAGGAGACTAACAGAAAGTGACACAAGCAGTCCTTTTACAATTAACATGTCGAGTCATGATCTACATATCATGTTGTAACCTAAAACTATAAAAAAATACACACATATATATATATATATATATATATATATATATATATATATATAAAGTTTATACAATAACTGTTGTTTGTACAGCAGCATTGACTCTAGGTTCAGACATGGTTTGGGGGTTCGAAGCATCATTACAACTAGCCCAAAGCACTCTCGCAATATCTTACAATACTACCAGACTGTGTTGGATTGTTGTCACTCTGGGATTGCCATACCCGTGCCGATGCAGTTAGAGTCCTTTACTAAGATCAAAAAACTTTATGAATAACATTTTACAAGGAAAGCAATGGTGGTATTAATTTTCTATTAGTTTTGTTTTTTTTAACAATAATATCGTAGAATCGGGCATTTATGAACATTTTTCTTTTATATAGGAGTGATAAATGAAAAATACTTTTGTATTTATTCATTTAGATAAGTTAATACAATAATTTATTTGTACAGCACCATTGCTTCCAACAAAGCCTTCATCAGATGATGACTCTGGCTTCAGACATGGTTTAGGGGCCCAAAGCATCATTACCACTAGCCCAGAGCGCTGTAGCAATTTATCACAATACTACCAGACTGTGTTGGATTGATGTCACTCTGGGATTGTTATGTCCATGCCGATGCAGTTAGAATCCTAAAAATAGGAATAATCGAATAATGGTTAGAGAAGCATTGAACCCCCCCCCCCCATCGCAACGGCATTAGTTGTCTCCCCCTGCGATCACTACTATTTGAATAATGTTTCCCTTGAATTAAAAAAAAATAGCAAAGTCACATGGAGCAAGCTCAGGTGAATACAAAGTGCACACAACTGAATGATCTGAAAAGGAAGATGTATAAACAGAAGCATGTGGAAAAAAAAATGCAATGGTTGCATAAAGTTAGTTTTATACTTCCAAAATATTGTGTTAGATGATAACGCAATCCACCTACACCACTTTTGCCCATAGCTCACACAGAACAAAGCACAGCCAATCTCGTTACTTTTCTGACAAACCTTATATGTATTATTTATGTATACAAGTGCAATACTAGAATCAATAATAACCAAATAAAACCGTTCCATTTCAAGAAATAAAAACAAATTCACAGCCCCGAAAGGACAGTAAATCAAATCACATCAAATTTATTGGCAAAAAATAGCAAAGTGCAACAAGCCATGTAAAAAGGCAGTTAGAAAACGTCTACATCTACAGTCTGAATGTTTGTTTCAGGCGATTTTGTAGCAGACTGAAATAGGATCTATTTCTTCTCGTCCCCTGTGAGCAAATTGGTCATACGCTGACCAATCGGCTTGCAGGGCGTATTGATATCAACTGTCCCCTCATGGACTATTTTCTACCACCTGGTCAGTTGAAGAATTCAGTAGAGAGAGAAATAGGCCAGCAACGAAGAAACATCTCTCTCCTGCCTTTCCCCTGCATCGTTCCAGCAGCAGCCATCTCCACTAGGAATATATTTGCTGACGACCCGGCCGCCTCTTTTCTTCACTGGGACACACTTCCAACCCTCTGTTAAATAAACCCTTTTTTGTTGCCTGTTACTCGGTTGTTGTTCGTTCAATTGATTTTGTGCGATAAATGTAAGGAAGGGACCCCCCCCCCCCCTTCAATTACAATTTTAACCTGAATATGGTAGGTATCATCTGCTAGGTTGTTCCACAGAGCAGAAATATGGACAGAGAATTCTGCCTTTCTTTTAAAAGCGGAAATAATATATCTTTTGCTGGGTCGCATGAAGACCGCACCTTGATGCTGGGGTAAAAAGATCTGCGAAAGGTAGATTTAAATTTCCGTTGATGAGAATTGTATGCCAGAATCGGGTCTCCTCGCATCCTACACTGCTCAAGTGAGAGGTAATCATCTAAAGACCAGCAACAATGATGCATCCAGTGCCGCTTGGAACTATTTGGATAGCTGCAAGCTGATCACAGCTTCAGGCAGCGTGTTTCATGGCCCACTGACCCAAACTGACAATTCAGCTAAAATTGTCTCAGGTACAGCTGCTCTGAATTTCGATGAAGCCCTCTTGGTGGAGCTGGTGTGAAGAAAAGAGCACACAACAAATTGTTGTTGTTGCACATGATGTTAAAAGCAAGGATGAGATCTCCACGCAGCCTTCTACGCTCCAGCAAGTACAGGTTGAGGGCCTCCAGTTGTTGTTCGTAGGACTTAGTGTGGAGCCTGTGAATCAATCATATCGCCAGCCTCTGAACTGGCTCCAAGTGTTAAATATCCTGAGTGAGATAGGGGATGAAGCCTGGCTGCTATATTCCAGAATGGGTTCAACCAGAGATACATACAAAGGAAAGAAACATGTCGGCTGTCACAGTATCAAAGAAGCGTTAGATGAGAAAGAGCACACCGCGGGCCTTATTTGCCACCTGAATGCATTGGACAGTAGGTGTAAAGAAGGAATCAATCACAACACCCAAATTTTTGGACAGCATCATCTCGTCCAGAATCAATCAGCTAGGTTCGAAATCAAGTGGTGTGCTGAGACTTGCTAATTAATTCAAAACTTGGGGACAATGACTGATATTTGCTTGTGGGTTAATACAAAATCGCTTTGTTGGGTGGAGGTCACTGACCTTTGGTTTAAAGCAATGCTGCTTTTGAATAATATTCTGAGTTTTGATTACAGACAGGCAAACACCGAATCTCCATTATAATATGATTATCTTTACCACAAACAAAATAAAAGAATAGAAAGCTTGTGTCAAACTAATGAACATGTGTGTCTTTCTATGTCTAAGTAGGTACCTAGTTTGTGTATTTGTTTATTTAATTTATGTTGGCTGCTTTTTCAATAAAGGTTTTACGATACATGTAGTAGTGTGGACCGTAGCTTGGACTTTTGTTGCATCTTAGAAAATGTGCTAAGATCCATGCTGACACTTAAATTGTCATAAGAGTTGAAAAATGGATGAAAACAGATAAAAACATAAATATTGGATAAAAGAGATAGAACATGTTTAACAAACACAAATATATTTATATATGTACAAATTTACAATTATTTGAAAGTTATTTTATGTGTGTAAATGTTAATTTGAAAAGTTGGGTTGTCATATTGTAGAAAGTTTGGAGTGAGAAAAGTGTTAGAAGTGAATCTGTGTATACGTTTGTTTCCTGTTAGTGTGTATATGCGTGTGACAGTGTAAGAGAATTAGGCATTGTGAGTGGGTGGGTGTCACCTTTTGTCATTGTGGTTTCTCTCTTTATTTTTTATTTTTCTTATCTTTCTGTATTTGCTGGAGATGGGGCATCCTACCAGATGCCAGACATTCACCGGCTATTTCAGACACTCCAGCCTAAAGATCTTTTTAAAATTCTAAGTGCAGTTGTTTGTATTTCTCTTGCACTCGGTTCACCGGGTATACTCGCCAGATAGCTTTTAAAATTCTTTTCCATTAGTCCTGTTGCTCCTATAATTACTGGTATGATGGAGATTTTCCTAAGATTCCAGTTTCTTTTCATGTCGTACATAAGACTTTGGTATTTCGTAATCTTTTCTCTTTCTGCTCTGTTCAATCCTGCATCATTAGGGACACTGACTTCAACTAGGGTTGCTACTTTCTCCCTTTTGTCCTATATTACGATGTCAGGTTTAACAGCCCCGTTTTCTAGATATGCAGCTGTAGAGATTGCATAGTCATAGTGGATGGTGTATAAATTATTTCCAACTGTTCTTTCTGGTATATGCTCCCAAGACTTGCTACTACACTGGATATTCAACTTTTTACAAATAGTCCAGTGAAGACATTTACACACTCCGTTGTGTCGCATTGTATAATAGCCATCCCCCAGGAGAACCTTACAACTGGATGTCAGGTGGCTCACACTCTCTACTTCTGTGTGGCAGAACCTGCACTTGTAATTGTTGCTGAGACCACTCATCTTTTTAAAGGCATTGGTCATCAAGCCTTGATCTTGAGCAGCCATTATCATTCTCTCCTGATCATAGTGGAGAGATCCTCTTTTCAGCCAGTCTACAGAGCCTTCCTTATCTATATATTCCTGAGATAATTCATCTAGGAAATACTTAGCACGTTGTTGGTTGGCCCATTCTTCCAGTTTTCTGGAATGGAAGGTCTTGGTGTATTTCTGACGGCTTTTGCGAGATATTTCTGTGGCAGGATTGTTGTCTGTTTCTACCTCATTTGTAAGACAATCCTGCCCAAAATGTTTGGCCGGTTTTGTGATAGAGGTCGTTCTGCTTGCTCTGGTTTCTTGATGTTGGCATACCATCATAAGGTTTGGGTTCTGGGAGCTCATCAGATATTGGCCGGTGCTCACAATAGTGGCTCGATGTTGATGGTCAATTTCTGAGAGATCCATACCCCCTGTTTCTCTTGGGAGATACAGCCTTGGTAGACATTGGTTTCTGTACGTCTTGTGCGTTTGTGTATGACAGTGTGTGTGTGTAAATCACTTTAGTAGGCGTTGTGTGTTTGCTGCGTTTGTCTGTGTGCGTATATGTGTGATAATGTTTTAGTGAGTTGAGAGTATTTGTTCTCCCTAGCCCCTTAGGGCAGGGAAGCTGAGTGTAATATCGTGTTAACAGACTGTCTTGTCTTTTGGCCCAACTGTTTGACTTTTGAAAATTCTGGTCCTTAAATATTTAGTTATTTGCTCCCAAAAAGTGATTTTTACTTTGGCCGCGAAAAATGATTTGTAAGTGAGAACAGGGTCACATGATCGCTATTTTTTCTTTTTAAAAAAAAATATTACTGTGGAAGCCATTTTTTGTACGAAAGTGTAATTACTTTTTTCAGATATAATTTTTGGGCGTGTGTTGCACACACTGTTGGTCAATTAATAGAATTGAGATACATGTCGATCCTTTCTGGGTTATTTAATGCTGAAATACAATATCCAATGTATATGATTTATTGTAGACATTTCAGTGAATACAAGTTGGTGTTTTGCCAAGAGATGTGAGACATTGTTGGTTCATACATTTTCAATCAATTAGATTCGATTAGATTTAAAAAAGAATAGTATTACTAAACATCGTAAAATACGTTTTCTAGATGCATAAAGGGTGGTCTTCAGTGATGCAACGTCCTCACTGTCGATTTCGGGTTTTACAGATAGAAACCCTTACCTGACTCCAGGATTGTATCAGGCCACCACCTTGAAAGCGTTTAGCTACACACGTCGACACTGCAAAAATTTTAAAGTGACAAGCTTCGACCGTTCTTATGGAGACATGTCCGTCAGCATTAACCAATGAGAATAGTTCTTATTTCTCTTGCTTCTATATATAATAATGCTTTCCCTCCCTTTTTCCTGTTTCGACTAAGTTATCTTCCCCTGGATTCGCGTTCCGGTGAGTTGGTCTTTTCAGTAGAACTAGCTAATTAATTTAATTGTTACATTTGAAGCAGGGTGATCGAACAAGTGATCTTATTCAATTTACTTTATTCTATTTGGGAGAAAAATAACCTTGTATGTCAACTAGCTGACTGACTGACTCTTCGTACACAAATCTTTTATTTTTAATATCAGAACTAAAAAAAAACGTTACCCACTAGAAGAATTAATCCTATGCACATTAATACTAGTATCTCTTTACCATAACACGATAAAAGAATCTTGTGTTCCTATTTACTTGCCTCCTCAGAAGGGCAGAGTCAGACACAAAGTCGATTTTTAATCTGGGGAAATCTAGCTGCTAAAAAAAGGGGCGCTCTGAATTGGGACAAAAATTAAAATTGCCTCCGTTTCGAAAGATTTCTCTTTCACTGACTAAGGACAGAAAAGATGAAGTGTAGTATTAGAACAGATACTACACTTTGCCCATAGCCAAAAGGCTAAACTGACAAAAAATGTCAGCAGAAACTTATGACAAGCCAATTAAAATATATGTATTTATATGTCTAAAGTTACAACAAAATAGGTAGGTATATAGTTTTTTTTTTAAAAATATTTATTTTGTTTTTAATTTTCTACGTTATTTAATGTCGAAACACAATATCTTGTGTATATCATTAATGTGGTTAACATTAATTTTAAAGGAATCCTACAAAATGCAGCTCGGCACTATTTCAAAACAACTTATTATTGTATAAAACCATTACGTTTTATGTTTATGTTGGACAAAAAATTGTGTAACATATCTAATTCTAATATAATATATCTAATATATCAAGAAATGTCAGTCGAATTCTCAACATTAGACCTATATAGTATAAGAATGAAATGTTTTTAGGCGGCAACATTGGGATGGAAATAAGATGAAAGAAAATACCATGGGTCTTTTATAGTCACGTGGTATCCTAAATTCCTCATGGGGCAAAAGGAAGGAAATAAGTTTTTTACAACTCCCACCTTCCCACGCCAATTGTCTAAAACTTACGACTTATTGCTAAAAATTGCAATCATAGCATTCCATCTGATAAATCGATATTTGATTCTGACTAGTCATTTCTTCTTGTGGCTTGTGCCATCATATTCCTAAAAGAAACTAAAATGTAGTTCGAGATAATTCCTTTCAGAAAATTCGTTATCCTGCTCGAAGGAAGCCATCTTTGTTGTCAGCAGTAAATTTGATCTATTACTGAACTTATTATTAATACCTATAATGTAAGCAAAAATATAATTAAAAAAATAAATAAACCTATTAAGATTTTTACTTAATAATGAAACTAACAAAAATACCTGCGTGGGGTCTTATCCAACATGGTGCGTGCGAATGTGAGCTTGTACAATTTTTGATCGAAACACATTAAATATAATGGTTTTATACACTAATAGGTTGTTTTGAAATAGTGTCGAGTGCTTTTTGCTAATATTCATTATTCATTGTAAACAGTTCATTGAACACAAGATGTTATGTAACCCAGAGGTGACGGGAAATTGTTTGTTCATACATTTCCCATCGGTATTAAGTGTAAAAGGAGAGTAGAAAGTGGATCTTTGGTTTACTTTCTGCAACCTCATAACTCTCACTTCTCTTATTTTGTCCTTTAGTCTTCACATTTCATGAGCGATGTTTCTGACAAAGGGGGAACAATTGCTGTTTTCTAGCTCGGAAACTATCCATCTAAAACTTATCATTGGCTAGTTTTTTTTTACCTTGAAGTAGTATTTTTTTTTTAGCTCCTTACATCAAGTGGCTTCATGCTTTGTCTGGAGCGATTTCCATTAAAAAAAAACAACAAAAAAACAATATTGCTAAACATTTGTTTGAAAATACAATAATTCATTTCAATTCTGAACACATTCTTTCTCTTCCGGCTAATTAAATCCAGAACAACACTTCATTTATCAAATGTCGAATTGAGGTTGAATATCGTTTGTGATTCTCTGTTATTTTCTTACTGAATAAGGACATCCGTGTGAGTTATTTCAAACAAAATAGGGGTTTATCTTGGAGTAAATAAAGAGACCCTCCCCAAATCCATTATAACATGTGTCAACACAAATCAGACTCTTCTTTGTAGTAGATGACCCACCATTAATCTTTGCAGAATGTGGGCAGGTTCACTTTTTTCTTTTACCCTACAAGAAATAAACAAACACTGACCGGAATACCCTCCTATCTCTCTGTCTCTCTCTCCATTGTCTTAGCACTTTGTCAGATACAATGCCTGTATTTACTAACCCCTTGCTTATATGATCTCTTTTCCTTTCTTTCCCCCTCTCTCTATCCTTTCTCTCTTTCTCTGGATTTTTTTTCTTTGCACTGTGTCAGCTACAGTGCTATTTTTTATTACTTATCCTTTGCCTCTCCCTCTCTCTCTCTCTCTCTCTGTCTTTGTTTCCATTGTTTTAGCACTGTGTCAGCTATAGTGCATTTATTTGCTTATCCTTTGCTTATATGATCTCTCTCACTTTCTTTCTCTCCCTCTCTATCCCCCTCTCTCTGTTTCCATTGTTTTAGCACTGTGTCAGCTATACGCACACCTGGATACGACGTGCAAAATTGTCAATAACTCTTATACACGACTCTCTTGACACTACCCCGATTTGGGTTGTGATGGTCTTTTTCAGTTCAAGAATATTCTGTGGGTTGTTTTCATAGACATTATCTTTGAGATAGCCATATAGATAAAAATTTGGAGTTTTACGGTCTAGTGAGTAACTGCAACTCACTTTTATAGAGTCGCCCCATATGTTCCAATTGTAGCATTATATGGGGAGTTCTTTGCTCCCCACCAGATGGCAAGTAATCTTATTGTTGGCAGAAAACAACTATTTCGTGTTAACATGTTGTAAGTAGCTGCTCAATGGATAGTGATGTCTACTTGTAAAGGTGGCCGTAGTGGTGATGTGGCAGGCAAAGTTTTTATGTCTTTCACTTTCCTTATAGCTGTATTAATAAGATAACAAATAGATAAAACACACCAAGGAATTTTTTGTTTTATTTGGTTTATTCAGACTACTATTCTCATCTTGAGTGTTATTTTCACAACGTTTCGGTCGATGTAACCTCCGGCCTTCTTCAGGTGTATCTTGTCGAACTTGGGAATATAAAGTACTAAGTAAAATTCAGTTCTAAGTGACACTCTTCTGAGGGTTGAAGGTTCAATTCTCAGTGCGGGTGATACTAAGAATACAATTGCAAATTACTTAAGACTTCTACTCGGTCATGGCTGACGGGACTAGAGCATGCTACCCCAATGGATTAAATAAAGGGTCCCGTTCGAAATTCCGTATAGATTCTCGAGTTCGACAGAAAGATTCCCGAGATCAACAAGATACACCTGAAGAAGGTCAGAGGTTACATCAGCCGAAACGTTGTGAGAATAACACTCAAGATGAGAATAGTAGTCCGAATAATCCAAATAATACAAATTATCAATCCTCATCTAAAAAAATTAGAAATATAAGAACATTTTTGCTCAATGACGTCATGCTCTTTTATGTTTTATTCTTTTACACATTACATAAGTTTCTCCCTGCCTTTTCCTCGGAGGAGCGAACAAAGACAGAGCCTTGGCAAAAGGTGTCTGAATCCAGTCAGCTCACCTACCAAAAGAAAAGGACATTTTCTCTCTTATTTGCCATGTCTCACTTTAGATTTCCTATTCATGACGTCATATCCTGACATGTAGCCCTAACTCTAGTTTTTTTTAACTTCTAATAGAATCGTCCACTTCTCTACTTACTGTAACTTTATGTGGAAAATACCGTTTTTAACACTATATCTTTTGAGTACTGTTATTATATTTTAGCTGGTGGATGTCTGTCCCATTTGAGGGTTCTTGATAAGGTGCAGAAACGTATGTGTAATTTGATTGGTCCCACCCTTTCTTCTTCTTTGCACCCTCTCTCTCACAGACGTGATGTTGCTAGTCTCAGTCTTTTTTATAAATACTATTATGGCATGTGTTCTTTAAAATTGTCTGACCTATTCCCTGCTTCCTTTGATCCAGTTCGTGTGACTCGTTGGTCTAGTGGTCGCCATCAATTCGCTGTTTTGATACCTCATTGTAATACAGATTTCTATTTCAGTAGCTTATTTTCAAGAACTGCAGGCTTGTGGAACTCTCTGCCTGCTGACTATTCTTCTCCTACCCATAGCCTTGATCTTTCAAGACTAAGGCCAATAGGCATCTCAGGTCTTTGTGATAATTATCTTTTGTTCTTTCTTAGCTCCTTACATCAAGTGGTTTCATGTCTTGTCTGGAAACATTTCTATAAAAAAAAATGTACACATCCGCATGCGATATCGCTACACATGTATTCTGACGACATTACGAACTAATTCCTGTTTTTTTGTCTCTTTTTCTTTCATTCGCTAATGCGATGTGCTCTTTTCAAGACATGGAGAGATTCCAACTTATGCACAAATCTGAGTAATATAAGTTTAAAAAAAGGTATATAATCACCAAAATGAGGCGCACATGTTAGAATGACATATTTATTTTAGTCTAAGATAAGTAAGTCTAGCTTATAATTAATTCGTCAAAAGTCGTGTAAATATGTCAATTGTTAACGAAGATTTGTATCTCATTTGCCCGGTCCAATGTCAAAGCAAGGGTATAAACGGGCAAGAAGGACAATGAACATCCAAACATGTTTACATACCGTTTGCAATACGTACCTACTTACGAACCTACCTACGTAGCCTACCTAATATGGTATTCTGTGGAATTTTCTGCTAAAAGAATAACATGTATACTATGTTCCTTCTGTGGACTTTCTTGAAGAATAGATGTACACACTGTGTATTATTTGGATTATTCGGACTACTGTTCTCATCTTGGACGTTATTTACACAAGGTTTCAATTGATGTAACTTCCTACCTTCTTCAGGTGCGTCTTGTCAAACTCGGGAATCTATACAAAATTTCGAATAGAACCATTCAATTAACTTGCTCTCATTCCGTCAGCCATGACCGGGTAGAAGTCTCAAGTAATTCATAATTGTATTCTTAGTATCGCCTGTACTGAGGATTGAAACCTTCAACCCCCACATGACTGTCACATAGAACTGATTATTACTTAGCACTTTTATCTTTTGCACCACAGGTCCTTGTGGACAAATTCCATAACATAAGATGTACACACATTTGTATATATGTATATTTTGAATAATGAAACGACATTGAACGTGTTACATTGTGTTCAATGGGAAGACTCGTTTTATGTTATACTAGCTGTTCCGAATCGGTGTTGCCCGAAATCTATCATGTTAAAACGTAAATATTTCTGTCATTTGTATTATGTTCAATATCTAAGCTCCAATTGAATCTGTTTTTATTTAATGAAAATGAAAATCATCTAAAAGAATAATTCTTATTATTTTAGTAAAAGTTATTCCTCTTAGCTAATTTTCTTTTAAGATGATTATGTAAGAATGTCTACATATTGGCGGGCTGTATTAAGTAAATTTAAAAATAAATTGTAGAGAAGTACGTTACTCTATTGCAAATAACATGCTACAACAATAACAATTCAAAATTGGCTAGTCAGAATAAAAGTTTTTATTTGTCAGCTTAAATCCGTCCAACATAATTTTATAGATTATAGTCATCCAGAGATAGGCTGTTTCTCTGTATCACAGCCATTCAGCGTGGCTAGACAGACAAGTACTTCAAGCTAAGCCTGAAATCTAACTTCTTACCCGTATATATATTTATATGTAATCAGTCAATGGAAAATCATAAGCGCACAAGTGGAAGAAAAAATAATAATAGTGAATAAAAAACTGAGAATAAAGAAAAAATAAACTTACAATTTCGTGCCGAATTTATTGGACGATTTTAGAAGCAAAGCAAAGTAAAGTAAATCCCAAATTCAGATTCTATTTAAAGAGGAAGAAAAGAGAAACTAATGTTCAGTCTTTCGTTTCTTTTTCTGTTCTCTCCTAGATACCGGATGTGTGTGAGACAGGCCACCCGCCGGTGTTCAAAGTGACTCCTCTCCACACACATCGAGCCGACAGTTTAACTAAAGAACTCCCCTTTTTTCTTATTTCTTTTCTTTTCCTTCCTGGTACATGTGTACCGGAAATAAAACAGACAACAAGCACACCCATATATGACCTTGAATAGCGACCCCTGGGGTCGGTTTGTGAAATATTAATAATATTAATTTAGTTCACCGTTTACAAGAACTCTGTTCACACTTCATTGAAGGCTAGAAGAAGGAATGGTTCCCAAAAAATTTCTACAAACTATCCCCCCCAAAAAACAAAAAAAAAATACTGGATTTGGGATCTACTTTACTTTGCTTCTAAAATCATCCAATGAATTCGACACGAAATTGTAAGTTGCACGTTTATTTTTTTCTTCATTCTCAGTTTTTTTATTCACTTCTTCTTCTCCAACTTGTGCGCTTCTGATTTTCCATTAACTGATTACACCTGTATACATATAAATATACATCTAAACATGAAGCAAACGTAGACACGATACTCTAATATATATGTATGTATATATATATATATATATATATATATATATATATATATATATATATATATATATATATATATATATATATATTGTATATATTTCAAGTAGGCCGAATTATATATATATATATATATATATATATATATATATGAAGCAATCCAACAAAAGATATAAGCGTCAACTAATATCTTATAATTAGTGAAACATCCGGATAAAAAAACTGAAGCTCAATATACTGGATAGAGCATTAATATTATAATATAAAATGAAGTAATAAAATAAGGTGTCAATCAAATTTTATTAGAATTCAAAGTTCATGCAAAGCATCCTTAAGTCCTTAGCTCATGAGTTTTCAAAGATAATTCTTCTCTTCAGAGGACCATTACCGCAGTTATACTACTACAGGCAATAAAATTACGCTTTGAAAATATATAAAATTATATACACAAATATATAAAAATACATAACATCAAACATATCAATCCAAAAACATACTTTTGTTGAATCCATACAGTCCATCCAGGTCATACAAGTTGAGAAGCATAATCAGGAAGGACATTACTCCAAGATACAAAAAGCAGTCCAAATATGTGAAATTGAAGGGGCCGGCAAGGTTATCCATTCGCGAAATGTGTCCATATTCAATGTTAATGATAAATAAATAAATAAATAAATCAATCAAAATAATACAAAAAGTCCAATCAAAGTTCCGAGATCCCAACATGTGCAAATCTAATCAAATCCAAATTCGTTGTTTAATTAGAAAACCAGCTAAATCCGAATTGAGCAAAACAAGACGGACTCCCATCACATCTAGCCAGAAGAGCGAAAAATATATAAGTGATCTTCTCACCAGACATGACAAATCCCTAACGAACAGAAGGCGATATTAAATTGTCTACATCTCAGAATGACTTCAACGGGTTCAGGATTATGTCTGTCCTACTTCCTGTTTGACAGGTTCAAGAGAAGACAGCAACATACAACCCCGCCATCCATCCCACCCAAATTAGGTTTTCACTGTCTGGGTCAGTAAGCTTATTCCATGTCAAAAGGGAAAGGAGCTAAGAAGTTAAAAAGTTAAAAGAAAACTAAAAGGGAGTTAGGAAAATTAGGTCAAGTCATCACGTACCCATCCAAAAGTATTACTTAAAATCTGGCTTACAGTAAAAAACCGACTTCACAAATCTAGCCCCATCAAGTAATTTAGAATATTTATGAAGTTAAAAATTACGAAGTTATTAAATTCCAATAATTTTATAGTTTAATTCAAGATTTAATTTTTAAGATTTAATTTTAACAGGCTAGAAATTATTAGTAGTTTAATTTAAGATTCAATCCCATCAGCCCAGGAATTCCAACTCAAGGCCTGACATTCCCCAATTAAAAAAGTTTAACCTGCCCTAAGGTTTAATTTTTCCCAATTAAGATTTAATTTTCCCAATTACGAAGTTATCTAAATAATTATAACTTAATAATTTAATAGTTTAATTTAAGATTTAATTTTATCAGATTAGGAAGTTTAATTTAAGGTTAGGTTTGTTCAATCAAGAAGTCCAATCCAAATTAGGGCTTAATTTTTCCTAATCTAGAAGTTGTAAATATATTCAAGGTTTAAGGTTTAATATTTCCAAATTAAGAGGTTGTAAAGATATTGTAAAGATATTGTAAATATATTTAGAAACTGAAAATTTAGGTGTATACATTTAGAAACTGAAAATTTAGGTGTATAAACCCTTACAACCTCGGAGTCTAAATCCCTTAGGCAAAAAAGATTAAAAATCAAAAAGGACCCATCTCGAAGTCTGGACACCCCCGGTTTCATTGCTAGCCCAAACAGCTACGACAAAACTAGTGGTGGTTTCCATATAGCATATTTGAATTTCCCTCTGTGTCGACATTTGGAGACTAATTCACTCCTAGAATTTATCAGATTTAAATGTTTAGGTGCAGTAGCTATCATTACAGCTTCAGAGTTGCATAGACCACAAGATCTGGATCCTGGGCTGTAGGAGTTTGATTTTTTTAAGATAGACCATTTTATATTGTGTGGAATATTATTTGATCTTAAATTTTTAACTAAAGTGGTCAGGGATGTTCTGTTGTTACCGACATCGTTATTGAAGGAGTAGTTATGCATGGAAATGCGGGATTTAATTAAATTTGATGTTATGTATTTTTATATATTTGTGTATATAATTTTATATATTTTCAAAGCGTAATTTTATTGCCTGTAGTAGTATAACTGCGGTAATGGTCCTCTGAAGAGAAGAATTATCTTTGAAAACTCATGAGCTAAGGACTTAAGGATGCTTTGCATGAACTTTGAATTCTAATAAAATTTGATTGACACCTTATTTTATTACTTCATTTTATATTATAATATATATATATATATATATATATATATATATATATATATATATATATATATATATATAGAGAGAGAGAGAGAGAGAGAGTAGAGAATGGTAGTTTGCTTGAAGCATTGCTGGGAATAGTAGTAGTACGTTTTTAAAAGGCTGTGGGCAATGCAAAGTCCCGGGTAGGATGTAATCTGGAAGGAACAAAAATAATAAATCGAAATCGAAATGGGACTTACTAATTATTTTTTCTTAAAATCTTGCATAACAGCAAGTGTGGTGTTGGCTGTTTATGTGTTGTCCGGATGATTATTAAAAATCATTTATTTAATATTTCGGTAAGAGAAACTTCCCTTTGTCAAAAATAATAAAAACCAGAGGAAAAATCCGTCTGTGCAGAGAATCTATCAAAATGGTAGATTCTCTGCACAGACGGAGTTTTCCTTTTTTTTGTCTTGACAGAGTACGAAAGCGACTTCCAAATCTAGTGGGGATGATCTCTTCTCGTCCCTACAGCCTCTTTCACACAGAATGCATGTTGCAAGCCTCTCTCTACTGTATAGTCTTGTTTATGGTAAGTGCTGGACTGATATTTTCGCCCTGTAAACCATTCACAGCAAGAACTCCTCTATCTATAACTAAGTTAAGAACTTTCCTTCACCAAAAACCAAACGAAACTTCCATGAAAAAGTTTTTCCCCAGAACATCCCATCTGTTTAGCAAAATACTACGAGTCTGCTTCCCATCCGACTACAGCATGGTCGTCTTCAAGTCTAATGTAAAAAGTACTTGTTTAGCCGTTCTCTTGGAAACTTAATTCCTCTTAGTAATCTTTTGCCCTTTCTACATATTGTTTTCGGTCCTTTCGTGGTGGCGATCATCGGCCAACTGACGATCTCTTTAATCCTTATCCTCGAGTGGCCCCCGGGCCTTAATAAGTGGTGACTCATCATAACAAAATGCAGTTTGGGTTTTGGTCCCAACCTTAGTTTAGCTCCAATATTTTTCAATCGGTCTGTCTTTCTATCATTTTACTTGGATTTGTTAAATTCCCATTTCCTTATTTTCTTTTATTACAATTTAAAAAAAAATAGTAAAAGTTAATTCCGTGTTCTTTCTCTGATGATAAGTTTCAGATGACTTTCTAATAAAAGGGGAGAAGGAAAAATTGTATCATTTACTTCCTGATCTGATAGCAAAGCGGAAATAAAATTATTGTCTGGTATGTGTTAAGTTTTGTTATCTTTTAATCCCTCCCCTACACACACACACTTAATACACCTGATGTTTGATGACTCGAACACAATACAGTCTCTGACTATAAAATAGGAATACACAAATTAAATTCTCTTAAATATTTCATCAGATAGACTCCAAAAGTGTCTGTGTAAACTGATTCTTTTGCCATCATTTCTGGTTCTATCCGGTTTATTCTTAAAATGTTCTACATTAACGCTATTGTAAACATGCTTAGCGGGTTGCACAGTTGCAATGCATGTGCACAACAGGCTTGCTGTGGGGGAGATATTTAACTAAGGGAAGAGAAACCACTCAACGAATGGGAAATATGTCTGGTTTGGTGTTTGACCCCCAGAATGGTATTTCTCGATTTGGAAAAGTTAATGCCTCTCTAAATCGGGGTTCATGTTGAGAAAGTAAACCACTACAGGTCCTTGAAAAAGTAATGTTCCTTCACATACGAGGTTCCTGTTATAATCCACTTGAGGTTTTTCGAAAATGAATGTTCATTATAGTGGATTTCCTAGTCAGTTTTTGATGTCCATAGATTGACAGCTGATTATCTCAAGTGGTCTTTTTTATGAGATCTAAGTGATATCTATATATATATATATATATTTCAGCAGAGGGGCAGAAGTGGTCAGTTAGGTTTTCTGTGCATCTCACAGATAGGTGGGCCTTTGAGCCCTAAGCTGAAGGACTGTGTTCTGTTGGACTTGCATTTTGATTTGGTCGGGCAAAGAGTTTTAATTTGCAGGCCTGTTGTTCAGTAGAAGAAAAGAAGTATCATTGTTACCTCAACAAATAAACTTTGTTACTTGTTTTAAACTCGAGTTGTAATTTTGTTTGGAGGGAGAGTCCTTTTGTTGCATTACTGACTGAGACCACATGATTAACACTGTGACTGGTGTCAGAATCAAACACTGACTTCAAACAAAGACAACAAGTGGACGATAACGGCCTGTGAAGTAAACGCTCACAGACGCACGTTCACACTATTTTTAACTTGATTAAGTAACTTATTCCTAAAATATATTATTCTATATAAAAACAAATATAATTGTGTGAAAGATGTATTTTTTGAAATCTTTGTTTCAATAAATTTTCAGTTTTTTTTATATTTATAAATCCTATTAATTATTTTGAAAGTCTCAATTAAGTCACCCTTCACTCTTCTCTCGTAAAGTAGTTAAACCTAATGATCTCAATCTATTTTTATAATTAAGATCCTTTTGTTACTTTAGTCATTTTTCATTGTATACCGTCTAATTTAAATATAGGTTGCCCCCCCCCCCCCCCAATGCCACCCATATCATCACTAATGAAATACACAATCCTTTCTGCAATCCATATTTGGTACAAATAAACTTTAGTCTATGTCTGACGTGCCCACAAAGTTTCAGTCATGAATTTCCAACAGTCTTTGATGATTGTCTTATCAGGAAGAAGTGTGATCCTTAATCCCCCCCCTCCAGATCTGTGGGGTTATCTAAAAGATAATGTCTATCAAAACAATCCCCAGACTATTCCTGAACTGAAAGGGGGCCATCACAGCCAAAATCAGAGCAGTGCCAAAAGAGAAGAGTATCAGAGTTGTTGACAATTTTCCAGGTGATAAAAGAAAGACTGTTGGACATTTATAACTAAAACCTGGTAGACAAGTCAGGCATAGACTAGAGTTTATTTGTACCAAATATAGTTGGATTGTAGGAAGGATTTTGAATTTTATGAATAATTCGCAGGTGTAGCTACTAATGCTCAGATTTTGGTACAATATTGCGTACAAGTCCGTAAAAAATTATGGAAAAAAATATCCTTCGCCAATGTTCGCACAAATATTCATATTATTATAAAATAATGTCTGAATCAGTGAAGTTTAAAAAAAAAAAAGAAATAAGAAAGCGAGAAAGAAAACTGGAAGGTTTTTTAAAAAGAAAAAAAACGTATAAATCGATATACAAAACAGAAAGAAAAGCAATTGAAATAGATTTGCTTTCTCAATTCTTCTGAATACTTGAAATGGATTCGCTCGGCAGTTTTTTTTACTCGCTAACTTTTGTGTGACGGAACATATATATATATATATATATATATATATATATATATATATATATATATATATATATATTGCTCTTTGTTATCGAGTGGAAGATGAGGTATTATTAAAGTTTTAAATATTCTAACAATAACATTTGCTTTCCTTGAAATAAAACTTCTATTTATCCAATCAATCGTTTTATTTACCTTTTATATAACTGACAAGTCTCAGTTGCCTCATATCTCCCTTCATTCTTCTCTCTCGTAAAGTAGTTAAACTTAAAGACACTCACCAATTGTTATAATTGAGATCTTTTATTTCTTTTATTAGTTTAGTCACTTTTCTATGGGCGACTTCTAGTTTTAATATTATATCCGAATTCTCATGAATAATGTTTTATATATATATATATATATATATATATATATATATATATATATATATATATATATATATATATATATATATATATATTATTGAAAATGTGTATGATGTAAATAAAGCCCAGAGGTACGCCAATATGTCCACCTCTGGTGAACACGCCTATAACTTTCCCACGCAAATAACCAGACGACATAAATATCGGCCGAGTTCAGGTATGAATATACAACGAGATTTTATGAATGTAAATACAAGTTGCGTGTGTGCGTGTGTTCGTAAACCGTCCCAAGTAGGTATTTTGTATTGTCTGTATATGCACGGCATTCGCTTTCCCACACTTCTAAGATGGATAGGGTCGACGACATTGACCAGCCTTTCCCCCTCTTTCTTTTCCTCTCTCTTGTATGCGTGAGTGTTAGTTATCCGCTTGACTGGAGAAGTTATCGTCCTATTTTACTTACCTGCCCACGAGGACAAAGTTAGATACAAGGTCGATTTTTTTTATGTGTGGGAAACCAAGCTCCCCAAGAAGGGGAACTATAGATGGGAACCAAAAATACATGTATAGTCCTAATAAATGAGGGAGCCTCAGGTAACAGGTAATGAACCAAGGAGGAGCGGTACTCCATTCGTCCCCTCTGAAGTAGGAGGTAATGCCTTGGAGGATGGTATCCTGAGAAAGAACAGAAGGGACTATCTCAGCCTGAAGGGTGGAAGTTATTGTACAGGATAACCCCCAAAAATGCTACTCAGAGACTCGTTCATAAAATTCAAAATCCTTTCTGCAATCCAACCATATTTTATACATAGTTGAATTGTTATATAATGACAGCCTAAGAATAACGGATTAATTAAAATGAGCAAGCGATTGACAGGTGTGGAATCAAAGTATGACCTCGGTGGTTGGCGGAAGTTGAGATTTGACGTCAGTTCTGCTAAAGAGTATTGATTTACTCCTCTCCAGGAGTTAGGCACAAGGCCTGTTTTTATCTTACTCCCACAAGTAAGATGTGCCCCAAGGTCGGGTCGGGAAAGTGGGGTTTAAAAATTGCCTGGGCAGCCCCGTTGGCATTCCCCGGTAGGGGCGCCTCAGGCAGTAAGCAATAAACTTACTCCTCCCCAAAGAGGGGAGGCGAAGCCTGGGAGGGTGGACCTCCTAGAACTGCACAGGACAGACCCATAGACATGCGTAAATCAAGCCCCGAAGGAGAAGACAATACCAATCTATGGGGTGCAGTATCCATCGGAACAGATACTACACTTTGATCTTAGCCAAAAGGCCAAGGTTTTATTTACTCCTCTCCAGGAGTTAGGCACAAGGCCAGTTTTATCTTACTCCCACAAGTAAGATGTGACCCAAGATCGGGTCGAGAAAGTGGGGTTTGAAAAGCCAGCGCTCGAGAGGTGAGCTCTCTGGCCATTTAAAAATTGCCTGGGCAGCCCCGTCGGCATTCCCCGGTAGGGGCGCCTCAGACAGTAAGCAATAAACTTACTCCTCCCCAAAGAGGGGAGGCGAAGCCCGGGAGGGTGGACCTCCTAGAACTGCACAGGACAGGCGTGCAGTATCCATCGGAACAGATACTACACTTTGATCTTAGCCAAAAGGCCTAATGTGGTGTTTATTTACTCCTCGCGGAGTTAGGCACAAGGCCAGTTTTATCTTACTCCCACAAGTAAGATGTGACCACAGCTTGGGTCGAGTAAGTGGGGTTAAAAGCCAGCGCTCGAGAGGTGAGCACTCTGGCCATTTAAAAATTGCCTGGGCAGCCCCGTCGGCATTCCCCGGTAGGGGCGCTTCAGACAGTAAGCAATAAACTTACTCCTCCCCAAAGAGGGGAGGCGAAGCCTGGGAGGGTGGACCTCCTAGAACTGCACAGGACAGGCGTGCAGTATCCATCGGAACAGATACTACACTTTGATCTTAGCCAAAAGGCCTAATGTGGTGTTTATTTACTCTTCGCGGAGTTAGGCACAAGGCCAGTTTTATCTTACTCCCACAAGTAAGATGTGACCCAAGATCGGGTCGAGCAAGTGGGGTTAAAAGCCAGCGCTCGAGAGGTGAGCACTCTGGCCATTTAAAAATTGCCTGGGCAGCCCCGTCGGCATTCCCCGGTAGGGGCGCCTCAGACAGTAAGCAATAAACTTACTCCTCCTCAAAGAGGGGAGGCGAAGCCTGGGAGGGTGGACCTCCTAGAACTGCACAGGACAGGCATGCAGTATCCATCGGAACAGATACTACACTTTGATCTTAGCCAAAAGGCCTAATGTGGTGTTTATTTACTCCTCGCGGAGTTAGGCACAAGGCCAGTTCTATCTTACTCCCACAAGTAAGATGTGACCCAAGATCGGGTCGAGCAAGTGGGGTTAAAAGCCAGCGCTCGAGAGGTGAGCACTCTGGCCATTTAAAAATTGCCTGGGCAGCCCCGTCGGCATTCCCCAGTAGGGGCGCCTCAGACAGTAAGCAATAAACTTACTCCTCCCCAAAGAGGGGAGGCGAAGCCTGGGAGGGTGGACCTCCTAGAACTGCACAGGACAGGCGTGCAGTATCCATCGGAACAGATACTACACTTTGATCTTAGCCAAAAGGCCTAATGTGGTGTTTATTTACTCCTCGCGGAGTTAGGCACAAGGCCAGTTTTATCTTACTCCCACAAGTAAGATGTGACCCAAGATCGGGTCGAGCAAGTGGGGTTAAAAGCCAGCGCTCGAGAGGTGAGCACTCTGGCCATTTAAAAATTGCCTGGGCAGCCCCGTCGGCATTCCCCGGTAGGGGCGCCTCAGACAGTAAGCAATAAACTTACTCCTCCTCAAAGAGGGGAGGCGAAGCCTGAGAGGGTGGACCTCCTAGAACTGCACAGGACAGGCATGCAGTATCCATCGGAACAGATACTACACTTTGATCTTAGCCAAAAGGCCTAATGTGGTGTTTATTTACTCCTCGCGGAGTTAGGCACAAGGCCAGTTTTATCTTACTCCCACAAGTAAGATGTGACCCAAGATCGAGTCGAGCAAGTGGGGTTAAAAGCCAGCGCTCGAGAGGTGAGCACTCTGGCCATTTAAAAATTGCCTGGGCAGCCCCGTCGGCATTCCCCGGTAGGGGCGCCTCAGACAGTAAGCAATAAACTTACTCCTCCCCAAAGAGGGGAGGCGAAGCCTGGGAGGGTGGACCTCCTAGAACTGCACAGGACAGGCATGCAGTATCCATCGGAACAGATACTACACTTTGATCTTAGCCAAAAGGCCTAATGTGGTGGAGGCAGAGCTTGTGATAAAATAGTTTAACATAATAGGAGCTGAATACCCTTCTCCCTCAACTATGTGCGTAATTATATATATATATATATATATATATATATATATATATATATATATATATATATATATATATATATATAGTTCGGCAGCAAGTCATTTTTTATGCAAGCGTCATTAAAGACCACAGAGTTCTCGCTCTTCACGATCTTTATTGTCAATTTCTCGATGTGGCAAGCGATTCTTCGGTTTTCGGGTGTTAACCGGTGGAGTATAGCACCTAGCGTTGTATCGTGGGCCATTTCTCTAGCGCTTTCGGCCTCTCGACAGTCTTCAGGAAGCTGTGTCTTATTGTTACTAAGAGCCGTATTTGTCATGGCCGGCGGGACAGTTATAAAAGTGTGTGCGCGTGTGTGTGTGTGTGTGGGGGGGGGGGGGGGTTCTCCTAAAAAGTGTGGGGGGGGGGCGTCCCACATTGTGCCCAGAATGCCAAATATGGGTATAAATTCAATATCTTGACTAAAAATGATCGTCCGATAGTGGTTGAGAGCTCGTTAGAAGCGGAATAGAATTCTCTTGGTGATAGAAAAAGAAAAATTAAAAATATTTCAATTTTTTGGCGTCTGGGCTCAAATTACCTTATTTGGGCATATTGGGGAAAAATCACTGTTAGGGGTATAGTTTGGTTTAAAATGATCGTCTGGTAGTGGTTGATGGCTCGTTAGAAGCGGAATGGAATACTCTTGGCGATAGATAAAGAAACATTAAAAATAATTCAATTTTTTTGGCGTCTGGGCCTAAACTACCATATTAGGGCGTTTTAGGCCCAAAATACCTTTTTTGACATAATTTAGACATGAAATGATCTTCTGATAGTGGTTGAGGTCTCGTTGGAAGCATATTAGCAAATCGCTTCTGGTGAAAAAAGAACAAACAGAAATTTCAATTTTGGGGGGCCTGGGCCCAAATCACCATATTTGGTCATTTTGGGCCAAATACACCGTTTTGGACTTAATCTAGACATTAAATTTTGAAATCGCTGTCAATTTCGCTATTTTACAATTGGCAATAGTTACTTTTATATTATATTAAAATATTTAGAAAACTTAGGAACCCCTTTTTCTAAAATTGACGTTTAAAACCGAACATTTCGAAGAATTGGATAATTTAAAATCCTTTAAATCTCTTAAAAATTAACTACTCTTGAGAAATATTTTTTCTTAGCAATTCAACAGTTATAATATATATTAATGAGAAATAGCAGTATTTTTTTTTTCAAAACAAAATAATATTGAATTTAGATCCATTTTTTTTTATCTACAAATCCACGGTAAGTTTACAAAATTATGGTTTGATTAAACATAGAAAACAAATATGATATCTTTATTTAGACTCTTCAGATTTAATTAATATTAAAATTTCGATCGATTATGATATATTCTGTTTAGATTTCATAAAATGAAATATGGGAGAAGATGACGTACACAAACAATATGTCCTCTCATATATTTTATGAAAACTGCATTTTAAATATAAATTAATCCAAACGTGAATAAGTATCGAAAATGTCGTGAAAATCTGACCATTAGTTGATCTTTGCTAGATTTATTAAACACACGTATGTCTGAGCGTTAAAAATGGCCACTACATAGGAACGTTGTTTTAAGGCATCGATAATGTAAACACAATTTTACTTTCTCATTTTCATTATTTTCGTACGCTGAATATTTTTTTTTTAATCATTAGCAGTTTATTATAGGTTTCTTCTTTTGAATAATACAGAAGTTATGATGATAGCATTAACCTATATTAAAATTGCATCGTGTTACATATAAGGGGTAAATTCTATGGTGCGTTTTGAAGGTCTTTACTGTATGTTTATGGCCAAATAAAACTGGCTATTTGTTATTTACAACTTTAATAACGGTGTTTATCATCTTTCTTTGCTATTGCCAGGTCTTGTTTTGTGTCTACCCTCCCTCTTAAACAAGCTTATATCTCTATGTAGACATAGAAAAAATGTTGTAAATTTCCTCTCTTACTCCAGTATTTTGATTTTACTTTGTCACGTCCTGTTAAAATTTTCACCTCGTCCCCCCACCTCCCCCGCTCAACATGTTTGATCTGAATATATAATATTTTCTTTTTGTTCTGTTTTCTTTTTCTTAACCGTTTTTTTAGCATTTTAAAAAGAAATTAAAAATCCCTTTTTACCTTTCTTTTCTTTTCATTCTCTGTCTTTTATCTCCTTCTTCTTCATTCCACTTCTATATCTCTCATATGCATTTGGCTTATAAATTTGAAAAAAATAAAACTAAAAATAATATCCTCACTTATTTCTGAAGTCTTTTAATGAGAACTATATCTCTCTATATAAGTTCATTTGATTGTAGTGGTATATTCGCTTTTTCCATCCACCCATCCATCCATCTCCCCCCTCTCTCCCACTCTCTCTCCCTCACACACACACATGCATATATAATAATAGCAAGAAAAAACAACTTGTAACACTCAGAACACAACAATAAAGGGAAGACAAACAATAATAAATTATAATAATTGTACTTCTCTCTCTCTCTCTCTCTCTCTCTCTCTCTCTCTATATATATATATATATATATATATATATATATATATATATATATATATATAATTTATTTAGATACTGTATATTACATATTTCAGCAATGTACCGCGGTTTCATCCAAAAGGGCAGATTTAGACATCTTTAGTAAATCTCCGTGCCCAGTGGAATCATCGGGCCGTGACTACAATCGTTTCAGCTTGCCGATGATTCCACTAGGCACAGAGATTTACTAAAGATGTCTAAATCTGCCCTTTTGGATGAAACCGCGGTACATTGCTGAAATATGTAATATACAGTATCTAAATAAATTATATTAGCTCTCTTATATGATCGAGCACTTTAGTTGATTTCTTTTCATATACAACCTGACACACTATATATATATATATATATATATATATATATATATATATATATATATATCCAGGCAGCATCTTCTCTTGCAGGCAGGTATTGTTGAATATAAGAGACAACTCGTGTCTAGATATCTTTTGGTAGATCCTTTCAATAGTCCGAATCAGGATCTTAGTTTCAAATGGGAATTGGCTGATGAATTTACCATAGTTAATAACCATAATTAAACCCCTAATTAATAGAATTAACTTTAATACCAGTAATAATATTCTAAAATGTTTATAGCTCCAAATATAGTTTCGTACATAATTCTTACCAAAAACCTTCTATAAATACTAACACATGGTCTATACCTGATTAACCTCATTCCCCGGAAGATGGACTCAGATGGGTCCGAAAGTATTTGGGAGACAAATCCAAACTATGGTAAATTCATCGGCCAATTCTCCTCTGAAACTAAGATCCTGATTCGGACTATTGAAAGGATCTACCAAAAGATATCTAGACGCGAGTTGTCTCTTATATCCAACAATATATATATATATATATATATATATATATATATATATATATATATATATATATATAAAACTCTGTTTGTGTGTTCCCTATAGGAAGAAAGGTTAGAGAATCTACATAAAATCTAAAAGTGTATTCTCATGTAAAGTTTACCTTGAAAAAACAATGGTAGCGTTCACGAATCTGTAAGTATACCTCTAAAGGGGGCTATTGGAACATAACCCTTTTAAAACTTCAAATATATCCTATGTTTATGAAATTTAAATCATATTTATAAAATTTCCTGAGGAAGACAATGGAAGTGATCCCGAATCTCTATGTTACCATCTATGTGCTGAATATTTATGCGCCCCCACCTCTAAATGACCCATGGGGACATGACCCCCTTAAAACATCAAATATGTATATTCGATTTTAATGAAATTTAAAGCATATGTATAAGACACTAATTCAGAGAGATTTCCAACATTTCAGCATCTGACTATATTAAGGGGGCTTAACAGAATGGGGAGGGGGGAAGTAAAAACAAACAAAGCAATATGGTGTTATGAGCATAGTGAAAAAGGTACATAGTAGTGATCCTCATTCAATCCCGAGCAACATTGGGTTTTCCTTCTGGCATATATATATAGAGAGAGTGACACGTGACTTCATATTCCCGATTCAAACTTTCCTTACACTAAATTTAAACAAACATACACAACACTCTAAGCAAATAACGCGTCCCAACGAGAGTGACACGTGACTTCATATTTCCGAAACAGATGACAACAGAAGCTGAAGAGAGCCGGATGGCTAAGTCTTCCCTGCTTGAAACAGACGGTACGAATGTTGTACTAATTTTTCTGCACCAAAAAAAAAAAAAAATATATATATATATATATATATATATATATATATAATTATTACTATTTCATGTATTTACATAAAATTTTATAAGGAGATATAAATTTTTATGTATCAATTTTCAGTATTTACTCCAACAGTGCTCGATAGGTAAGTAGAGCTAGGTAGTAAGCTATGAAAATATATTTATGGCAATTATACTACACAGGGGCTCCCGCATTTCATCCCCGGGGGGAATCTTCAGGCTAAAGATATCCCCTGAAGATATATATATATATATATATATATATATATATATATATATATATATATATATATATATATATATATATAAAGGAAAGGCCAAGATGATGATCCAGTTCATCATTTGAAGAATCATATATATATATATATATATATATATATATATATATATATATATATATATATATATATATGCTTGTATATGTTTTAAGTTTAACCGGCTTTGCAAGATTTGAGCGTGTTTATTTTACCTTAATTATGAGAATGTTTGTTTTATTTAAGAAAGTAAAATGATCTGAGGAAAATAAATAGGTAGAAAAGTGTGACAGGGGTGGGTGTAGCTAGGTTAGTGGGGAGGGGAACCACACTGGGAAAATTCTCATTCATATCAATCTGTGGCAAATAATCTTTTCCTGTTTACCCGGCGAACCAATCATTATGCTTCATTCAACTTGGAACACATATAAACATACAGTTGTGATTAATATATTTCCCTATCTAATTAAAATGTAGTGTTTATATGGTATGTTGCGGTCTATGTTGCGGTCTATGCTGATCACGGCAACAAATTAAAATATGGTCGGATACAATTTCTCATGATTTTCTTATGAATATCATCTGGTATCTGGTCCCTTTGCATGATTTCATCTGATATCTGACCCCTTTCAAATGACTTTATTTTGTATCTGGACTCTTAATGTGATGTCAACTGGTATCTAGACAACTCACATGATTTCATTTTGCATCTGACCCTTTTGCATGATTACATCTGGTATACTGATCTCTTTAAATAACTTCATCTTGCATATTAACCCATTGCATTATTTCGGCTTATATCTGGACATTTCAAATGATTTAGTTTTGTATCTTAACACTCCGCATGATTTTATCTGGCATCTGGATTCGTAACATGATTTAATCTGGTATCTGGACATTTTACATGATTTCCTCTGGCATTTGGATCTTTTATATGATTTCATCTGGCATCTAGACATTTCTCATAATTTCATCTGGTACCTGAAACCTTCACATGAATAAATCTGTTATCTGGACCATTTGCATGTTTTTATCTGACATCTGGACCCTCTGTATAATTTCATATTAGACGAGTCAATATACTGCCAGAGTGCCCCTACCTCAAAAAAATTGCAACATTTTGTTTTTTGGTGATTTTATGTTAGGCTGGATCTAGTCTACAATATCAATATATGAAAAATTCGACAAGATCCGAGTCTGGGAAAGTGTTAAATTTCGAATATGACTTGTTTTGGTTTTTCCATTTACATGTGAAGCACTAACTCGGTCAGTTTTCATGATAAATCAATAAATTTTAGAGTTTTACTTGTTTTCAGGGTCAATCTTTCACATGAAAAGGGTTACCAGTGATGCCAAATAAACCCTTATACCATATCTAGGGGTACCCGACCCCTAACCTCCTCATTACATCCATATTGGTACCCATACCCCTAAACTTCTTATTGCACTCACCCAGGTTCACAAACAGGCATATGGGTGATTATTTTTATATGGGTACCAGTGGTGAATTATTACTTTCTTCAATTAATCAGGACCCTTACCTCCATATATAAATGAAATTGTTTTATAGGGTATAGAATTCCTGAGAAAACAACTGAAAAACCCAAAGAGACCCTGTTTTACTCCATCAAAAACTGCCCTCATAAACAATTCACTAGCTCCATATACTAATACACATATATTTTCGTATATTTTTAGGGTCAAACATGAGTTCAGACCGTGGTGCTTCGAGAAAACGGTGTTGCAGATGTCAACCGTGCAAGTATCGAAAGAGGTGTCAAAGTCATTGTTGAAGCCGAAACTAGTGTTTACATAAACAAAACGGACATTACTTTAGCCTAAAAAATGGAGGAGGATTCAGTTTCTCTGGGACGATATGACAGTAAAACGCATTGTTTTTTCTGTGGAACTGATACTACGAAAAAAGATTATAAACGAAAAAGTGAGGGAAAGATTTGCTATGTAAAGGCTGATGCATTTGCTCAAACTATCCTGGTTCATTGCAAAACAAGAGGGGATGAGTGCGCCACTGCTGTTCAAGGTCGAATAGCATATTTTGGTGGTGATCTTCATGCTGCAGACTGTATGTACCACCAGTCATGTAACGTCAACTTCCATACAATGCAAATCATTCCAAGACAGTTCACGTCAGTTGAATTAACCAAACGACGAAAAAGTGGAAGACCAACAGGCAGCGATCAAGATGAAGCATTCGAAAGGGTGTCTGTATTCCTGAAGGAAAACGATGAGGAACAGATAATGATATAGGACCTTGTCGCTTAAATGGGAGAATACTTACGAGGTAGTAAATCAATGGCATATGGAAATCAGTACCTCAAGGAAAAGCTGATAAGTCGATATGAAAACTCTTTATTTGTGACCAAAAGCCGTTGTGGTGTCGCAAACATTGTGACATTTAGGGAAAAAAACCTGTGACATTCTTCGTGAATACTACAATTCACCTCCGACAGATGATAAGGAAGCACAAAAACGAGCAATTTTCAAAACCGCAGCGAAATTCATCAAAGCTTTCTCTCACTTCAACCAGACTACTCCTAGTTGGCAAGGTATGATGCACCTGACGCATAAGGAGTGCGAATATATAGGACGTTGCTGGATGGCAGTAGACTCAAGGGGATCATAGAGACAGTATATGGTGAAAAAGCCGTCGTACACATGATGAGCGGAAAGGCAGGGCAACAAGCATTTTGTGGCCACCTGCTGGTGGATCAGTGTCTCACATGTCAGATTGTTGCTAAAATCTTGGAGGATGAACCTGGTTTTCAGGACCAAGTAGAGGAACTTGAGCGGCTGTACATGCTGATGGAGACTGGTGAATGTGAGTTGAAGTCATTGTTGGAATCAAATTCCATCAGTAGGATTTACAACAGTCTAACTCTGATAAGGGATGAACTGGTAAGAGCCTCCAAAACCAGAAATCTATGGATAAACTATCAGCACATGCTAAGAATTGCTAGGGCACTTGACTTGTTGCAGCTAGTCTAATGGAGTCTTGGGAACTGCGTCTTAGTGCCGTCTTAGCTTGCTTGCCAATATTTGCAGCCACTGGTCATCCAAATGATCTGAAGTCGGCTCGTCTATATTTCCAGAAGATGTATGCCTTGAAAGATGACAACCCTGCAGTACATCAAAAGTTCCTGTTTGGGTTTCAAGTATATCAGATGTAGTAGCCAATACTGGGCTAGTCTTGGCCCCGATCTTGTCATCGAGCCACCACTAATGCGCTCACTCAAAAGCCATGGTGGGCTCACACGGGGTAGTGGGATGTTCGAGCACCAGAGAACAGTTTGGGCCATGTCGTCCACTATGTCATCCGCTTACAACCTTGCCGTGCAATAACTTACTGCATGAAGTTACACAGCAAGCGAACAACATAAGGAGTTGTCTGCCTCTCGGGTGAGAAGAGATGAGACAGACCTCGGGAAAGTTGCAGAGCAACAAGACAGCTTTAAGGAATTTTTTCGAAATCGGAAAAGACATTGTACAGAAGATGGATGGACAATCAGTTTCTCCTACTCTCACAAACGGAGTTTAAAAGCAAAAACTTTAGCATCGAGCAAGAATGTCAAAGTTTCTGCATATCGTAGCATTGCCCCAGTAGTTTTATTCCAGAAATTTCTCGTGATCTCACAGATGGGTGATCTAAGGCTGGATCATCTCATGTTCTATGAACTCTGTCTCTACCTGATGTCTTTGTTTGAAGGAAAGGGCATTTTACGTCAAGCGGACAAATTGCAGCTGGCAGCAGCTCTCAGAAATTATATTGAAACAAAATTGAATAGTGCTGTGACACAAACCGTTCCAGTCACAGAGCACAATGTACTAGACAGAGGATATCTTCTTCATCGTCTGAAATGGAAGGTGGAGAGTACTTACAGCTCAATTGCAAAAGATTATGCCTCATTTACTGTTGAACACTATGGGACAGCAACTGTCGTGTTTGAAGGTTATGAAGTATGACCAAGTATAAAGGACTGTACTCATCAGCGGCGAAGTCGAAAGCTGAATGCAAGAAAAGTGAACACTACCGAGGTAATAAAATTTGCTGGGAAAAAGGAGGAATTCTTGTCAAATATGGCAAACAAGCAGGCGCTGATCCAGACGATCATGGAACAAATGCGACAGAAAGGCTGTAACGTTATTCAAGCAAAGGCAGTCATCAATATGTCTGCTTTCGAATCAACCACCCTCATCGGAGAAGACACGAACCTTCTCTTGCTGTTCCGTGCATGTGACAAGGCAAAATCTTACATCTACAATATCAAGGTTCTCAAGCAGGTGCTTAGCAAAGCAGTTTGTAATGATCTGTTGTTCCTGCATGTCTTTACGGGATGTGATTCGGTGTCCAGGGTATTCGAAATAGGAAAGACGTTGGGGTACCAACGAATCATCAAGATGGAAAAGACAATGACAGACTCTTCAAAAGCATTTTCTCTACCAAATCAAAGCCAGGATGTTGTGGAAACCAATGGTTGTAAGGCAATAGTAGCTTTGTTCAATGCAGATAGAGAAAAACTCCCTGTCATCTATTAGATACAATATGCTCTGCAAGAAAGTTGTGAGAGTTAAGACGATGAGACGATCACAAAAGTGTCCCCGCAGCCATCCCAGCGAGTCAGTTGAAGTGTGGGGAGTTACAAACCCACCAGAAAATTATCTGCAAAGTTCACTGCATTCATCAACAGCACTGCATGAGTCGTAATATTAAAACCTGAGCTCATTGGTCAACAGCCAATCATGATCAATCCTCAGTGCTATCTCATCGTCGTCAAAAAATTTCGAGTAGACGAAGAGGGATGAACTGTGCTTTCAACAGGATGGGACAATTTTGCACATTGTGCCGAGGTATGCTTATCATTGAACGGTGATAAAACAAAGATTGTTAGACTTTCATGACTGAAACTTGGTGGGCAAGTCAGTATAGGCTGAAGTTAATTTGTATTAAATACGTTTGGATTGCAGAAAAGAGTTTGAATTTTATTAACGATTCCATGGCTGGTATTTTTGTGTGTGTTTGGGGGTCACCTGTATTATATGTGATTGATAACATATCAAAAGCTAATCATAATCCAGCAAATTGAAAAGTAGTCTTTTCAAGATGACGTCCTATATCTCTGACTGTGAAATCCTACAAATGCGAATAGTTTGTTAATAAAAGCATGGCTGTTCTTTAACGCATTTGTTATGTTAAGAAAGCTTCATACCAAATTTTGTGGAATTTTTTACCGATAGTTTTCAACTGTTTAAGTAGCAGTAGTAGTGTGATACGTTGAAGTATTTTACTGACGTGATATTAGTTGGTTAATTAAGTTTTATTAATTAGGCGAAAGTGTATTAAAATAAAGATGCGTCACCACATTTTTGAGCGAGAAGTGTATAGAAATATCAGTTTTATTTTGGTCAATCTCATGTGTGAGTGTTTGTTTATAGGACAAAATGGTCAAATGTCTTGCAAGCGACAGACAAAGAGGACGCTTGTATAATTCTGAATAACTTAAGTTGAATTATCAAAACAATAATTTGGGAAAACGTCATTTTCATTTACGATTTTAAAAGTCAGACTAATCGAGTTAGGTTATTCAAAGTAATTATATTTTTGATTAGCAGAGGTGACCAAATGCAATTTTACAATTAAAAAAGTTACTGAGTGCATCAGCCCCACATTGGATGATCAAAATTAAAAACTGCGTTAGTACCCTTAATAGATCAGGCCCCGTAGTCTGGCTTCTCCTAGATGCGTGAAACGATGGTTTTCGTTGGTTGACCTGAAAAGCTAATAATATTTTATATTCTAGCTTTTACGTTTTTAGCTATCACGTGTTCGGATATATCTTTCCCGCACAGGTGGTCGCCATTTTATGTGTTGTGCTATTGTTATATGGAAAGAATAACAGACATTAGTACTAAAGAAAGAATACACTACTGTCTCAAGTTGAACGGTTTTTTCCCTACTATTCCTTTCTTTTTCTTCCGACACTCAACGATAACACAGTATACAAAATCGCGATTACCTGGAAAGATATACCCGAACATGTGTGTGGCTTAAGACGTTAAAGTTATGCGCATTGATAGATGTTCAGACTTGAAAAAAGGTGACTTGGGTCATATATATAAGAGAGAGAGAGAGAGAGAGAGAGAGAGAGAGAGAGAGAGAGAGAGAGAGAGAGAGAGAGAGGGGGAGAGAGAGAGAGATTATATGAATATAAATTAAATTTATGTAGATCAAAATGATTGCCGAAGGGATCGAGTTTCAATTAAAAAACCAAGCTCAATACCTATAAAAAAAACAGAGCTTTTACGTATATATCCATTAAAAAATTTTTTTATATTATTTTATAATAATTTATACCTATGGTATTTGTTTGTACCCTGCTTGTTTTTGACTATTTTGAGTGATGGACGAATGAACTTTTAATTCTGCTTATTTTTCCATCTTGCAAACTTTTGTGTTTACATCTTTTCTCGGACATTCTGATGATAGGAATTTGTTTTTATAGGAAACTACCTGAATATTTTGTTTACTATGTAAATTTTCTGATACAATTGTAAACTGGATGATATGGTTTGGGTATAAATTATTATAAAATTATATAATAATAATGTTATATATATATATATATATATATATATATATATATATATATATATATATATATATATATATATATTATATATATATATATATATGGGAAAAAAGAAACGATGTTTCAGACAATATGTAAAAATAAAAATGGAATAAAGAATAAGCAATTCAACAACTAACAAAAATAAACTCAAAAACTCATCTTGTAAAGTTCCACCGAGATATTTCGGCCGTAGATACGACCATTTTCGATCAGTTAATAAACTTTATTTCAAAACGGAAAAGTTTTCAAATTTATACAGAGAATGCGATTGGAAGAAAATGTCACGTGCAGAGAACAACAAAACGAGGAGAAAAAGGAATGCGAGGAATGTTATGAAAAGAGAAAGAAAAAGAAGATGAAGAAGAGGAAGAAGAAGAAAGAGATACCAATCAACCAGTATCTTTAGAACGTCAGTTGAAGAAGACGAAACGAAGAAGAAGAGAAAGCGAGAGCAAACGTGAGAAAGGGTAAATCGACATGTTGTTGTCGAAAAAATCGTCTCTACTTTATATATTATATTATATATATATATATATATATATATATATATATATATATATATATATATATATATATATATATATATATATATATATATATATAAAGTAGAGACGATTTTTTCCCCTGTACCTTCTCGGAGAATAGGAAAACAATCACATGCATCATAGGCTACTAAACTCACCACTATATTACACTTATTCACTCGAGCGTGTTTTAGTTAATTTGTTTTTTTTTCTAGCTAACACTAAATATTACATTTGGCCCACCATCCATCACTCTCCACCAAACCAACTGCATATAGGTGGTAGCAAAAAATGTTCTCCCTAACAATTCTGTACTGTCACTCTACTCATCGACACCGGGAACTAATAAACACAGTTCAATTTTCACAAAAGACTCCGTTCTTATTTATTATTTGCCTGGTATTAATTTACTACATAATATAAAGCAATACGCAAAGACTTAATGACCGCTCCCGTTCACTCCGATGATTTTCCGCTAATATCAGATTACGTTTTTTCTATTTCTACCTATAACTTCTACATTTATATTCATTCCGGAATTAAGCGAATGAAATTAACGATACAGTTCCTGCAACATTTAATCATTCAACATGGCGGCTACAATTTCTTGATCAGATCGACTTCCTATTTAATTCAATAAGCGCCAAGATACTCGTAGACCCCGATACATTTACATTTTCAAGATCATACACCTTTAACACGCATATTATAGAAAACTTGCCCAAATCCATTTATTTCATCAACTACAAATCACCTACGCCGTGTCATTGTTGAACTTTACATTTGGTCGGCAGAAGCTAAATCTTAACATAACATGCATGCCAATAATCAAGCTTAGCTTAATTGGCCTATTTTCACATGTATTTTTAACTTGAAACCGTGGCGTAGTCGTTAAGAAGGGAGGTTTCATGATCGCCAGTTTTAGCGTTCGATCCCATTCTACTCTAACACTTTTTACTTTTTTTTTTATATTTAAAGCATTCGCCAACACAGTAGAGGGGGGGGGGGTGAGAAAAACAATAGGCTGTTTCTTTTTTTAATTCGACGTCATGCAATAGGTAGTACTTTCTCCCGTGCAACGCCGGGCGACGGGTTCCGCTAGTTATATATATATATATATATATATATATATATATATATATATATATATATATATATATATATATATATGTGTGTGTGTGTGTGTGCGTGTGCGTGTGTGTGTGTGTGCGTGTGCGTGTGTGTTCTAATTGAACATTCAAAGTTTTTCAAATGTAGGATTATTTGATAAAATAAAGTCAACTATAGCTCTATAGTGCGTGACTAAAGCTATTTTACAAAGTTTTAATTATTTTACCTTGAAAAATGACGATGAAGGAAGGAAAAAAATGTGTTCAATCAAGGCAAACAATTGTTTCGACTAAAACCAAGGATGTCGTTTTCAAGAATTTTAAAGTATTTCAAAATATTTACAAATGTACGTTTTAAAGTACGTTTTAAAATACATAAAAATACGTTTCAAAAATACGTTTAAAAACACATTTAAAAAACACATTTAAAAACTTCTCGGTTTGGCTATCGTCAGTGCCAAGTGCAAAAAGTACAATAAGTAAAAACAATGACACTATACACTAGGCATTTCATAAGAAAGCATTTATTTTTCAAGCCGCTTAAACAATTTTTTTACCTTGGACTGCATATAACTGTCCAATTTGTGATGTAGCATGGAAGACTTCCGGTCCAACTTCAGTACTCGGAAGTAGCCATAAAATGGTACTCTTTACAAGTTATTTTCGTCGCTGATACTTAATATATATATATATATATATATATATATATATATATATATATATATATATATATATATATATATATATATATTTTGTTTCATTTTACTTCGGTCGAAGTTCTCAGAAATCAAGGAAAGAGGTTCCTGAGGCTAACACTTGATCTCTATATGAAATACATAGATATTTGGGTGTTTCATTTAAGTTCTCCTTTACCGCTCAAACGGTTAGTTTGTAAAGAAGTGAAGAACATTGATTGTCTTCTCCACAATGAACCAGTTGAATATGTTATAGTATATCTTTATTGTGGTCTATTGGTCTTACCGTATTCCAGGACAATAATTCTTCTGGTCTGATGGGGTATTCAGCTAAGAGATGTTACTTGAGGTAACATCACTAGGAGAAGGTGCACTATTCCTCGTATGAGCAAGTGTATAGCCGCACTGAGAGGATCTTATTTGAGCTTCGAATACTATGTTATTTTGAATATTTGGTCAGGGTTTACTTGTAGGGTGAATTATCCTAATGTCAGGTTTTCCTGACAAACCCTTGTACAGAGAGACCGAAGACACTCGAGGATGGTGTCTAATAGAGAATTCAAACTCGTTAATAAGATTTTAGTGCT
>OY744541.1:48391471-48508971 GCA_963556195.1 Sepiola atlantica
ATATAATATATATATATATATATATATATATATATATATATATATATATATATATATATATATATATATATATATATATATATATATATAAAAAGATAGATGAAAGAAGAGGGATAAACATGTACGAATGACAAATCTATTTCAACTTCGATTGTTCAATGCAAGGTGTACTCGGTAAAAAATATGTTTATAATTCTTTCCTTAAGCCAAGGCTTTTCACAGATTAAAATCTTATCATCAAAGGAATTACATAGATGGATAAGTTGGCAGTGGAAAAGCCAAAATTCAAAATTAAAAAAAATATTAAGTAATGGAGAGTGAGAGTGTGCATGTAAAAAAATATGGGGTCTGTCCAGTTGGTGAATGTCCGTTGATAAGGTGTCCGGTGAAAGGAGATTTAAAGATGGAAAAAAAGGGTTTTCGTGAAGGCAAAAGTTAAAAAATGAAGTAAATCCAACGATTGAACTAAACATCTTTCTATTGGATTTACATGTTTTTACCGATTTCATTACAGTATAGTTGGGTCATTAAATTATTAATTGTTATAAAATTATAACAAATATTTCTTAAAGTAATGTTATTTTAATCTCTATTTATAAAATTATTAGATGTAAATAGTTTCCAAAACTTTAGATCTTTGAATGCATTAACATTTGCTCAAAGTAATTCGTTTATTTTTATTCAAATATTCTAATATCAACAAAAGATTCAAATGGTTGACTTGTTTATGTACAAACTGAAGTACCGTCTTGATTTAATTTCTTAATTAAATTATTTGAATTAAAAAAATTAATATTTTATTTTATTTTACTCTATTCCATTGTTTGGGTTCAGTAAATAATCGAATAATAGTAAATAAATTTCATTAAATAATCGAATAATAGTAAATAAATTTCATTAAATAATCGAATAATAGTAAATAAATTTCATTAAATAATTGAATAATAGTAAATAAATTTCACTAAATAATCGAATAATAGTAAATAAATTTCATTAAATAATCGAATAATTGTAAATAAATTTCACTAAATAATCGAATAATAGTAAATAAATTTCATTAAATAATCGAATAATTGTAAATAAATTTCACTAAATAATCGAATAATAGTAAATAAATTTCATTAAATAATCAAATAATAGTAAATAAATTTCATTAAATAATTGAATAATAGTAAATAAATTTCACTAAATAATCGAATAATAGTAAATAAAACATAATCCACTGCAATAATCAAAGTTACGTTGACGCGAGAAATACATACACACGCGCACACACGTGAAGATGTCTCATACTTTTTGTTAATATAGAAACACAATTATATCACGTTGAAATACTGGCTCTCAGAAGTAGAACAACGTTGATTCAAAGAAGAAAAAAAGAAAAGAAAAGGAAACGAGTGATAGAGAAAGGGTAATCAAGAACGAGCTAGAAATAGCCAGAAAAGGGCTAGAAACAGAAAAGAAAGAGTGTGATATAAATAAGCGCTAAACACATAGATTGATGGATTCACATCCAAAGAGATTGATAATGGCTTGAAGTATTGACGTATTCTCACCGTGAATAATGACCATGTTACGTTCGTCACGTTCAACAAATAAATACAATGAAAATAGAAACAAGTCGTTTGGCAAGTGTTATGGCTAAATCAGATGATGAAATTGATTCCTGGTCATTTAAAATATCGATGATTTGAATGTTCGCCATCTTTTGTTGTTGTTTCCACATCTGGGCTGGTGCGCTAACCACTAGTCTCTCCCTCTTGGACATGGTGCAAAAAAGAGTCTATCATCTAATAGTTCCAACACTGTCTACCAAGCTTTAGCTTTTGTTCTAATGTTTTATCCCTGTGCTTGTTTTACAAGTACTCCCATGGAATGTGCTCCGACGAGCAGCAAAACCCCCCTCCGTCACTGTAGAGGTCCCCAGATGCCGGAAACCTTTCTACTCTAATAGCTTCTTTCCTCTGACAGCTTGCTTTTGGAATTCCCTTCTCTGCTCCCTGTTTACCGACTGTAGCAAGACGCAGAAATTTAAATGTAATGTAAACAAACATCTTGCTACACAACTCCCCACTTAGGATGCCCACTTATAAATCTGGCTCCTAATCAAAGTAGAACCTTACGTCACGGTAGAAAGGTGACAAAAGTGAAAAGAAAAAAAAATTGAAAATTGAGCAATAAACCGCTAGAAACCACAAATACGATGCAAATATTTTTACTTCAATTTTTTTAAATTTTGGTCTTAAATTTTTGGGGGAGACAAGAGATTTGCGTCATATTTGTGCGTTATAGTGGCTTTATTGCTCAATTTTTAATTTTAGAATTTAAAATATGCTTCGAGGAACTATTTCAGTTTCATTAAATCTTTCGACCTTCCATGTGTCTTTAAAGTTCTTAATTTAGAGTTGTTTCAGATACACCGTTTTATGACAACACACGGAGAACGACAACAAGCAGTGTAAAAAAAAAAACCTTAATAAAATTTAAAAAAAGGTAATATTTATATTACTAATATGACACCCTCCCGTTTCTGAAGAAGAGGGTTATTCCCGAAACATTTACGGCTCAAATAAAAAAATAAAAAAATAAAAAGAATATTTGCATGGTATTGGTGTTTTCTAGCGGCTTTATTGCTCAGTTTTCACATTTAAAAGATTCTTCAATGAATTGTTTTATTGTCATTAAAAAAATTGATTTCATATTCGTTAATGTTTCCTTCATTTTTTGAAGCGCGTATTAAAAATGAAGATTTCTAAATTAATGTGTGATTTTTTATCAGTTTTATTTTCAGCAAAAAAGGCTCTTCAATCATAAACTTAAATGCAATTTAGCAATAAAGTCCGGATTAGCAATACGAAAAAAAAAATATAATAAAAATAATAAAATAATAGGAGGCTCTTTATTATAAAAAAATGCCTTTAATTACCCCCCCCCCACAACCTAACTTAAGTCCGTTGTGCTAATAAAAAAAAACCCACTTTTATTCAGTAACAGTTGACGAAATAAGAACAATATGTACCCGTGGATTAAATAAAAGGCTCAGTTTGAAATTCCATACAGGTTCTGAGTTCGACTTCATCTAGAAGATGTTCAAGTTCGAAAATATGCCCCCGAATAAGATCGGAGGTTACATCGGCCGAAACGTTGTGAATAAAACAACCAAGATGAGCATATTAGTTTGAACAATCCAAATAATAAAAACAACAAGAAAACAGAAACATTACTTTCAAAATCACAGCTATTGACTTTGGTATATTGTACACCGTCACTCGATAAGAGCTTCAATAAACGTAAACCCAACAACACACCGGGAATATAAAATATAAAATAAACACAATAACATAAAGTTGGGCAAATATGCTAAAAAGAAATAAGAGTTTTTCAAATTAGTCATTTTACGTATCGAAATGTATATAAAAGGGTTGCTTCCCTTTGTCTGTGTCAATGAATTAACTCCATTGTATTCTAAAATAGCCCCATCTGATTGGGCAAGACAGTTATCTTAGAACAATCACGGAACACTTAATTTTGGCAGGATGAAGGTAGAAAGCCTTCTATCGTCCTCTTATGAATGTGGTCTCCGTCCAGTCAAGACTCTAAGGGAACTTCTGCTTTTTTGAATTAGCCTTTACTTGAATCGGACACAGAGAGGAAGCTGCCCAGTTCTAGATGTTAAAAGGACCCATTTTCCCAATAGTTGGTCTTGCAAACACACTTAGTTTTGCAAATACATTTTTGTATCATAATTTAATACATATGTTATCATATATCACTGTCTTCTGTGATTTCTTCTGTAAGCTTTGTTTCAGCATCTTTCCAAAGTTCGGCAAACAACAACCAAGACATTTCTTTTGCCACCAAAGCACTTCAAATAGTTTACTCATAATACAGTAAATACGTTTTCTTTTCTGAAGGAGTGGATGCGAATATTGTTTAGCTTTTAAACATAAACTTAAGCTGGTTTGAAATACAGAATTTCCTTCTGAACTTTGAGATGCTCTCTTGCTTGTTTGATGTTATTTCCTTTCTGAGTCATAAACGGAAGTCAGTCATTTAATGTATCTTCTATGGAATGTAAATTGCCATTCTCTAATATGTAAAGGTAAGTCGTAATTCTGTGTATGTATTTCGTTCTCTCTTAAAAAAATTTTTTTCTTTTCATTCATTTGCTGGGTACGGGGCATTCTTCCAAATGCCATACGCTCACCCGCTATTTACAGACTCCAACCGAGAGCTCTTTTCAGGATTCTGACTGTTCCATTGAGTGCAGGTGTTTGGATTTCTCTTGCACTTGGTTCACCAGGTATACTTGCTAAATACTTTTTCAAGTTCTTCTTCATGGGTCCAGTGGCTCCTATGATAACTGGAATGATGGAGATCTCTTTGAGGTTCCAGTTTCTTTTCATGTGTGTGTGTGTGTTTGTGTGTGGCTATAAGTCAGAAACTAAACACGATACATTTATAAACCTTACATCATCGGACCCAGCGTGCCTCAAACCTGTTTATGGTATAACAAATACTGCTGTTAAGTTAAATGATTATAAATATTATAGTTTTAACATTTTCATCGACGCGCGTGTTTGGCTGTCTTTCCGAACGGTCGATCGCCATTTTGTGTGCTGTGTCCTCATGAACGCACACACGACAATCGAAAATAAAGAAGAAAAACGGATACTAATTATGAAACATTTGGATTTACATACACACACACACACACACACACACACACACACACACACACACCCACACACACACACATATATTAATTTTAAAGAGGGAAAGATGAAGATAAAAAATTGCATAAATTTACATAAAATTACATAAAATTGATACATATTTTATTACATCGAAAGTTCAGATGTAAAGAGTTACATTAATACTTAAACCATGGTTTTTCAAAGATAAAACTCTTCTCGTCAGAGGATAATATTTGGTAATGTGGTATTTATAATAAATATATATTACCTAGTTCCATTTAACTTTGAAAAATTGAAGAATAAAAAATAGAAAGGTTGGGGGTAAAGAAATAAATGACCGGGAGGGAAAATGGTAGTAGTATTGAGTAGCCATTTTCGAAGACAAAAGGGGACGCTACGGTGCAGATAGCAAAATAGCAAAAGTTTGTAAATTTGAAGAAAAAGTTTGTCGATTTGGAGAAAGTTTTTTAACAATTTTTACAGGGTTTCAAATAAAAGGTAGAGGGTTCAAAATTATCTCACTTGGTCCGTAGGGATTCGTGTCTCAGTTTTTATCTTCATCTTTCCTTCTTTAAAATCGATTGCTCTACTCAACGTATTGAGCTTTACTTTATCGCGATAGATCACTTTACGATACTTCACTTATCGTTAATTCTATTATCATTAGTATATATATATATATATATATATATATATATATATATATATATATATTGTTTTTAACAACTGAAGACAATAGATTTTGTATTTTTGCAATTTTATTCTCATCTTTTAATTGTCTATATAACTGCTCTATATCGTATATCGAGCATCAATTCTGTCATGATAGGTTATAATTTAAAGGTATACATTATATCTTTATTTTCTTATTCTCCCTCTTTCTCTCTTTCTCCTTCTCTCTCTTTATATATATATAAAGAGAGTTGAGCACAGTTCTGAAGAAGGGAAGAGTTCCCGAAATATTATATCATACGGAGTTTCCACCAGACCATCTTGATACAGGTATTACATAACATTGTAACATTGTGTAGATAGACAGATATATGTGTGTTGATGAAAAAAAAAAAATATATATATATATGTGTGTGTGTGTGTGTGTATGTATGTATACATTGTATTAAGGGTGAAACTATTTAATTTGTTCCACCATTATATGTCTTATTTGCTCCAACTTGTGTCTATCCGTCACACCTCTGCATTGTATTGCTTTCTAAGTATCACACACACACACACACACACACACACACACACACATATATATATATATATATATATGTATATATATATATATAATTATAAATACTATTTTTCAAATAAACCCATATACACATGTATTTCATGGCAAACCTGCAATCATCATTAAGGAGGTGAACAACCCCTGCCAAATATTCGAACCCCAATACGTCGGAGTGAGTACCGATGTGCCCACAACGAATGGGAGAGTAAATTAACGTCTTAATGGCAAGGTCAGCGGCCATATAAGCAAGCTGTCGAGAGCACTCAATATGCGGGCTTAGCGCGTTGCATTACGCTGTAAATGACGGCCTGTTGTCAACTTACTTAAAGTGCTCCATGTAGCAAGAGCTTTGAATAATTATAAATAATATTTTTCAAATAAACCCATATATACATGAGTTTCATGCAAAACCTGCAATCATCAGTATAGGAGAAGACAATCCCTCCGGTCACACGGTTCGAACCTCAACACGAAAGTCATATTTAACTCAGTAGTCGGAGCGCGTACCGATGTGCCCGCTACGAATTGTCTAAAAATGGGAGAGTAAACTGACATCTTAATGACAAAGTCAGCAGTCATATAAGCAAGCTGTCGAGAGCACTCAATAGGCGGGGGCTAGAATGTTGCATTACGCTGTAAATGACGGCCTGTTGTCAACTTAATTAAAGTGATCCATCAAGCGAGAGCTTTGAATAATTATAAATAATACATTATATATATATATATATATATATATATATATATATATATATATATATATATATATATATATATATATATATATACATTTATCTCACATAGACAGTTTTTTAGGATAAGATTAAAAGGAATATACGAAACATTATACATTAAAGGGTGAAAACCTCGGACATAATTACTAAGTGAAAAAGTACATAAATATTCCAATACAATCTATAAAAACAAATGTTGTCGGGGTCATAGAAGAGTGAGAAGCATGAGTAATGTATAAATAAATATGACGTACTTTGTTGTGGTGTTTCTGGGGTTCTATACGACTGCGATTAGGAAAGGCCATGTAACGATGGAGAGTCGGTCGTACCCTGTCTGTCAGCCTGAGCGTCAGCGCCAGAAACAAAATAATTTCTGTTTTTTTTTTATTCCCGGCGTAGGTGGAATTAGATATTTTTTACTTCGGGAGAAGAGAGTGCATTCTCTCCGTTGGCCAGTAATGTTTCATGGAAGATAACTTGAATATAATCGAAGGGATATCACTCCTGATAATTCTGAATCCAACACTGTAATACTCATTCCTTTGGGGAAATCAAGGATAAAATTAGTGCAGGGCGGGGGGGGGGGGCAACTTTTTTCATTCTCACCGAAACTAGGTTAAACAGTCAGTCAGTTAACTTTCTTTTTGTTTGTTTGTTTGTTTGTTGTGTTTTTTCCTTTCTATTGTATTGAATCAGTTGCGAGAAATAGAGAAAGAGACAGAGAGAAAAAGGGCAGTCGAAGGGAGAGGTAGAGAGAAAGAGGGCAGTCGGAAGATGTGGTAGAGAGAGAATGGAAAAGGGAGTGGGAGAGAGAAAGGAGTGAGCGGGAGAGAGGCAGTCGGATGGAATAGTAGAATGACAGGAGATAGTCGGATGCAGTGGTAGAGGGAGAGAGAGGGAGAAAGAGAGAGGAGAGAATGAGAGCGAAAGAGAGAGAAAAGAGAAAGCGAGAGAGAGAGAGAGAGGGAGAGAGGTAGTCGGAGGGAGAGATAGAGAGAAAGGAGGTAGTTGGAGGGAGTGGCAGAGGGAGAGAAAGATAGGTTTGAAAACAAAAATGCGTCACACACTTTTATAAACTCTTCTATTCTGTTACGATGCCTCCGGGCAACGCCGAGTGACCCTGCTAGTTGAACTCATAAAATAAAAACTGTCTAGTGCCTTGCGCAATTAAAATTATTTGCCAACAAAACTCTATGTGACACTGTGACATGTGTATCGTCGAACATTCTCTCCACTATTTTATGACCGGATTTTAACCTTTGCCGAGAACGATTGGCCAAATATATCACCTGTCATTTCTAAAAACGGCGCAGTATTTCGCACTCGCTGTGTGGATTTTATGGGCATTTTACTTTGTTGATGTGTTCATATTTTACTGTGTTGATTTTTTATTTATGGCAATGCTAATGAAGTGAGAAAAAAAAAACAAGAACAAGATTGTCATAAACGTTATTGATTTTCTTAACATTGATTTGGGCTAATCCCGTAATGGCGATGCTATTATACGCACAGACAGCTTTTTTCTAACACGTTTAATATTTTACACTTTATTCGTGCTAACAATTCTTTAATAGCTTTTACAAATTTAAGTTTATATCATATCTCCAATAGCAATTATAAAATAATAAACAAGTCGTATGGTTCTGCTAATTATCGCGAAAAATAGCGCTATAATCAGTTATGTGGCGTGTAAATTTTCAACAGAGGGATTTTGTGATGCTGTCAATAAAATATTATTGTGTTTTAACACAACTATCTTTCACTGACAGCATCACCGAGGCTCTATTTCTAAAGATAGCAATCAATTCGCTTTGAAAAATGGCGCCTTATTATTTTTTAATGTACGAATGCTTGGGGTGGTTACTCGATGATTTTAGTCCAGTAAATCGCCAATTTCTTATTTGGCCTTAGATCAGACATGAAACGGGGATAATTCATTTAAAATTTTGCGATCCAAAACGTGAAAGCTGAAGATAAACTTCCAAATGAAACTCAACCAACTGGATCAAGCTGAGTTGGTGTTTTTCATACCAATTAAGGATACGCTCTCACCAATCAGTTCAACAGAGTATGGGTCATTTTTCAGTTGGCGACCTTGCTTTTGTCGAGTTGAGGTATGATTCTGTGCAGTTCTCGGAAGTCCACCTTTTTATGGATCAGAGTGCACACGCCTCTTGTGTGATGGCTTTTCACTCCTCAACTTCCGACCTTGTGTCACATCTTCCCGCGGTGGAAGGGAGTTTCTTTTTTTTACTTTGATTAACCCCAAACAAGGCACAGAGACATACGGAGCTACTAGAAATCAGGGGTCATACCTACAGGGGCATCCTAAGTGGAGAGCTGTGCAGCAAGGTGCTGGTTCACATTACATTTAAATTTATGCATGTTGATACAGTCTGGGAAACAGTGGGCAGGGTGGGAATTCCAAAGGAAAGCAGTACGAGGAAAGAAGATATTAGAGTAAAAAAAAGGCTTCCGGTATCTCGGGATGTACAGTGAAGGGTGGGATTTTGCTGATTGTCGAATTGGTCGGGAGTATTTACGACGAGGGGAGCAAATACCAGGTAAATACCAACTTCCAAATGAAACAAGACGTTCATTTCTCTTCATATTATTTCCTATTTTCTTACCGCTAGAAAATTATGCTTAACATATCCAAGGTCTAAAATATTCTTCCATTTGGGGAAAAATCATGGAAAGTGGCAAGATGAATCTTTATAGAGACTATCACTTCATAAAATCACTCAAGACAGGCAAATAAAACTGCCCGAGACGTGTATATCGGCTTGTATAAATTATTCAAGTTCAGAATTGGATGGTAGTGTAATAACCATTGACAAGTAACGCAAAATAGGGTGCTTACTCATATTGATACTCGGGTGAAATATGTCAGTTCAAAATAAAATAATAAGAACACTTATGAATATGCTTACTTATCAGTGAAAACTACTAGTGTACACCAAAAATTACGGAAAATTATCGAGTAGAATTTTAATAAAAAATAACATTAATTTACTATTCGGAGTCCACGAACTCCGAACGACATTCGCGTCAAGTCATCATGTCGTAGAAGATTATCTCACTTCTTCTAAAATAACGACGACACGCGGGCTTGTCGTTCGGAGTAAATTAAGATTTACACCCCTTTAATAAATGTCAAACCAAACAGAGACCAAGTAAACAAACCCTTAGCTGCATCTGCAATCGCCATGGCCGGCGTACCCTACCACGACCATCGTAATATAAGCAGGTCAGAACACTGGAAAATTACGTCATGCTCTAAGTAATAAGCGATATCTGTCGAACAGCTAGATTATAGGCATTTTAACCCATCCCTTAACTTAAAAATTTAAAATTTCATAAAAATTCATGAAATCAACCAATTTAATGAAATTTTCCGTATTTATTAATTAACGATCACGGAATGTAATTATTACTTTATTAGAAATCTTAGTACAAATGTATTATTTCGTGTAATTCGCGTAGGCTAGACAACAAAAATTAAATTAATACTTAATAAAATGCTGTTGTCATAAATGTGTGAATTTTTTGAAAAATAATTTGTCTGATTTAATATTTATTCTTTAAATAAGTTCATTCTTTCCAGATTATTTTTAATGTTTGAGTTGATTGTAATGACAACCTGGTCTACATCGAATAAAAATACTAGTATCAGTTATGTTTCATGGAAATATCTATTGGTTTATAAACAGAAGAACAACAAAAATCCCTATTCTTAGACAGTTTTATTTTTATATGAACATCTCATTATCATTAGTTTTAGCTGAATAATTTGATAAGAGTTGCTCTCATTTCCGAAAAAAAATAATGTTTTTTTTTATTTCTTTTAACTTAAAAGTAAATCAAACATGAAAGATTACGAATTCAGTAAAGTAACACAAAATCAATAATTCAAAATAATTAATAGAACATTTATTAGAATAAATTAATATGTATGTTTTTTTTTGCAAAACGAACAGTTTATTTATAATGTAGTAAACATTTGTAATAAGTTAAAACAGTCATGTTTTTTTTTTGGGGGGGGGGGGTTCCAAACGGACAGTTTATTTACAATATATCATTATTTAAATATCTCGCTTATTTTGTTGGATTTTCGCACACATTTTGGATGAAATTTATTAATTAGTCGTAAATTGTATTTTTTATCCGAAATAAAATTTTAATTTATTTTTTAAGATTTGAAAATCGAACTTTAATGCAATGCGGCCATGCTCTAATTTCTTATTTTCTTTCTCGCTTGACATCTATAAAAAGAAAATACGTTTGAAAAGAGAAAAAAGTTAACAATGATTTCCAAGTGAATTAATAATCCTTAAGAGAATAGCCGTGTTCTTGGTAGGGGAATAACGTCACGATAGCAGGAACAAGTTAACAATGATTTCAAAGTGAATTAATAATCTTATGGACGTGAGTCTGCTCGCTCTTATTACTTACTGAAAACAGATCGGCGCATGCACGTTAGCTCCCCCGGGCACTTCCGGTCCTCATTGATAGTGGTTCTTACTACCCACTATCAATGTCATAACCAGAAAAAATCGACTCAGTTAACTGGTCTGAGTTTTACAATGGTCGTGATCCTACCTCCGATCCTCTCTACTGGAGAGGTCCCATTGTAGCATTTGTTATTGTTTACGTACTGTTCTATCGTCATCCATTATTTAAAAAAAAGATTATTTAAAAACTGACGTTAAATTTTCAGTCATTAACAAATAATATAAATTGAGTATATGCGTGGCCTGTGCAGTGCGTACTCCACGGGAAAACCCGATGAAATTGAGGTCCTCCAAATTTTAGTTTCTTTTTTTCATAAGTCATATTGCCAATCACCAACAATAATAATAATAATCGGCAGAGCCGGTGCTTAATACCACCACCTCTCAGCTCATTTTCTTATTTTCTTAATTTAATGAGAATCATAGTTGTCACCCAATGGAGGTGGGATTGTTTACTAAATTTTCGGTGCATGGAAGGTTTTCTCATATTCTTTTAGCTTAAAGTAGATAAAGTTTCGACTCAAGTTGCAGGCAAATATTTGGGCACTTTTGCATTTTAGATACAGTACCGAATTTATTTGTTTTCATTTCAGAAGAGCGACAGTAACGTCAACGGCAGACAATCCTGGATTGGCTGAAAATGGACGTGAATGCTCTGAATATGCGAGATGTTTTTTGTTTTTTTATTTAACTAGTCTTCAACAGGAAGGATTGACTTTATTCAATTTATTACAATTTTTACTACATTGTAAATAAAGACTTCTTTAAAAAAAAAAAACAGATTTTAAAAGAAACTTCATTTTCACAATTTTTAATTTCTTAAAAACTGTTCGTGCTACCCCAAAAAAACAAATTGAAAAAACATGATTGTTTTAATTTATTACAAATGTTTACTATATTGTAAACAAGCAGGGGTTATTTGGCATTGCCCGCCCTCTCGCTTTCCTCTCCCTCTCTGCAGTGTAAAACTCTCTCTCTTTCTCCCCCGCCCCTCTACCCCTCACCCGCCCCCTATTTCCTCTTACTCCACCTCCTCTCCCCGTCGCCTGGAGCAAAAACTTAATAAACTATTTTTGTCTTCCCCGGACGTTCCACTCGTCCCACCGCCCCCCCTCGTTAAAAAAACTCTTGGGAGTCGGTAGGGATCGAACTGTTGACCTCTCAGTCTTTGTCCTTTCTCGATACCCGATAGACAGCGAATAAGATCTAACGAAAAATAGATCACTTAAACGCCGTTTGAATCCGGGCTGCGTTTTGCACGCGCGCAAAGCGTGCGACCTACTAAATAATGAACAAATTTAAGCACCCCCATCGCACGTTTATTGTCCGTTCTACATGAATAAATCACCGTTTTTTTTCCAATTTTTCGATATTATGCGTCCGGGGCCACGCCGTTTAAGTAAATGTCAACTTTATGAATATCTGTCGAGTGTCTCAGGAGCCTTTTTCAGACATACACACATACACACAACCAAACAACTGCCCTTTATATAATAGAAGATAAATTGTTCGTTTGAAAAAAACAAAACTTTAAAAGATACTGTCCGTTTTCACAAATTTTCATTTCCTAAAAACTGTTTATGTAACCCAAAAAAGGTTAATTTGTTAAAAAAATTTCATTGTTTAAAAACTTCGATTTGAAAAAAAAAGAATTTCAATAAATGTTCTATTAATTAATTTGAATTTTTTAATTTGCGTTATTTATTAATTAATTATTTCGGAGAAATTCTATACTAAATTCGGTGATTGCCGTTAAGTTAAAAAAACAAAACAATTCAGGATTGTCTGCCGTTGACGCTACTGTCGCATTTTTAAATGAAAACAAATAAATTCGGTTCTGTCCATAAAATGTACAAGTGCCAAAATTTGTTATGAAAATTTTCTTTGAAATAAAAAACTTTCTAATTCAATATCAATTTCCTTTTTTATTAGTCACCTCAATTTCCTTTCAAACATCAAAACCGATGCCAAGATCTTCCGAATCACATAGCGGTCATCAATAGCATTAGTTGACTTGACCATGATATATTACAACCTTTTTATCTGCTTTGTGGAAAGTAAGATTATATGAGGGATTTTATTACATTATCTTTTCACTGACGTCATCTGCTACATTGAATTTGGATGTGTATACTAAAAAAAATAATTGTAAATAAATATTATCTTTAAACTAAAATATTTCTAAGTCTATTTAAATGTCCCATTTGCCTTAAGAGGGCAAGCTGCGAGGATTTTGTTAAATATTTGTATGAAATTCTAAGTCATTAATTAAATGTCTAATAGTTGACACTATTTCCGACGACTATCTATCTCATTTATTTTACGATAAGAATGGTTGTCCGCAGTTTTTTTTTTTAGTTTTTTTACCTCCCCAGGAGGTTAGGCACAAGGCCAGTTTTATCTTACTCCCACAAGTAAGATGTGACCCAAGCTCGGGTCGGAAAGTGGGGTTTGAAAAGCCAGCGCCCGAGAAGGTGAGCACTCTGGCCATTTAAAAATTGCCTGGGCAGCCCCGTCGGCATTCCCCGGTAGGGGCGCCTCAGGCAGTAAGCAATAAACTTACTCCTCCCCAAAGAGGGGAGGCAAAGCCTGGGAGGGTGGACCTCCTAGAACTGCACAGGACAGGCGTGCAGTATCCATCGGAACAGATACTACACTTTGATCTTAGCCAAAAGGCCAAGATATTTATTTACTCCTCTGCAGGAGTTAGGCACAAGGCCAGTTTTATCTTACTCCCACAAGTAAGATGTGACCACAGCTTGGGTCGAGTAAGTGGGGTTAAAAGCCAGCGCTCGAGAGGTGAGCACTCTGGCCATTTAAAAATTGCCTGGGCAGCCCCGTCGGCATTCCCCGGTAGGGGCGCCTCAAGCAGTAAGCAATAAACTTACTCCTCCCCAAAGAGGGGAGGCGAAGCCTGGGAGGGGGGACCTCCTAGAACTGCACAGGACAAACCCACAGACAGGTGGAATCAAGCCCCGAAGGACAAGACGACATCCGTCTATAGGGGTGCAGTCAAGATAGGTTCGCAGTTATCTTCAGGCGAAGATAGTTGATGCTGGAGCGTCCAGTGGACTGGGGCAGGAGAGGGAAGAGAGACGCCTTTCCGCGTTGCTTTCGAGAATATCTCCGCGGTAAAAGGGTTGGCTGGCAAGTTCAGAAGGTCAGATGAACAAAAACGCGTGAACGGAAAAACAGGAAGTGAGAAAGTGTGAATCTCGTGCAGAATGACGTCATCGAAAAAGTTAGGAAAGACTTTGCAAGTAAAAAAAAAAACTACTGGGAAGAGATTTTAAGAAGACATTAAAACATGTAGTCTTAACACGAGTATTATGTTTCAGAATTTTTTAGACGAGGATTAATAATTTGTATTATTCTCACAAGGTTTCGGCCGATGTAACCTCCGACCTTCTTCAGGTGGGTCTTGTCGAACAAAAAGAACAAAAAAACACTATGTTTCGGAATTTTTTTAGATAAGGATTGATAATTTGTATTATTTTAATTATTCGAACTATAGTTCTCATCTTGGATGTTATTCTCATAACGTTTCAGTGCATCCTGTCAAACTGGTTAATTTTTATGTCGAACTCGGGGAATCTGTACGAAATTTCAAACGCAACCTTTTATTTAATCCACCGGTAGATGTTTTAAGTAATTCGTAATTGTATTCTTAGTATTGCTTGTACTGGACCCATGGCGCAACAGATAAAAGTGCTAAGTAATAATTAGTTCTAAGGGGCAGTCTTCTAGAGGTGCTGGTTTAATCCTCAGTACGGGCGATACTAAATATAGAATTACGGCAGACGGAATGAGAGCAAGCTACTCCCGTGAATTAAAGAAAGGGTTCCGTTCGAAACTGTCCGTACAGATTTCAGATTCCAGAGTTCGACGACACATCTGAAGAAGGGCGGAGGTTACATCGGCCGAAACGCTGTAAAAATAAGATTCAAGATGAGACCAGTAGTCCTAATAATACAAATAATACAAATCAAAACGAATAGTTTAAAAAACAAAGACTGCTGTCCACACCGTGTTATGATATTAAAATTCGAATAAAGGGGCAAGCTGTCCCTATTTACTTGCCTCCCCACAAGAACAGAGTTAGACAAAAGGTCAGTTTTTAATGTAGCTTCAAATTCAGCTCCCCCAAAAGGGCCACCCTGGATTTAGACAAAAAATTTATATTTTTTCAGTCTAGAAAGATTTCTCCCGATGACAAAAATATAAAATGCAGCATAAGAACGGAGTTTGTTATATTAATTCGAATTAATAATAGTTGGGTTTTTATCATCGTTCAGCTATATGTCTTTCTCTAGTTTACTATTTTAGCTAAGAAATTCCGTGCGAAATAGTCTTCATCATTTGTCCAATCGAGAATCTAGAAGCCCACAGCGCTAATCCACAACCACTCGACGATCGGTCGATCACGACGGGATAAGCAACATTCATTCCCGTCTTCTGCGCTGTAATGTTTGTAGATAAAGAACATATAGTTTCTCGGAGCTATGTGCAAGTATAAGTAATTGTAAGTTACGCGTCAATTTTTATAATCTGAGCAACGATGAACGCGCTTTTAACAGGTGAGTCACTACTTCTCCTTTCGTTTAGTCACGAATAAATTATTTTGATAGAGACATCAGAAGAAAAAGAAGAAAGGCAAGGAGAGAGAGAGAGAGAGAGAGAGAGAGAGAGAGAGAGATGGAATCAGGTCGTCGGTGTAATTTATGACACAGCAAATATTTCTAGTGTCACTAATTTCAATCAGGTATCAATGAAATGGTATCTCGTTAGAGCAGTTTTGTATGAAAACTACGATTGGGTGTCGCGGTGGCGGCGAGGGAGGCGACGATGGAAGAAGTCGTTGGACGGGTTCAGTTGTGTGTGTGTATGCATGTTTACTAATGAAGCGATTCGCAAGAATTCAACAACTGACCCGATAAAAAAACAGCTGTGCGGGTGGAATGATTATAACGTGAGCTCTTAAATCGGTAGACCGAGTTCGAATTCAATCAGATCTATTACGTAGACTTTTACATTAGGAAAGGTGTGTGTGATAAAATATAAAGATAACATTCGAAAGAATGTATAGACAAAATATAATGGGGAAAAAAACACAATATATATATATATATATATATATATATATATATATATATATATATATATATATATATATATATATATATATATATAAAATGAAAGTTCAAGTTTCTTGGCAGTCTAGTTCCCAACTGTGCTTCAGATGTCTTGCACAGGATATCCATGGCGTCACGGGCGTTTGGCCGTTTAAGAAACGCAATATAGATCTCTAGAGACATGTCCAGAACCCTTAAGGTTAGATTGTATTATTTACTCCTCTCCAGGAGTTAGGCACAAGGCCAGTTTTATCCTACTCCCACAAGTAAGATGTGACCCAAGGTCGGGTCGGAAAGTGGGGGTTGAAAAGCCAGCGCCCGAGAGGTGAGCACTCTGACCATTAAAGATTGCCTGGGCAGCCCCGTCGGCATTCCCCGGTAGGGGCGCCTCAAGCAGTAAGCAATTAACTTACTCCTCCCCAAAGAGGGGAGGCAAAGCCTGGGAGGGTGGACCTCCTAGAACTGCACAGAACAGGCGTGCAGTATCCATCGGAACAGATACTACACTTTGATCTTAGCCAAAAGGCCAAGTTAGATTGTATTATTTACTCCTCTCCAGGAGTTAGGCACAAGGCCAGTTTTATCCTACTCCCACAAGTAAGATGTGACCCAAGGTCGGGTCGGAAAGTGGGGGTTGAAAAGCCAGCGCTCGAGAGGTGAGCACTCTGACCATTAAAAATTGCCTGGGCAGGCCCGTCGGCATTCCCCGGTAGGGGCGCCTCAAGCAGTAAGCAATTAACTTACTCCTCCCCAAAGAGGGGAGGCAAAGCCTGGGAGGGTGGACCTCCTAGAACTGCACAGGACAATCCCATAGACCGGCGTAAATCAAGCCCCGAAGGCCAAGACAATACCAGTCTATGGGGTGCAACGGCACTCATTCTACCAATAGCCATATACGGTTCAGAGATATGGACTACTGGAGACCAAGAAGTCAGCACCCTGTTGGTGTTTGAGATTAAATGTCGTAAGGCAATTCTCAATGTTGCGAGGAATGACAGGCTTAGTAATGCTTGCATACGCGAAACGTTGTGCGTGACGGAAGCCATTTAAGATGTGGTGTCGACTAGGAAGCTTCGATGGTTTAGTCATGTTGCTAGGAGTAGTGGAATAATAAATGCCAGCTACAGAAAAGACTTTTCAAACGCAAGACCAAGAGGACGCCCACCAAAAAGATGGTCCGACAGCATTAGGGAACAGTTCGGCGTTTCGTCTTCAAACAGCTGAGAAATAAGCAATTCGGAGACAGAATTTTGTGTCCAATACTGCGAGAGGACGTTAAGTCCTGTGCGTTTAAAGAAGAAAGAAGAAGAAAATGTAATCATTAATAAAATTCACTTTCTGCAATCCAACCATATTTAGCCCAAATAAACTTTAGTGTATGCCTGTTTGAATCTTGATCGTCCAACAGTCTTTATTTTTTCGTCCTTCATCACAATCAACGTACAATTCCTGAACTCAAGAAGGCCATCATAACCCAAATCAAGGCAGTGCCAGAGAAAGGAATTATTGACAATTTTGCACGTTGTATCCAGGTGTGCTTAGAATTGACAAAGACTGTTGGACAATCATGACTGAAATTTGGTGGACAAGTAAGACATAGACTGAAGTTTATTTGTGTCAAATATTGTTAAATTGTCGAAAGGATTGTGAATTCTATTAACGATTACATAGATGGCGTTTTTAGGGTCACCCTGTAAATCCTCCCAAAATATACTTTTTGGGCAAGGAAACTGCATGCTAAAACTGAGTAGGCTTTCTTGTACATAAAAATACATCGCTGAAATGGAAGAATATTGTTATAGGTGCCTATCTTAGCATGGATTGTAAAACAAACTCCATATAATATTTTTTGTAACGGACGTCAAACGAAAAGAAAACAAAGCTCTTTTGTAAACAACAATGGAAGGCATTTAGTTATGTTACCTACACCGTTGGGTGTAGGTTGGCAAAAGTTAGGACGGTGTAAAGTAATGAAAGGAATTAAGTAAAAAAGTTCGTTGGCCGCTGAAAGTCTACGAGCAGTTTAGACTCGAGCCTGTGCTCGGGTATCCAGTGGGCAAAGGCAGGATAGAGGTTTCAAGAAACTCTCTTAGACTGCTGTCCGCGATTCCCAAAGTGGCTGAAGTCGTCATACCAGAGACGGTTAAAATTATTGAACCCTGGAAGCTGATTGGTCCTTGTATAACCAAATCACCTGACAGGGGCTGCTCTCCGCAATGAAATAAATGTCAGTGTTTATGACCGCTACAGTATAAGCCAACAGCCAATAGACTTTCAACTGCGAATGTAGAGGATCAACTCGATAGATGTACCAAGGATAATTTAGGTTAACAGATAAAAAACACGTTCTGTTACATTCCTGGTGTCATTTGATTGAGTCAGTATAATGGTGAGCGTAGGAAGTTCCGGAACCATCAAGGGACGTTTGTTTCAGAATGGCAATAAAGGAACCGGATTAGAGGAAACAGGGTTAGTTGGAAGGTCAGTGTTTGAAAGCGTTACGTTCTGCGGTGTCTAAACTGAACATACATGTTTTCACCCCCACTCCAGTAACATACTGGGAAGAGTCCATGGTCTAAACGTCTACACTGATCACGGAAAAATACCCCCTCAAAGAAAATGGTCGAAAAATGAACGATTCCAAGCAATTTTATAATTGCTTAGTATCGTTCATGTTTCGTCAATTTACATATCAACCATGTAGAAAAACTGAACGTCACAATTTAGTGTAGAGATCTACCATTTCCTTAATATTCACAGACTAATCCCCGAGGAACAGAAAGGATGCCGGAAAGCAACAAGAAGGATAAATAAACTGCTATACATCAACTATAAGCTACAGAAAGAAAGTAAAAATCAGAAGAAAAAAAACAACATAGCCATGTCATGGATCGACTACAAGAACGCACACGATATTCTTCCAAGCATGAATAATTGAATGCTTAGAAATGTACAAAATATCTGAAAAAATGTCAACTATATGGCGAAAGCAATTTGAACATGACGACTGGAACTGACAGCAGGAAGACAACACCTGACAGAGAAAAGAATACAGAGAAGAATTTTCTAGAGAGACTCTCTATCTCCACTATTTTTAAGCATAGCCATGATGCCACTCAGCAACATACTCGGATGGTGAAATGCTGGATACAAATTTACTGACACAAAATTAAAATTAAACTACCGCATGTCTATGAATGATCTGGAACATTTTTCAAAATACAAAAATGAACTTAGGAACACTAAATATAGCTGAGATATACGAATTACATTCGGAATAGAAAATGTGCACTATTTGAGATGAAGAAAGAAAACTTGGAAACAACAGAAAGTATACAACTGCCTAACCAAGAGGCAATGAGAGCACTTGGTTAACATGAGTGCTATAAATATCTGAGGATTCTGGAAGCAACTTCTATCAAATAAATAGAGATGAAATAGATGATCAAAATAGAATATCCGAAAAAAAAACAAGAAAACTCCTTGAAACCAAATGATATAGTAAAAACTTGATCAAAGTAATTTAGAAGTATCTCTAATAAGGTACTCTGGGCCGTTCATAAACTGGACAAAAGAACCAGGAAATTAATGACCATGAACAACGCATTGCAGCTGAAGGATGATGCTGGCAGATTTTATGTAAAAAGGTAAGAAGGTGGAATAGGATTGAAGACTGCGTGGACGATGCGATACAAGGACTAGAAAAATATATAACACATATAGAGAGTGCTAATTCCGTCGGTAAAAGCACCACCAATGTGAAAAATACATACAACAGCAAAATAAGAATGCAAATTGGGAAGACAAGCAGCTACATGGGATGATTTTAAAGACTGATTAAAGAAATAGCACACAAAGACATCTGGGCAGCGCCACGGAAAGCACTAGAAGAGAGAAACGGAATCGCCACTGATAGCCGCACAAAACAACGGGATAAAAAAGAACTACATAAAAGCTAAGATAGTAAAGATCCAGGAAAGAAAGCAATAAATATAGACTTTGTGAACAAAGGAACGAAACGGTAAACCAAATCATAAGTAAGGGGGTGAGGGGGGTGAATGTGGGGGTGACTGGGGAAGAGAGAGATTGTTACCGTTTTGCCCCGGGCAACGGAGGAATCGGGGGCAGAGGAGAAGGGGTAAGAGGGGCGAAGATGAGAGAGCGACTGAGTAAGAGAGAGAGATTGTTACCCTTTTGCCCCGGGCAACGGAGGAATCGGGGGCAGAGGAGAGGGAGTGAGATGGGCGAAGATGAGAGAGCGACTGAGTAAGATAGAGAGATTGTTACCCTTTTGCCCCGGGCAACGAGGGGGGAAGGGAAGGGGGAGAGGGCCGGGGATGAGGGGGCGATCGGGAAGAGAAAGATTGTTACACTGTTGCCCTAGGCAACGCCGGGTAACCCCTGCTAGTAATAAATAAATAAAAAAAAGTTCGATTAGTGTTCAGTCTGAGGAATGGTGGATTTCTTCTCTGGAGAGTTGACATATACGATCAAGAATACTTACAAAATGATTTCCTTTTATATCAATACTGGCATGGTTACCCAGCGTTGCCCGGAGGCATGGACAACAAAATAAAAGAGTTATAAAGTGTATGTAGCATCTTTCTTTTTAACACTTCTCTCTCTCTCTCTATCCCCCTCTCTATCTGTATTCGTCTACCCCCTCTCTTTTCTCCCTCAAATTTCACCCCCTCTCCCCCTTATCTCCCTGTCCTATTACTTCCCATCCCCTCTCTCCCCCTCTCTCTATCATCATCTCTCTCTATTACCACCTCTCTCTCTCTCTCTCTCTCTCTCTCGTTTTCTCTGGTAACTAGAAAACATCTGTGACGAATCACTACATAAAAACATTTTAAAAAATCACACTAAATGTCGACCTCACTGACTAATTCTGTTCCTGTTGACCTCAAAAGAATGAATATTTAAAATAAATGTGTCTACATTTTGTCTGAGGCAATTGTGAAAAAGAATATATCAGCTTTGAGAGTGTGTCATGTGTAGTTTTTACCTTTAACTGGACACACAGACAAATAACTTTCCTTTCTATAATAGATTGTTTCTTTATAGATCTTACGTTCGGGTATGCTTCTATGCTCAGATACTAAATTTCTCCTAAGCAGAAATCGGAGAAGTAATTCTCTAAACAGCGCACACAGAAACGCTGACCATAAACAGAAATGATAGTCTATACTTAATTGTCGAGAAACACTCTGAACAGCAACTACAACTTAATCTTTCTGAAAGAGAAATCTTTCAGCAATATATATTTTTTTACCTTTTATTGAGCCGTTCTCTTAAATACTTACTTTCTGACTAATTACAACCATCGTTACTGAACCCCTCGGTGTTTCGCCGTCTACCTGTCCAACACAGTAACCATTATCCTTGAGGGGCCCGTGGCCTTTGATAAGCGGTGACTCGTTTATAAATAAATAAATAAAACAAAAACAAACAAGGCCCACTGTCACTGAGACGTAAGGGGCTATTGAGAATTAGGGGACAGATTTATAGGGCGCACCCTAAGTCAGGAGTTGTACAGCGAGATGTTTGTTCACATTACATTTAAATGTCTGCATGTTGGTACAGTCGGTGGAAACAGGGAACAGGGAAGGAAATTCCAAAGGCTAACAGTTCAAGGAAACAAGCTAATAGAGTAGAAATCCCTACGGCATTTGGGTACCTCCACGGTGAAGGGATGGGCTTTAGCTAATTGTCGGGTTGGTCGGGGGTATTACGTCGAGGGGGCACCAAAGCAGCAAGTTTGTCGGAGCACATTTCATTCAAGTACTTGTAAAACAGGCACAGGGATGCAACAGGGGTTGGGACTTGGTGGACAGTGAGGGACCTATAGATTAGCGACTCTTTTTTTTTGATAGCATCGTCCTTGGGGAAACTCCAACATTTCCCTCAACACACACTTTAATACTTAAATATATATATATATATCAACACATTCTCTCTCTCCCTCTCTCTCCCCTCTTTCTCTCCCCCTCTATCTCTCTCTCATACACACACACGAAATTAATTTGTTATTATTAACCATTCTTCTTATTCATCACTTCGACCCACAAACGATTTCTGTTTCAGCAGGTTAGTGCTTTCTTCTCTTCACATTAATTGAAAATAAATCATCATCGCTCCTAAACATACAATGTCATTTGTCGTTTGATTGTTTAATTCAGATAAAAAAAAATACGTCTAGGATACGTCTTGTTTTTAATGATCAAAATCGTCCAATTTAAAAAAATCCGAGATCACTTATATTAAAATCAGTGGATAGCTTACGTGTTTAATGCTTAGTGTGCCAATTGACATTACTCTAACGTTTGTAGACACTAAAAAAATGGGAAATCCTTATCGTGCGCTAATTTTTAAAAATTTATTTTTGTTTACTTTTATTTATCCCAAACAAGGCATATTGCCGCTGAGATTTAAGGTGCTACTGTGATTTGTGGCCAGATTTATAAGAGGCATCCTAAGTGGGGAATTGTGCCGCAATATGTTTGTCCCCCTCCGTGTTGGTAATAAACATCGTCTATCTCGCTATGAATTCAAGCTTCTATCTAAGCAACGTTTTGACAACTTCTGCGACGACATTACAACCATTATATCGACGCTTGCTTTTCCAATGGACCATTCCAGCCACTATGAGAGAGAGGTCTGCGATATGGGTAACAGCTTTCCCGATATACATACTTAAAGAATGCCAATGATGATGGATGCACCAACGGTGACCAAACAGGTCGTCTGTTACCTACTAAAACGGGGTTAATTTTACTGAAGCAAACGCCTTTTCATTAACTATTAGTAGATCCATCGGACGTTAGCCGGGAATGGAAGTGGTGCTTAGTGATTCTTATTTATTAAAAGACGAAAGCTAAACATCTAGTATGAACATAACTTTTCTAGAGTGAAATTAATTTTATATTAGTGTTCTTATAAATATCGTACGTACCGGAAATCCATAAACAGCAAAGACAACGTTTTACTTTAGTTTATTTGATGTGTCGGCTCAGTATATTCAGGTAATCCCCTTTGAATCATACTATGCAACAATAAGATAAACGAGATTCGAAAACGAGGCTTGTCCTCTTTCTGGCAGTGGGCTTGAAATGTTTGGACGTGTTCTGCTTAGCTCCGCATTTTTACATAATTGTCACACCCCTGACGCCGTTTTATTAGATGTGACTACTGGTCGCAGTTTAGACGGGAATCCCAGACAGATAGCCATCTCTTAGCATTGACTTTGTCTCCTGATCTCAGATTTCGTTCTCAGACAGTTCTCAGATAATATCAAAGTAAGTCCTATTTACTTTAAATAGCCCATGCATTATCTGTAATTTGTTTGCCCTGACAATTCATGTTTATTTCCTATTACGTTTAAGAACATTTAACGTGCATTTTTCATTAGCAATTACGTCTTTTAACCTCTTTTATGTATCATGTTTTATCATGTCCCTTTTGCATTTGTCTTTGACAAACCTTTTCTGTAAGATATATATATATATATATATATATATATATATATATATATATATATATATATATATATATATATATATAAAGTTAGGTATTATGTGCATATGTTTATATATTTGTATGTACATGATTTACTACCATTTGAAAATTCAAATATTTCAGATTTGCATTGAATTTTATCCATATTTATTCGACACCAATTAAGCAAGATTCAATACATTTTAATTTCTTCGTAAGGCTCCTTAAGCTTAAGCCTTAAATTGAAATATGGATTTTTGAATAAGGTTTAGTATCATTATATCTTGATTTTAATATTCCTAAGAAGCATAAAAGTGGAACCAAACTGTTCTGTCTGGAGAATTCATTTTACCCGTTGTGGGCTGGGTATTCTTATATATATATATATATATATATATATATATATATATATATATATATATATATATATATATATATATATATATATATATAAGTGTTTAAGGTTCATATATATTTTTTTAAACATCTATTGTTAAATTTAAGAAGGAATAGGTAAAATAAATACCTTTTGAAGCATTAAGATGCGATATCAATTTTTTTTTTATAAAAAAGAAAAATAATAAATCGAAACCGATTTTTTTAAATTTTTTTTATTAAAACTAGCATTTTTTTTTGTTAGTTTAAAGTGATACAGATATTTCGCCAAAACCTGGCATCCTCGGTGTGTAATATATCCTGATGTCATCGGATTTGTATTTTTTTATCTCTTTACCGGCTTGTTGTTATACAGCCGGGCCAAATGGGCAAGATGTTGTTTCCCATCATCAAATATGAAGAACGTGAATGCAGCACGTGATTTGTATAAGTGTTTAAGGTTCATATTCTTTTTTTTTTTTTTAAACATCTATTGTTAAATTTAAGAAGGAATAGGTAAAAAAAATTAAAAAAATATAAACTTTAAACACTTATACAAATCACGTGCTGCATTCACGTTCTTCATATTTGATGATGGGAAACAACATCTTGTCCATTTGGCCCGGCTGTATAACAACAAGCCGGTAAAGAGATAAAAAAATACAAATCCGATGACATCAGGATATATTACACACCGAGGATGCCAGGTTTTGGCGAAATATCTGTATCACTTTAAACTAACAAAAAAAAATGCTAGTTTTAATAAAAAAAAATTTTTTAAATCGGTTTCGATTTATTATTTTTCTTTTTTATAAAAAAAATTGATATCGCATCTTAATGCTTCAAAAGGTATTTATTTTACCTATTCCTTCTTATATATATATATATATATATATATATATATATATATATATATATATATATATATATATATATATATATATATATAATTATTATTATTACGTTTTTTCATCATTATCCCTTTTCTCTTTATAATCTGACCTCGTGTTATCTGCGATATCACAACATATTCAACGTGGCGACGCCCGTGTTGGAGAAGGGCATTCAACACGTGCGTCACTGTAAAAACAATAAAATGAAATATAAAATGTTCTAATTTTATTTCATTTATAACTTAAAAATTAAAAATTATAGATATTTAAAGCTAAGAATAAAAATTAGGTTCTGGGCTGGAAACAGGAGTCCGCATTTGTTTCCGGGCAGCGCCGGGGGTTACTGTTAGTTATTGTTTATTGAAAGAGAATGAAAGAGAAAGGAGAATAAAGTTTTCATTGTAATATAGTTTAATTGTTAGGATTATAGCATTGTTAAAGCGACAGATAAGACATGGCTTCCAGCTAGAAGTCGAACATTCAGATAGGTCAAAGCTTCTAAGTTATTAACGGCGGAGACACTGTAAGCTTAGAATCGCCTAAGAATGCCAAAAGATTTATTTCACTTTAATCTTAGTGTTAATCAACGGGTGGAGAACTGTCTGAAGAAGAAATATGTGGGTGTTGGCCAATAGCTTTCTTTCACGGGCATAAGGTAGAACGCCGTGTAAGTCGTGGTGAATGTATTGTTTATGCTTGGTACATACATAACAACTCAAATCCAAGCTACAGAGGTAATAGTTTTCAAACCATGATTGACTCTTGAAAGGACTTTAGATTGGCCATTGCACACTTTTTGATTAACTGGTCCCTTTTTACCCTAACCATTCACCCCCACGAGAGAAAAGTTATTCACAATGTCAGTTTTTAATATGGAGAATCAATCTACCGCACAAGTGACACTTTAAACTGAGAACAAAAAAGACAAAAAAAAACTATCACAAACAAGGATGCCTCGTGCGGAAGCAATAAATCAACTCTCTTTTAAAGGATGGGTTAATATCCGGAAGGGTGAACACCTGATACCAAACAGATATGTTTGCTCGTTAGAATCGAGGTTCAACTAAATCAAACAAGAACATAAGTCAGTCGTAAGATTTCATACCCCCGTCTGACAGCGTAACGATGGGCAAAAATTCTTCTCCATATTGATTGAAGTTTTCACGAATTTATGTCATGGAAACGTTGATAACTCAAAATTATCTGATCAGGTTGAAAATTTACTGTTATCAAAGCGCATCAAATCTACACATCACATTTGCAAAAATTAGAAGTTGAAATTTCTGTCAAAACTTCGACCATAACCGAACTTTTCAAGGTCAAATAAGATTATTAAGACGCGGAGCTCTATTGGCTATAATATAGTCCAAGTAGCGATGAACAGAACCGAAGTTATCGCCAAAAGTGCGGTTCTAACTTTTTCCATAACCTTGACTGACTTTTTACCTAGATATGCCTAAATTAAATTAGTTCTAAGTTAGAGCATGACCGATATTTTGACCAAATTTGATGATGATTGGTCAAGCGATGTGGATACTAGGCTGTACACAAACAAACAAACATAGTGATGAACTCGACCGAAAACATAACCTCTTTGTTAGTGATAATCACATGATCACGTGAGCAACCAGATTGGTTACCTCATCACACTCGCCTATTTCCATTCCCTTCCAGATCTTACTGTTCTTTTTTCATGTAGATTCCATTTTTCGTATTTCATTCTTCCATCTTAATGGAGATCTTTCTCGTGGCCATTTCTGTTCACGGGTGAACCTTGCGGCGTATTCACTCTATTACTATTACTATTAGCATAGTAAAGCAACAGCTTTACTATGCTAATACTATGATGCGGGGTGACCCAAAAAGATGACACTCATAGAATCGTTAATAGAATCCACAATTTCGCAATCCTTTCTGCAATCCAATCATATTTGGTACAAATAAACTTCAGTTTATTCCTGACGTTGTCCACCAAGTTTCAGTCATGAATGTCTAACAGTTCTTACAAATCAACTTTATGCTTTTCAACAGAATTATTATTGGAATTTATAAGACACTCATTGATTGGTCAGTGGTTGCTTCCTTTATCCCTTTAAGGGTCGCGTGAATTGGTCGAAATGTAACTCAATTACTGATCTCTTGGGATCACATGAGTCAACCTATATAAACTAAAACGTTTCAGGCTCCTGCCTCAATTTTTTTTTTTTTCGTTTCCCACTTTCTCTACTACCGTTGGCGTCGGCTTGACTGCATTGCGACAAGAGCCTACAGAAGGCAGTCGCAGGCAGCCAAGCCTCTTTTGTTCAGTTTATCTACTACGGTTAACATCAGTTTGACTGTATTACGACAAAAGCCTTTTATAATGCAGTCGCACACAAAAACCATTCCTTCCACAACGGAAAGAGTGAGTCGTTGGAGCAAGCGTGTGCAACTGTTACCCGAATAATTTACATCTAAAACAAAGTTCTTGCGAAAGCACGTATTCGCAAACTTTTATTCAGTATCTTAATCTTTTTCTGTTGTATATCATTCTTTATTATTTGCCCTAGTAAAATTGTTAAATGAATATACGCTGTTGTTATTCCTTCTCTTGAAAAGCTGTCGTTTCTAATTCTACTTTCAACGCTTATCTTCGAATATAATTTCTACTTTCTCACGAGTGAGAATTGAACGTCTTTTTTTTGGGAGGAGGGGGGTATAAATTAATCAATTAATTTATAATTAAGCCATTGGTCATTATGTTTGCATAATAAGTATTGTTACTTTATAGACAGACGTTGCATTGTAAATACATTTATGAGAAAGAGAGAGAAAGAGAGAGAAAGAGAGAGAGGGTGGGAGGTAAATTTAAAGATCAGGTTGGGCCTGTTTTTTCACCGAAGAAGATGATATATTAAACATGAACAAATGTGTCAAATTAGAAACGATCAAACTGGGTACGGATTAAACGTGTGGGTGTTTGTTTTGAGGATTTGCAATTACGCGCCCGTATTGTATCTTCTAGTTTTATCTGTGCTTTATGAATCTATGTATTTGTGTTCGTGGACGACAAGTGCCTGTTAGAGAGAAGGTTCGTGCGTGACTATAAGAATGCGCTCGACAAAATATATACACCGTTGTGAATGATCGTATTTAATGATATGTTAATGTCTTTTATCTATATTTTTCAAATGTAGGACAGTTTGTAAAAAAGCGTCTGCATGTCAGCGTGTACCTGACAGTGTAATTAGTTGTATTAATAGGGTTTTCACTACCTACGAATTCATGTGTGTGTGTGTGTGTGTGTGTGTGTGTGTGTGTGTGTGTGTGTGTGTGTGTGTGTGTGTGTGTGTGTGTGTGTGTGTGTGCCAGTTGTAAATCGGTAAGGGCCAAAGTTCCTAGATAATTATTACTGAAGCTTGGCTTATTTTCTTTTTGTTTATGAAAGTAAAGAACAGAAAGAAAGAACGAAGGAATGATGGAAAAGAGGAAGGGAGAAAAAAGAAGAAAGAGATAACGAACGAATGAATGAATGGGCGCTTAGAAACAGCTAAAAGAAAAGAAAGAAATACGGCTTAACACCGTAAGATATATATATATATATATATATATATATATATATATATTAGTATTTCATTTATCCACATAAAATTTAATAAAGAGATATATTTTTTTTATTTATCAATTTTCAGTATTTACTTCAACAGTGCTCGATACGTAAGTAGAGCTAGGTAGTAGGCTATGAAAATCTATTAAACTGTAGAAGTGAGATAGCAAACAGCTGCCTACACAGAAATAAATTTACCTTAGGCTAACGATAAATAAATAAACAAAAACTAAACTAAACAAAAACATGACAATTTAAAAATAAAAACCTAAAATAAAAATACAAGGAACCACGTGTTGAAATAAAATAAAATAAATTCACCCATTATATTGACACAACAAAGGAAACAGGATGTAGGCCAACCTATAGAAAAAAGAACAATAGAACAGAATATAGGAAGGAAGTAACACTAACAACACCTTTGTTTGTGGGAAGCCTAACGATTGGCTGAGGGAACAAACAAAGAATCTGATTGGTTAACTAGCCAGCCGTGTATATAAAAACACCCGGCAAAATTAACTCCATGCATTTTAGCCTGAAGATTCCCCCCGGGGATAAAACGCGGGAGCCTCTGTGTAGCTTAATTGCCATGAATATATTTTCATGGCTTACTATATATATATATATATATATATATATATATATATATAGAGAGAGAGAGAGAGAGAGAGAGAGAGAGAGAGAGAGAGAGAGAGAGAAAGAGACAGACAGACAGACAGACAGACAGATAGATAGATAGATAGATAGAGAGAGAGAGAGAGAGAGAGAGAGAGAGAGAGAGAGAGAGAGAGAGAGACAGATAAAAAGAGAGACAGATGATTTTTTTAATTTATAGGAAGAATTGAAGGAAAACGAAAGAAAGAAAAAAAGAAAGAAAGAAGAAATGAGAAAGAATACTTGCTCTTAACAAGATCTATTTTAGAAAAAGTATAGAGAAAGAGATATGGTGGGGTTATATTGCTTATGGTTTTGAGTTGAATAATTCATTCTAGATGTTTATAATAAATAACATTATCATAATCAGTTCATGCTGTCTGTAGCCGGATTGTTTGTTATCGAAAATGTATAAACGCGAAGACCTTTGTATCCAAAATAAATGTAGCTCTCTATTATATAAGGATACGTGCTTCGATTATTATCGCTTTATCTTTATATTCTTATTTTATATTTGTAAATTATTCCTTTCTCTAATATTTGTCCCTGCATCTCCTCCTGTCAATAGATGTTCCTCTAGGAACGAACTTGTTATTTTCTTATTTTCTTCCTTTAATTTTCTGTAAAATGTCCTGCTAAAGGCGCTGATGAAGAGACGTTCTGGAGTGGTTTTGTAAAAACAATTTTTAAATTGAAAAATTAAAAAATTAAAATTAAAGTATTTCCAGAATGTTTTGGAAACGACCGTACGCCATACTAGACTTGTTGTTCTAATTCTTTGAACAATTGGAATGTTCTGATCCATTAAATCATCTTACATATATATATATATATATATATATATATATATATATATATATATATATATATATATATATATATATATATAGAGAGAGAGAGAGAGAGAGAGATAAGATAGATAGATAGATAGATAGATAGATAGATAGATAGATAGATAGATAGATAGATAGATATATAGATAGATAGATAGATAGGAAGAGAGAAAGGGGGAGGGGAGAGAAAAAAGAGGTGAGAGCTTAAACAAAATTTCAAAATCAGTTACTCTTGCACCGAAGACATACTACAAAAAATAAAAACAAACATAACAACAACAATAACAACAACAATAACAAAAATAACTAAAAACACCCAAATATCCACGGAATAAAAAGCAACGTTCAACAAAATTTCTTGCCCATTAGGAGGATTCTGTCTACGGACAAGCGTGATATACAAAGCTACAAAGTGTAGTATCTGTTCTGATGGATACTGCACCTCATAGACTGGTATTGTCTTGGCCTTCGGGGCTTGATTTACGCCGATCTATGGGTCTGTCATGTGCAGTTCTAGGAAGTCTACCCTACCAGGCTTCGCCTCCCCTCTTTGGGGAGGAGTAAGTTTATTGCTTACTGCCTGAGGCGCTCCTACCGAGGAATACCGACGGGGCTGCCCAGGCAATTTTTAATAGCCAGAGTGCTCACCTTCTCGGGCGCTGGCTTTTCAAGTCCCACTTTCCCGACCCGACCTTGGGTCACATCTTACTTGTGGGAGTAAGATAAAACTGGCCTTGTGCCTAACTCCTGGAGAGGAGTAAATAAATACAAAGCTACAGTCCAAACGCAACACTCAACAAGACATCATATACGAGCAACGGAAGGAACGGTCAACCAAAGATTATATACAAACACACGAAAACCACGAAAGATACTCTAACAATACAAAACAAGCGGGGTACATATGGGATGGGAAGAAAAAAACATCAGTCGGAAAATTAGCTAGGAAACCATTATATTTGCACCAACTTACAGCAACACATAAAAGACCCCTGCTTACACAAAATGTTACTATCATAACACACTGAACATAAAAAACACTATTATGTAGAAGATCACAACTAATGTCCAAATGCAGACATAAGAACAAATATCTCCGAGGCCAGTTCGTTCCTAAAGACTAAATTCAAATGCAAAACAACTGAATACAAACACAAAACAAACATAAAATACAAAAAAAAAACAACAACCGCCAAACCGAAAAACAAACACCAATCATCTCAAATAATAAAAATAATAATAACACAAATATTATACAAAATAATTATTTCCCTTTGCCCTATATGAATCACCTCCCTTGAATTCCAAAATAGAACCATTTGATTGGTCAAGACAATTTTTGACCACTCAACAATTTTGGCGGGCTGGATGCAAAAATGCTTTGTTCGTCCTCTTTTGAAAACTGTGTTTGATCGGAGACGTTAAGATACTGCTGTCTCTCCTTTTGAATGTGATCGCCGACCAATCCACACTCAATGGACAATCACTCCATTTTGAATCTGACGTATTCAAGGGTAACGTCTATTCTGACGTTAAAAGGATGCACACGTTAGTTATTTGCAAAATACAATTAGTTTTACAAAAGACTATTATTTTATCTCAGTTCTGTTTGCCTTCTTCTATATGCTTTATTTCAGCATTTTACCAACTTCAGCAAACAACAACTGAATCGTTCTTTTGCCAGAATCATTTTATTACACAAAAAATATTAATAAAAAAGCACAAACTTCAGCTGAAAATATACCAAGCCTCTCATTCCTCAAAAAGCAAAGTTATACCGAAGAATTATTAACGCTCAATATCCTTTTTACTCCTAAAACCACAACTATAATCTTAAATGATACGTGTAAAAAAACAACCCAAACACGGAAACCCGTATCTATACAAATAATTAAAATGAAAATAAACAAGCCGCGCGTGCGTGGTCCCCCCTCTGTATGTGACTCGATGTGGCGAGTGTAAAATGCAATAAATTTGGGCAATTTGGGCCATTTTTGACCCCCTTTTGACCCCCTGGGGGCGCGAACCAGAATTTTTCTGAGGTCAAGGATGCTCATTTTATATCCAGAACAATTGCCGCTACATTTTGGCCAAGTTTCAAAAAAATTGAACCGATGGATCAAACGTTATGGGAGAAAAGGGTAATTTTTTGCAATTTTGGGGGCGCGAACCAGATTTTTTCCAAGGTCAGCGATACTTATTTTCTATTAAGAACAATTGCCTCCACATTTTGGCCAAGTTTCAGAGAAATTGAATGGATGGATGAAAAGTTATGGGGCAAAAAATGTCATTTTTTGCCATTTCGGGGCCTTTTGACCCCCTTGGGGGCTAACCAGATTTATTTTCAAAAATCGGAGAATGTCACTTTCTAACCTGACCAAAGTTACAAGTTCATGCAAAATTTCAGAGAAATTCAATGGATGGTTGCGGAGAAAAATCCGGACGGACGGACATGCCTCAAAACATAAGTACCCCGATTTTATAAATCGAGGGGACCAATTAAGAAACTGTGCCAATTTCAACAACACCCGCTATTATCACCCAAACAAATGACCACGCAGACAGATGAAAACAAGAAAACATACGCATATCACAAGTCTGTATTACAGAAAATTAGGACTGTATTTATTGTAGTCAAAATGGTAACCATTTATAGAATCTTTTCCAAAGAATGAGAATTTGAAAATATTAACTAAATAACAAATTAATTGTTTGTTTTCACTAAAACTTAAGCTATTACTTTTCTACACAATAAGAAGTGTCTATAATATAAAGTTAGAATCGTATTTACTGTACTTAAAATTGTAGCCATTTTCAAAATCTTTTCTAGAAAATGAGAATTTGATAATCTAAAATTAAAAAAATCACTGACGGATGTTATAAAGGAAATGATTCGATAAAAACCAGTCAAACCACTGCAAAACAATCATTTCGTTCTACTTGTAAATGTCATGATAACGATTAGATATGAATCGAAAACTTAAGAGTCATCGGTGTCCATATTGAATATCACACTGATAAAAAGGGAGACATTCAATTCATAAAGTGAATCAAACATACCTCTCACTCTATTTCCATAATCATTCCTTTTATTCATTTATGTCTTATTTTAATCAATAATCTTATTTCAAATTTTTTTTATCTCACATAATATTTATACATATATGAATCAAATTCTACCAAATAGATAGACAGATAGACGAAAATTCATGTTTTTTACCATTGTTTCTGAATTCATCCTGCTATTCACTTTCCGGTGACGCCATCTTGATTTTTTCTGCTACACAGCTTCCAGCAAAGTGGTTCTGCTATCCAGTTCCCAGCTACCGCTTGAGCATGCTGTGTTGGTGTGGCTTTGTTCTCTGCATATGGTCTTGTGCAGTTCTAAGAATTCCACCCTCCAAGGCTTTACTTCTCACCCTTTCAGAAGAGGTTAGTTTATTGCTAATCGCCCGAGGCGCCCCTACAACCTACAGCTGACGTGGCTACCCAGGCATTTTTTGGTCATCAAAGTGCTCTTCTTCTAGGGCGCTGGCTTTTCAAATCCCACTTTCCCGACCTTGTGGCTAATCTTTCCGCTGTGGGAGGGAGATAAATAAAATCCAGTTTCCAGTAACGCCATTTTGATTTTTCCTGCTACCAAACTTCCTGTGATGTGATTCTGTTATCCAGTTCCCAGTGACCGCATCCTGATACCCAGTTTCCAGTGAGACCATCTTGATTTTTCCTGATACTAAGCCTTCTTGTGATGTGACTCTGCTACCCAGTTCCCAGTGACCGCACCCTCCTATGCAGTTTCCGGTGACGCCATCTTGATTTGTCCTGCTATCCAGATTCCAGTGACGCCCCCTGCTCTTTCATCCTTTCCTGCTATCCTGTACCCAGAGACGTCACCCGGCCTTTTCGTCTCTCCCAGTGACATCCTCCAGTATCTCCAGCCTTTCTTCTTATTCATGTATCTTTACGGTGCAAGAAAACGATCCTTGTCTTCTTACACTAGTCATCTGCATTTGTCATTTCTTCTTTACCATTCCCTTAGTTTTGTCTGGGTCTCCGTCTAAGTTGTAAGACCGATCTACCAACGACCGGTCCCTGCAATAAACCTGCTTAGGCAATTTATTCAAAAATAGTATACTGTTAAAAAAAACATCTATTCTATATTCCCAAATTCTATTAATTAGTTTGACGGTCTCAATTAAATCACCCCTCATTCTTCTTTCAAATAAAGTAGTTAAACCTAAGGATCCCAACCTATGTTTATAATTGAGATCATTTATTGCTTTTATTATTTCACTTGAAAAACAGTTATCGTCTTGTCCACATTACAAATAATACTAAAACTTCAGTTAACTTGGTTGGGTTCGCTTGAATATATACTGAATTATCTCCCTTAAGGTTACACACAAAGAATAGGTATATATATATATATATATATATATATATATATATATATATATATATATATATATATTATTATTATTATTATTATTTACTTCGCTTGAATATATACTGAATTATCTTCCTTAAGGTTACACACAAAGAATATATATATATATATATATATATATTATTATTATTATTATTATTATTATTATTATTATTTACTTATAGAAGTTTTCACAAACTAACAAAAACAAGCGATGTTGCGTGGAGTCTGAGTGACATCAAGCCTCCCAGATTTACAGCACTCTCCGCCTCTTTCCGCAACTGTTTAAAGTCATTTTGTGTGATCACAACATTGATTTCTTGCTAGTATCCAGTTCCAGTACTCTCCACACCCTTCCAGTGTAGGTCTAGCTGGTTCTCTCCCTCCTTGCTCTTTTCATCCTCCTTGAATCTTCATGACTATTTTGTGTGCTACCAGCCGTCTTCCTATGTTTTTATTCTATTTCTATTTTAACTTACCTGTAACTAGTTGGTGTTCGTTGGTTATATGTGTTAGTTTCCGCATTTCCTCTGTTTTCATCATTGCCATTTTCTGTATGCTCTCAATCTACTCTTTGACTCTAATTTTTCCAATTTTTCCCCAGGTTTTTCAGAACTGTTCTTAGATCACCTACGATAATAATAATAATAATAATTATTATTATTATTTCCACTCACTGGGAGTTATCACACAAGTCATCGTAAGTGATTGCTCACCGAAAACAACCAGTAGTGTTCCCTGGAGTCTGAATGACAACAAGTCTCTCCAGATTTCCAGTATTTTCCATCTCTTTTCTATCACCACCGCAAATGACTTTGCGGTATCTCAACAGCCGCCTACCATCGATTTCTCGCTGGCAGCGACTATGGGTCTCTTCTGGGATCTGGGTGGCAATAAGCCTCCCCAGAGTCCCAGCATTCTCTTCACTCTTCGAGTGGAGGTCTGGTTAGTGCTGTCCCTCTTTGGTCTTCCCATCCTCCTTGACCCTCTACAGTCAATTTGTTTGGCATCAACTACAGCTGGTGCCATTTTTTTTGGGGGGGAGCTTATAATATTGCTTGCAGTTTCTGTTCCCTGGTTCGTCTGGTGGCGTTCTCCCTGTCGTTTTGTTTTCTTTCTGTTGTTACATCCATGTGGTTTGTTACCGGTCGTAGCTTATGCGGGTTAGTTTCGGCATTCAAGGGTGTTTCTTAACATTGCAGCCATTTTGATCATTGACGTCCTTTGCATGGTCTCAGTGATCCCTTCGATTTCAATTTCTCCCAGTCTTTTTTGGGACTGTTCCTAGTGCTCCTACGATTATTGGTATTATATTGACTTTCTTCATTCTCCATATACCTTTCAATTCTCTGGCAAGTTCTGTGTATTTGCTTCGTTTTTCTGTCTCCTTGATCTCTGTGGCTGCTAGAACGGCAAAATCTACAACTTGGCAGGATTTTTCCTTCTTGCTGACTATTATGACATTCTTGCTTGTATGAGTTTGTCTGTTTGCACCTCCATGTCCCAGAGGATTTTGTGATTTTCGTTTCCCAGTACTGTCTTTGATTTATGTTTGTACTATTTGTCTTCATGTTCCAAATGCAGTCGTTTGCATAGTTCTCAGTTTACTGCTTTCCCACGCAGTCGTGTCTGTTCTTCGTTCCTTTTCACGTAGAGCCTGTCCGTATCGGGTACGTGTAGTTCGTTGTGCATGGTCATTAATTTTCTAGTCTTCTACTCAAGGTGCCTGAGTTCTTCTTTAGTCTGACCTATGAATGGTCCACAGTATCTTATTAGTGATACACCCAGGTTTTTGTTCCTTTTACTAGATTTCTGCTGTATAATTACGTTTCTAAGATTTCCTTGTTCTTCTCATGTATTTTTTCTAATCTTCTCTTTTATTTCTGTAGATTTGATGGTGTCTGCTTCCAGAACTCCCAAATATTTATAGCTATCCTGTTCGCCTAGCGCCTATTGGTTGATGAGTTCCATGCTATTTATTATCTCCAGTTTTCCATTTTTTCATCTCTAGCGGTGCACACCTTTCTATTCCAAATTCCATTTGAATGTCCTGGCTGAAGATTCTGGTCGTATTTATCAGCTGTTCCAGTTCCTTTTTGCAAATAGCTCCAGGTCGTCCATGTACATGAGGTGGTTTATTCTTTGTTCTGTGTCTGTAAACTTGTATCCGGCATCACATTTCTTTACTATGTAGTTGAGCGGCATCATTGCTATTATAAACAGTAGTGGTGATAGGGCGTCTTCTTGGAAAATGCTTCTCTGTATTTTTATCTCATTCAGGTGTTGTCTTCCAACTGTCAGTTCTAGTCTCCATGTTCCCATTGAATTCTAAATGAGATTAATAATCCTGTTGTGTATCTTGTACATTTTTAAGCATTACAAATTTTCCATGCTTGAAGGATTCTGTCGTATGCTTTCTTGTAGTCAATCCATGCCATGGATATGTTCTTTTTTTTTGCTTTGTACTTCCTTCAGGATCTTTTGATTTATGTATAGCAGATCATGTGTCTCTCTTTTCCCTTTTCGCCTCCTTTTAGTTCTTCAGGTAGCAGTCCACAATTGTTCAGGGAGTGGTAAATTTGTTCGCTCAGTTGTGCCGTTAAGATTTTCTACATTGTTGGTAAACACGTTATAGGTCTGTAGTTGCTTGGGATCGTTCCCTTTTTGGAGTCTTTTCGTATTTGGTCATCCACTCTAGTACGTCTGTTTTGTGGATACATCTTCTCAGTTTCTGCACTCGCCTTTCATGTAGGGTTATGACGTTTTAAAACCAGTATGCATGTAATTATTATTACTATTGTTGTTGTTATTATTATTATTATTATTATTATTATTATTATTATTATTATTATTATTATACTAAAGTTTCCTTTTCTCACTTTTATTTTCTCGTCTTTTCGTTTCGCTGCTCTCTGTATTGTTTATGTTCACGGTGTCTCTTGCTCCAGTGATCATTATTATTATTATTATTATTATTATTATTATTATTATTATTATTATTATTATTATTATTATTATTATTATTATCATACTAAAGTTTAGTTAATCAAAGTTTGTTTCTCTAAGATTTTGTTACTATATATTTTAATCACACAAAGTACATGCTAAAATATTCCTCAGTTTTGGCATTGAAGAAACTTCTATTTATTGCTCTAAGTAGGCGCAAGTTACAACTAACTCATCAAATGGCTCATCTGTCAGGAAGTTTATATCTCATTCTTTCTGACTATTTGATCCCCCATTTTTATTTTATACAGTATTTATCACTTTCGTTTCTGTCGACCCCACCCTCTCTCTCTCTCTCTCTCTCTCTCTGTTTATTAACAGTTGAAGATAATAAAGAAAGGAAAGAATAAAAGATTGGAATAATCCATTATAAAAAAAGGGAATACCAACATAAGTAGTAATACTAGTTAACCTGTAATTGAAAACTGAAAGAGAGGGAGAGGAGAAAGAGAGAGAAAGAGAGGGAGATATAGTGGGAAGAAAGAAACTAATGTTGGATTCTATCTTTTTTTATTTTTTATATATTTAACTGGCTTTGCAAACTCACTTTTTTCATAATTCAAACAATCTAACACCATCTCAATGGGTGACCCATTTTTGTTCTCATATATATATATATATATATATATATATATATATATATATATATATATATAATGTAAGTAAATTTCGCGTATACCAAAATCGTAGGATAAATTTCAGAGGAAACATTTTTTAATCAATGAAACGTGCAGGTGGGGAAAAAAAAAAGAAAATTGGTAAAATTTTCCTTAAGGCCTTATCGTCTGACCCTCTAAAATGAAACGTCAGAATGATAAATTAAAAACTAAGAAAATCGAATGAGATATGAGGGGAAAAATTGTTTAAGTTGGAGAAAACGATTGAGAGAAAAAAAACCCCGTAAAGCTCTCAACGTTATGGTGGATTTGAATCATTAAAGATCTCCAACTGATGCTTCAAAATCTTTTGTCTACACAGGCTAGGTCGAGAATTGTTAGTAACTAACGCCTCAGTAATACTGAGATGGTAGTTCGACCTGGCACTGTGTAAAACAGAAAACCACCTATCGGAATGCTTGTCAGAACAACTATTTGTACTAGCCAGGTGATTACCGATGGTTGATTCCTGTGTCTGAAAGGTCCCGGATGATCTCGAAACCTTGTGTAAACGAATATCACGTGGTATGTGTTGGGATATTCTAATTTCTAATCTTTGGGATGTCTTGCCAACGTAGTCAGCTCCACACTGACACAGGAAGTAAACGAAGCATTTCATATAAAAATATCTCTCTCGTAGCAATAATTAGGGGAGAGAGAGAGAGAGAGAGGAAAAACGTGCAGCAAAAAGAAAGAGAGAAACAAGAAACCATAACCAAGAGAGAGAGAGAGAGAGAGGGAGAGAGAGAGAGAGAGAAATAAAGAAAGAAAGAAAGAAAGAAAGAGAAAAATAAAGAGAAAGAGAGAACAAGAGTTACTCGTTGTCAAGTTCAGCAGGTTTCGGCTCTACCTTTCTGATGCCAGCGTTAGCCGCAGTTGTTTTTACTCTAAACCCCTAGAGCACTCAACAACCTACGACATTATAAACAGGTGCCAATAGAAAGTTGGTTGAGGACACACTATTGTTAATGGCGACTATAGCGATGTCTCTAGATATTTGCATCCCTCCCGGGAGCAAAGTTAGGCACAAGGTCGGCTTTCAATGTGGCAAAATCCAGCCCCACAGAAAGGGTGTCTATTCTTCTGTTACATCCCCCCCTCTCTCTCTCTATCTATCTATCTATCTCTTTATCTCTCTCTTTCTTTCGCTCTCTTTATCCTCCTGCTGTTTAATATATCTGAGATAATAAAATAGACAACATATATTTTGACTACTGTTTCAATAAGCAGTAAAAGCAGTAAAACATTTTCAATAAGCAGTAAAAGCAGTAAAACATTTTCAATAAGCAGTAAAAGCAGTAAAACATTTTCAATAAGCAGTAAAAGCAGTAAAACATTTTCAATAAGCAGTAAAAGCAGTAAAACATTTTCAATAAGCAGTAAAAGCAGTAAAACATTTTCAATAAGCAGTAAAAGCAGTAAAACATTTTCAATAAGCAGTAAAAGCAGTAAAACATTTTCAATAAGCAGTAAAAGCAGTAAAACATTTTCAATAAGCAGTAAAAGCAGTAAAACATTTTCAATAAGCAGTAAAAGCAGTAAAACATTTTCAATAAGCAGTAAAAGCAGTAAAACATTTTCAATAAGCAGTAAAAGCAGTAAAACATTTTCAATAAGCAGTAAAAGCAGTAAAACATTTTCAATAAGCAGTAAAAGCAGTAAAACATTTTCAATAAGCAGTAAAAGCAGTAAAACATTTTCAATAAGCAGTAAAAGCAGTAAAACATTTTCAATAAGCAGTAAAATCAAGCGTATATTTTGGAAAAATAGAAATTCTTGATTGAATAAGAATCTCGATATAAAATCTTATTTCGGTCTATCAGAAGCGCAGAAAATATGCGCCTCCGGAACATTTAAATAATGAGACGTTGCAATATTTCACGTCTAAACCTGGGAGCCGACCAAATCCATACATAAACAAAAGCCCAGCTAACAATTAACTCAATCTGCCAAAAAAATCTTCCACCATGCAATCGATTTTAACTGTCTCAATTACAACTAATCTCACACGCAAGATCACCGAAGTTAATGCAAAGACAAAATCATACTGCCTCCACATGAGCGCAAACAGACTCCTCCCGATGTCATGTTTCTGATCTTGTTTTTCAGAACTTGCAAAAGATCTTAACTTACTCGTTTCTCACCAGTGACTTTTATCTTTGATTATTATTTCACCTTGCTAGTCCTTGTCTACTCTATCGTTTTTGGCTAAGATCAAAGTGTAGTATCTGTTCCGACGGATACTGCACCCCATAGACTGGTATTGTCTTGGCCTTCGGGGCTTGATTTATGCCAATCTATGGGTCTGTCCTGTGCAGTTCTAGGAGGTCCACCCTCCCAGGCTTTGCTTCCCCTCTTTGGGGAGGAGTAAGTTTATTGCTTACTGCCTGAGGCGCCCCTACCGAGGAATGCCGACGGGGCTGCCCAGGCAATTTTTAATGGTCAGAGTGCTCACCTCTCGGGCGCTGGCTTTTCAAACCCCACTTTCCCGACCTGACCTTGGGTCACATTTTACTTGTGGGAGTAAGATAAAACTGGCCTTGTGCCTAACTCCTGGAGAGAAGTAAATAAATACTCTATCGTAATTTTCATGGAAGGTGCATGACTAAGCTCCAATCTCTGGTTTTCTCTTATAAAACATTCACAGCAAATACTCGTCTAGTTAAAACCACTGTAAAGAAGTTCTCTTTATTCTTCTCTGTACCGAAAACGAAACGGAACTTTCATCAATAAAATATATTTCCAAACTGTCAATAAAATACCACAGGACTGCTTCCCAACTGACTACAACATGGTCGTTTTCAAGTTCAATGTTTACAAATTTTTGTCGAGCCGTTCGCTTAAATAATAAAATCATGACCATTTCACCGATCATTTCCAATTCTTTCAAAGTGTAGGACACAATCACGGTAACACACCAAAGTTAAGCGATGGGTGACCATTTGTGAATACCAGGCACTGAATGTGGGAGGATAGCGACACATCCCTGCAAAAAAACTACCAAACCTAACGTCATCATTTCCCATGACCGGGATATATTTGCAACTGGGGACTGTTTGTGAATTCAGTATTTTCTAGAAACTCCCTCCTTCAAGGGAAGCTGACTCAACCTAGCATGGCGAATGCTGCACTGGGTACCAGTTACCAGGTACCATCAAGGTGTTGTCCATCGCCAACTGACAATCTAATTAACCCTTTTCCTCAAGTGGCCTTTGGACCGTGATAAATAGTGACACAATAAAAAATAATTATCTGTTGTCAATAAAACTGAATATATTTTTGTCATTCTTTTTAATAATTGTCTTTCCCTCTACAGTACAAACGTGTTTTAATTCGGTAATTAATAGCGACCGCATCTAGACACGTCCACCCAATGAAGAATCACTCACAAGACATTTATCCAGTCTAGCAGAACAGAATCTACAATCCTGCTAAGTAAGTCTTCATCTTTTAATCTTTTCGTCTCCTGTGACCGTCATCATCATCGTCATAACGATCACTGAAGAATCAAGACGAGTGTATAACATAATATTATTGACGTATTTTTCAACAAAGCTGGTTTTGTTAGGAGGCCTGTGATTGGTTCTTTTTCGACGAACCACGGACATTGTTACAGTGGGGGATTGTTATGTCAAGAAGCAGCCACATTTGTTGTTAGCCAATTATTCTCTTCCAAATGGGTTACAACAATGCTCCTTAATTTTCGATTTGTTTCCATGTTTGGATGGAATAAGGTTGGATTCTGAGTTTGTGTACTATCGGTTTTATAAACGAATCCCACATGACAGTGTCCACCTGCTGCATTATGGAAGTCGTAAGCCAACCCATCCCTGCCCAGACGACCGAGTCTGAATTTAGCTGTGTAGAACTATGTGTGTCCCTTGACAACCGCCAACCCCAACGTTGTGTGTGCCTTGGTTTTCTTCTAGTTTTCATCGTTGTTCTAGCCGTGTCGTCTATTCCACTGACAAATCGTTGAGGGCACAGCACTGGTTTATAAGTTTAGAAAAACAAACAACCCAACTCACAAGAAAAATACAAACCCAAATACATTATGTATAGGTCCTAAAGCCCTGGGTGAGTGTGTGATACCGTCGTATCAAATGTTTACGTTCATAATAGAAACTGACAACTCCCATGCTTGCACTATCAGCCGCACCCATCTGGCTATTCATACTATTTCAGATTGCCTTTGTGTGTGTTGGTGAGTCATTCCTCATCATTGGCTGGGGTGTCGGCTCTCCACGTCCATAGTATCACAGCTGTCATAGGGATCAACGTTCAAAGGTGATCTGCTTAGGAATGCATGAACCTCGAAGTTGAACGAACCACTGATTGTATCGCATGCTGGGAAGGTTTTTGAATATATTTTTTGGGCAAAAACCTATTTTCACGGACCAGCTGTGTAGAACTATGTGTGTCCCTTGACAACGCCAACTCCACCCCCAACGTTGCGTGTGCTGTGGTTTTCTTCTAGTTTTCATCGTTGTTGTAGCCGTGTCGTCTATTCCACTGACAAATCGTTGAGGGCACAGCACTGGTTTACAAGTTTAGAAAAACAAACAACGCAACTCACAAGAAAAATACAAACTCAAATACATTATGTATAGGTCCTGGAGCCCTGGGTGAGTGTGTGATACCGTCGTGGAAATAATCCCTTCAAATGTTAACATTCATATCTTAGGTAACTGTGGTTAAATTGTCTGTCACAGCTATCAGTGCCGTCGCTCATCAGCTCATCTTATCACTTGCTAAATCTTTGTCAAACTCTGCCGGCCGATCACCCGAAGTTGACTCCAAACTCTGACTCTTCAATCTCTTAACTTCCAACCGGAAATTCTATGTCTGTTTTCTTTTGTTTTAGTGACAAGGATTCCGTTCGAAATTCCATACAAATCCTCGAGATTCACGAGTTCTGACAAGATACACCTGAAAAATGTCGGATGTCACATCAGCTGAAACGTTGTGAGAATAACTTTCAAGATGAGTATAGTAGTTTGAATTATCCAAATAATCCAAATAATGTCTTCTTATAGTAGTACAGCTGTAAAGGCCCATTTTTTTTTTTTTTTACCAAATCGTTCACTTTAGTACAAAAGCACCAAACATTTACTACAGACACCTAAGATAGCATACTTTCAAATGAGATCAAGAGCCACTCAAATTTTGGCCCAGAACCCTCTTATTTTCAAGATGGCCACCATTTCAGATCATAGAACATATCTCAGCTCATCAGTGCAGTAGCAAGATGATTTTAGTGTCTAAATATACATTTTTTTGTGGTAAAATAGAGGTTGGAAAAGAAATTTAATTTATCAGAAGTAAAGTTTTTCCTCAAACTTGCTTTTTTTTCAAAATGGCCACCATATTGGGTCATTATCACATCTTAGGACTTAGAAGGTGTAGAAAGGTGAATTACAAACTTTTGGACAAGAAATATAAAAATGTTATACATTTGATTCAATAGTTGTCTCAAACTTGCTTGATTTTAAGATGGCTGCCACGTCAGGCTAATATCATATCCTAGAATTTAAATAGACTAGAAAGGTAATTTTGATGTTTACATATAGATAATGTGGGATGAGAAATCGGATGCAATAAAATATATTTATTTATTTCAACAGTTTTTACACTGAAAACATTTAGGAACAAAAATACATTTATTATGACATAGTTTGGCTAGGTAGAATGTTTCAAGATTTATAATACAAATTACCGAATCTACCATATTGTTCATCAGTAAAGATTTTAAGACTTAATCAAAGGTAACATTCAATACAACCATCTTCTCTTTCACACTATGGATACTTGCAATTGGTATGAATTAAGAACCAAAATATAAAATATAGTTAATTTAAAAACAATGCATCATTTATGTTTCTTTTCTTCAAAAGTTATTACAATTCCTTCATCATAGAATTGGTATCTCAAGAGTAACATTTTATGCAATGGCTTCTTGATTTCTCATTTATCAGAAACTACTTGATACCATAACAAATAAATTTGCTTTACAATCACTATATAATTTCAAAGTCATCATATAGATATCAGAAACAAAAAGTATAATTTCTTCACAAATATTTTGAATGATTCATAAAAAGTCAACATCATATGTTAAAATGATTCATAAAAAGTCGACATCATATCATGTTAGAATGAGATATGGAACTAAGATTACATGTGAACCACAGCATAACTATCCTATACATAAGTCCACACTTACTAAATCCTCGCATATCATATCTATGGCTTACTCTTGTGAGCATGCACCATGACATGCACAAAGTTCTGTACAAAGTAAGTTGGCTGATTTGCACTTACATCGCCATATGCATCCCTTCTTGCATTTACAGTGAATGAGTTCAGTGCAGTGCTTTGAGGCTTCTGGGAGATCCGACCAGTGGCGTTTCCAGTCATCTCCATTCTTTTTCCAGTACCATTTGTTAGGATTTGGAAGATCTGGTCTGATAACTAAGCATTGTGACCAGACATGCCCTGCTTGGTAGGTAGCACACTTAATGTGTTGTCGCAGTGCAACTTTTGTAGGAGGGATACGGTCAATGTTTCTTGATCCCTGTGCAAAGAGCTGCTTTCTAGCTTGGTCAACATCTTCTAATTGACATGTTCTGCTGTACATCAAGATGATGAACCTTTCAATCACAATAGCACATGATAGCAGTTGGTTGTGATGAAAGTTCAAGTAAGGCATCGGTCAGTGAAGGGAAGACCTGCCAGGCATCCCATGCAGACAGTTTCCCACATCCATAGAAATATGACACATTGTCACATCCTGTGAGGGAATGAAACATTGGCAATGCTTTTGTCTTTAGGGGACCCAGGTTTTGTGCAATGCTGTGTGCTGCAATGAGCCGATAGTGCTTTCCAGTTCCAAAAGCCACCCATAACTCATCTATTTCCAGTTTATGGTAGAAGGCAATTGCAAGGACAACTACGTCAGTGTCTTCAGTTCTCACACTGATTCTCCTAGCCCCATTGTTTGTGCGATGCTGAACGTGAATAAGATTCGTGTGTCTGCTTCTTCCTGGCAACATGGTTGTAGGTCATTGATATCCAGGTCATTTCCAGCTACGTTGCTTACAACCTGTACATCATTTGTGCTGATGACTATCTTGCTTCCAGCGTCCAACTCTTCTATCCTATGTGCTATGAATTCAAACAGTTCGGTCTTATTACTTTCATCTCTGAGAAAAGTTTGCCAGTTCTCTGGAATCGGTGATTGGTCTAGGACTCGCTCCCTCATAGTATCCCCTTTTTGTCCTCTTCTGTCTCTTGTCTGTTTCTTCATGCTACCAGGGATGTATCTGTCCCAAACTATGTCAATGCGCTCAGCTGTTAGTAACTGGCTGAGCACATACGGCGCAAATACTATGTCTACATAATCAGCAAATGTCTTGCATTGTTTTGGTTTAAAGACGTGAACAACTACAGGGCCGTCAAACACTCTAGCATCAACCTCAGGGGAGATTACATCAGGCTCTGGCTCACTTTTGAAGCACTTTAGCAAATCACGCTCGTCACCCGTTCTTAGTTGACCAATATCTGATATTGAAGGAGGAGCTGGTTGATTTTCCTGTTGAAAAAACTCATCAAAATTCCCCTCCCTCGCCTGGCAGCTGATGTAGAGTCTAGCAAACAAATAAGATGATGATTTGAGTGAAGCAATTTTCTTTTTGTCTCCAGAGTTAGGCAGAGTCGGACGAGAACAGACGTGAAAATGTGAGGTTTTAAAAGCTGCTAATCAATCTCTCTCTCTCTCTACGAAATATGTATCCTGAAATTAATTAAGAACTATATATATATATATAAATGGAGGAATAATAAAGATAAAAATAAAAATAAAAATTCATCTTTAAATGATATCCTATTTTAAAAAGTCAATGCTCAATATAAAAGATCGAGTAATATAAGGAAATGAGTGATGAGAATAAAAATTGGAAAAAGTAAAATATTTATTAAATCATCAAATAGTTCAAACAAGGAATATATAAATATTTTCTTTATTTCCTTAACCCCAGCATTTGTATATATATATATATATATATATATATATATATATATATATATATATATATATATATATATATATATGGTGGCTGTCTATTCGATTTCGAATATGACCACTTTTGGCGTATCGATGTGATATTAGTGTGAAGGTTCCCAGTGATAGGCGCAGATGTGGCTCTTCAAGCCTTCCAGACTTTTATAGACCTTACCACACATGAGCAGGTGTTGTGATGATCTGAGGGGATGCCATAAATGAAGCCACACATTGTCGGTGCTTGATTTGGGGATTCAACAAACCAGCACGTGACATAGTTACCAAGTTGCACGCTTGGCATCTTAGGTGTTCCATGTTTCCTCTATATGCTGGAGGTGTCACGCCTGTCTCTTCCTTGCTGCTCATCCTATTCTTTTCAAAAATCTTGCTGCCTTCAAAAATCGCTTTCCTCCACCTTGATCCATCTACAGCCGTTCCCTCCCATCCTCCAACATCAATTCCAAAGCACTTCAAATCGTCTTTGAGACAATCTTTGAATCGCTTACGAGGTTTATGCTGTGGGCGAGTATTTCCAATTACTTCCCCATAGATCACCTGCTTGGGCAGTCTGTCATCATTAAGACGAATAAGATGACCAGCCCAACGAAGTCTGCGTTCCCTTATACGAGACTTGATGCTTGGAACAGCATCTTGTTCCAACAATTCGGTGCCAGGGGTAAAGCTATCTCAATGGACGTTAAGCAAGTGCCTAAGGCAATTCTGCTGGAAACGCTCCAGCAGGCGAATATGAGTGATGTAAGTTGTTTATGTCTCACAAGCATATAACAAAGTTGATACCATACAGGCCTCATACACAGTAATCTTAGTTTCCAGCCTAACATCACGTAGTGCCCACATCCGCTTTTCCAAATGATCAAAAGACACACCAGCCTGTTCGATACGTCCATCTATCCCAGCATCTAACGACCCGTTCCTAGAAAAAAAACCTATCTAAATACATAAAACGATCCACCACAGACAGTCTGTGTCCTTCAACAAATATATCCGGTTCCTAATATGGGTTCCCAGTGACTGGGGCAAACATAGCCTTTATCTTGCCCAGGCTTATTGTGAGACCTATGCTTCTACACGCCCATGCATATATATATATATATATATATATATAGTCAAATAATGTTAGACGCACTGCCATTATTATCTATAGTGAGGACTTTTTTTTCATGATTTATATCATAAGAGAGGAATAAAGAACCACGAGAAGAGGGAACAAAGATAAATCACTTCGTAACTTTTTCTTTCTCTATGAGGGTGTTTTTTTTGTTTGTTTTTTTATAAACGAGTATTGAGAAAACAAAAAGTAGGTAAAAAAAAAAAATTACCGAGACGTCTTTCAGTCGACACTTTTCAAGGTAATCGTCGACTATGAAGACATCAACATCGAGGGTTCGATCTCTGTGTAAGTTAGCTATGCTGATGACGAAAAATACGGCCTTTGAAGTTTAGGACGACTAATAATGCAGTTTTCTGCATCTTAATCACTTAGAAAGTGAAACAATTGAAATAATAATAAGCTCAATAACAACGAGCTGAAAATCACCTAAAAAAAATTACATAGAAATACATTATATATATATATATATATATATATATATATATATTATTTTTATGTAATTGTTTTTATTGGTGATTGCAGCGTTTTTTGCTTACTACTACTTCGGATTCTGGTTCGGACAATGGAAAGGATCTACAAAAAGATATCCAAACATAAGTTGTCTGTTATATTTAACAATACTTGCCTTCAAGAAAAGATGCTGCCTTGATATATATATATATGTATATATATATATATATATATATATATATATATATATATATATATATATATATATATATATATAGTACATGTATTGTATTAGTTTCTGTAAATGTAAATCCGTAGAAACTCAAGTGTTTATAAAAAGTTCTTAATAACAAGTAGAGCTGTTTATAAGTATAAATTTTTATTTATACAAACATTATTGGTTACATATGTGCATACATGTTTCGGTTGCACTTTTCCCAGAAAGTCAACCTCATCAGACCAAGAATTTTCGAGAAAATTCTTGGTCTGATGAGGTTGACTTTCTGGGAAAAGTGCAACCGAAACATGTATGCACATATGTAACCAATAATGTTTGTATAAATAAAAATTTATACTTATATATATATATACATATATATATATATATATATATATATATATATATATATATATATATATATATATATATATATATATATTGAGTACAAATGCCTTTGTGTATACTCATTGCCAAGACCCAAGGATCCGGAAACATTCTTATGAAAAATCTTCACCACACAGAGTCCTGCCCATCAAAGAAGAGCGGCCAGCAGAAGTCTGCAGATTATGTTCACATCATCTTCGAAGAAACCGAGACCCATATACTGGTATTCTGACAGAGTTGGCGGAACTCGAGTTTTAAACAAGTTAGAGAAACAAACGAGAACACAAATAATGTGACGTCTTACAAGCCGCCAGTAATTAATTCTGTCTTCCACTTTCTCTCTCTCTCTCTCACACACTCTCTTTCTCTGCCCGAAGCATGTATCCCGATATAATAAAGAGCTAAATATATTTTCTGCTTACTCATTTCCAAAAACTAACAATTTGGCCAGACAGGCCGGTAAGAATATCCACTAGTTTGGGCTGTAAAGAAGACAACTGACCAGAAGAAGTCTTCGGAACTTCTAGCTAGTCTTCACATCATCCCATAATGAATGTTGTATACAACAAACCTTTCACTTGGCATCATCTTAAAAAAGACACGGATCTTTTGTAGAAAAGCCCCACGAAAGAAATATCTCCTGCAAAAAAGACAAAATTCGGATTGTAGTAAAACACACAACAACAACAATAACAATAACAATAACAACAACGAAAACAACAACAACAACAACCGTTTTATCATTTTTTAATTACTAACGAGTCTCCGCTTGTTAAGGCCCAAAGGCCACTCGAGGATAGGAATTAATGAGTTTGTCAGGTGGAATGTGAGATAGCATCGTGAGCATTAGTAATGATGGTTGTAACTGGTCAGAATTTGATTATTTAAAGGGAACAGCTCAACAAGAATTTGTTTAGATTGGACTTGAAAACGACCATGTTGTAGTCGGCTGGGAATCAGCCACGTGGTATTGATTTCAACAGACGGGTGGTTCTAGGAAAGAAACTTTGTTCATGGAAGTTCCGTTTAGTTTTAGGCACATAGAGGGAGAAAAGGAAATTATTGACAGTGGTTGTAGCTAGACGAGTTTTTTTTTAACGTTATACAGGGGGAACCATAGTTTGGACCTCAGTCGAGCACCTGCCATGAAAATAACGATAGAGCAGAAATACACTAGCAACGTCTCTTCTGTGAGAAAGAAGCTGTAGTAAAGACAAGAGGACATCCCCCACTAGATTTCGAAGTTGGATTTGTACTCTGTTAAGGCAGGAAAGGATGTTCTATGCGGCACCTCCCCAGATGTGGCAATAGTACCCCATCTTAAGGCGTATTTGGCTCTTATATAGGTAGGGGATTGCGTAGAAGATGGAATTAAAATCATTGAGTATTTGCATAAAAATATTATTTCCCTTATATTTCTGCGTTCACGTAAACTCACACAGATAGCTATTCACCATTCTGCGATGCGTTCCACAGTGGCATTTATTCTGCATTTTGTACGGTGAGAAATGGGAGTTTCATCGATCTTAACGTGGATACCTGGACCCTAACCCTAACCTAACCATAATATAACCTTTATTCCACGCATGTTTAGACAGTATTCACAAATAAAGACTAGGGGCGTGTGCGTGCACTATTTTATTTTTGTAAAAAAACATTTGTCCATTATTGACGGAACTCTTCTATAAATGATTTAGAGACACTTCAAATAACTTTTTTTAAATCTCAGAGGTGTGAACAAATTTGCTTCAAATAAAACGTTTTATCTTCATATAGATCGACTTATTTTTCTTCATAACAGAAATGAAATGCATTAGTCCTCACAAAAATCAAGAATGACCAGAATGCCCTTTATTAGTATGCCATTAGGGGTGGGTGCATTTTCAAGTGATCTACCCGAAAAAATGTAAATGAAAACAATCTATTATTATAATGAGAGTAAAGGTATTTTGAACCTTGTTTTCCCTTTACCTCGTCGAGAACGTTTGCTTTGTGAACTTGCCCCCCTAGTGCAAATAGTCGTAACAAAAAATGACAAAGAGAATCCCATTAAAAATTCTAATTCTATGACACTGTATTCTGTTTGGACGACTAACGCTAACAGCACTGAATTATACCCGGTAAATAGTTGTCCTCAGTTAACACACATGATCTGAGGTAAACGCCCAAGGCTTTTCTTTTACTAGTTCTATTCAGTCTGTCAGCTCGGCTATCTTTTTTCGTGTGGGTCGAGTGGATACAAAAATAACAATGGTCGCCTTTCTCTATTTACCATATCGCACTTCACTGGCCGATAAAAATAAATTCTTCCTAAAAAAACTAGTTTAGCTTGAGTTTTTTGTTTTCTTTTTTTAACATTGGGTCACCACTTATCAGAGCCTATAGCCATTCGAGGATAAGAGTTAATGAGATTGAACAGTTGTCAGCCATAAGATAGGCAACCCTATGGGAGTACTAATATGGAAATATGACGAAGTCCATTTCTAATATTCAAAGCAACTTTATTGAGTCATCTTCGCTGTGGTTTAAATAAAAGGAAATGAAAGAGAGAAAGGTGTTAGTAAATGAATAAGTCCATGAGTATGGACAAAGACAAAGGTTAGAGACTCCATGAGTAGAATAAACATCTTGTATACAGAGAACGGTTGAGAGTTCATGTTATGAGAATGTTTCTATGAGAAATTCCTTACGTACGCAGGTGTTAAAGTCAGGCCGTGTCCATGTGTGTATGTAGGTATGTGTGCGTGTGTTACATTAAGTCCACGTGTGTGCGGCTATCGCTATGTTGGATTCTCAGATCTTCTTGTTGAAGTCGAATCCAGAGCCAGACAGCCTGGAGGGTTTTGGCTGCGTTCAAGGAGTGAAGTTTGGGCGTTGGTCCGAGCAACGTGGATGAGCTGTTCGCAGTGTCGTCTCCTGGCCACGAAAAAGGAAGTAAACACTGGTCGATCCCTTTTATAATCTACTGGCAGTTGTTCAGCTCGCCTATCTTAGAAATTAAGCATAGGTTCAAAATATTTAACCGCGACCTATCGCTGCTGCTACTACTGCTGCTACTGTTTGTAGTACCGCTGCTACAAATACTTCCCCGCCTGGGTTGAATTTTGGTTGAAAAATAAATATCTTCTACTTGAATTTTTTCGTTGATGACAGTATTTTTTTAGGTCAGAATTTGTGTTTTGTTGGCTAACAAAACATGAATTAGTAAGGATTTTTTATATACACTAGTGGCGGTGGTTTGGATAATCCGCATTGCTAATACGAGGCAAGTTGAATTAACCGTTTTCAGATTTATTTTCGTAGAATAGCTGTGAACAATTTCTTAAAATTTGAACTGTTTCAGTGAAATTTAATGTCGTTAAGTTGATGTTCATCGTTTCTTGGCGTCGATGACGAATTGATTTGTTAACAATGTTACTGCAGATAGTCTTCAAGGAAGAGATTTTTATTATTTTTTTTATAAAAAATAAATGTTGCTTCGAGTCACATTCGGTTAAGGTTTTTTTTTATCGACTAGTCGCCAATGACGAGTTTGTCTTGTCGACAATGTTGATTCGAATCTTCAGTGAAGGTGTTTTTTTCTGTGAAAAAAATGGTTTGTTTTTCAGTTAAAATTTTTGTTTCATCGGCTCGTTTAGTAATGGCGTCGGGTTGACCCTATTTTTAATATTCTCCCGAGCGCGCGCTTCGTGGCACAAGGGTAGCAGTATAGTTCTATTTGAGTTACGAAGATAGAGTGTAGCAGAAAAAGGTAGCTTGAAACTAAACGACAGTCCAGCATGAGAGTATTTTCTTATGCGAGAATGTGTTTACTCTTTTTAAGCTTATATCTTTTCATACAATATTTGAAAATGTTTTGTTTTTCCGTGAAAAGTCTCTGGTGGAAAAATGATTTAGCTGTTTTATTGGTTTCAGTGTCCGGTCGAAATGTTTTTTTTTTTGTTTGTTTGTTTTTTGTTTTTTTGGCTTTTCTTTGCTTTTCAGTGAAGTGTCCGGTTGGAAATGTGTTTTTGCTTTTCAGTGAAAAGTGTTTGTTTTTTGCTTTTTGAAAAAAAATATTAGGGTGAAATTGAGTTTTAACAGTTTTGAAAGTTTGTGTGGGTTAAGAAGAACAAAGACAACATACAAATCTATGCATGGTCGTCGAGTCACCAAAATGTAGAATAGAAAGACAAAGTCTCATTTTAACATTTAAAACAACTTTATTGAGTCATCTTCGCTGTGGTGTAAATAAAAAGGGAATGAAAGAGAGAAAGGTGTTAGTAAATTAATAAGTCCATGAGTATGGACAATAACAAAGGTTAGAGACTCCATGAGTAGGATAAACATCTTGTATGCAGAGAACGGTTGAGAGTTCATGTTATGAGAATGTTTCTATGAGAAATTCCTTACGTACGCAGGTGTTAAAGTCGGGCCGTGTCCATGTGTGTATGTAGGTATGTGTGTGTGTTACATTAAGTCCACGTGTGTGCGGCTATCACTATGTTGGATTCTTGGGTCTTCTTCTTAAAGTCGAACCCAGAGCCAGACGGCTTGGGGGTTTTGGTTGCGTCCCAAGAAATAAGTTTGGAGGTTGGTCCAAGTAACTTGGATAAATTGTTCGCAGTATCGTCTCTTGGTCAAGAAAGAGGAAGTAAACACTGGTCGATCCCTTTTATAATCTCCTGTCAGTTGCTAAGCTCGCTTAAGAGATGCACTGTGATTGGGCAAGCCAGAAAGGAAGTTAAATGCTTGCACCAATCAACGCCGATCTTAGAAATTAAGCATAGATTCAAAATCGTTCACCGCGACCTGTCGCCGCTGCTGTTGTTGTCGTACCGCTGCTACACTAACATTAATCGATAGTATGAATTGCGTTTTATTACTTATATGGCGGTTTATTAGGGTAGTCCCGCGATTATGTATTCTACAGGAGGGAAGCTCTTGCAAGGAAACTATGTCCATGGAAGTTCTGCCGGACGCTAGACACATAAAGGGAGTAAAGACAGTCTTTTACCGTTGTGGTAGAAGACGAGTTCTTGCAATGAATGTCTTACAAGGAGGATTTCGTTTAATATTAACTTTAGGGGGATCCTAAAAAATGACGCTCGGCACTATTTCAAAACATTCTGTAGACTTTTTTGCAGAAAAGTCCTGCCACTAATGAAAAAAATGAGTTTTGAAAATAAATAAATAAATAAATGAATAAAAGTAAAATCAGTTATTCATGCATAGTGCACACACATGCCCTAAACTTACTTTTTTTAGTCCTGTCTAGGCATGCGCCATGTTATTTTATGTTAGGGTTAGGGTTAGAGTTAAGTTGGACAACATGTAGAATAAACGCCACTGTGAAAAAATCGCAGAATGGTGGACAACTACCTGAAATATAAGGAAAACGATCTTTTTGTGCAAATATCTAATAGCATGAAAGGATTCTGTCCTCTTAAGAAAGTAATAAAACTATTTTTTACACCAACCCGCATTTAGTTTTTCGTTCGGGAGGGGGTATTGGGGAGGGGGTCGGATGTATCAGAGGTGGAGTCTTCTAAAAAAAGCATCCCGACTTATTATTGCATGAAATCATTATATTCAATGTTTTTGAGTTTTGTTTACAAAATATCGTTTAATTCAATTTAAAAAATACTACGCTAAATTCGATTTCAAAATGGCTGCTTTGTTCACACTGGTTTACACGCTGATTGGAGATATTTATAAGATGACTGTCCTAAAAAACAAATTCTACAAACTTTTTACTCTCCCAAAATTGATAATTTTTATTGTTAAAAAAAATAATTAAAAAAAATTCATTCACGACCAGAATGCATCACTCAACGTAGAACAACTATCTTAGAAATATCTCCAACCGTACTTGCCAATCAATTAAGTCGATAATTCTTACGGAAAGCTTTCCGGGAATTGTTATTTGAATATTTCGATGGTTGATGACATCTATGTGTGCTACTATATGTATTACGGTTCTCCGCTAACTAGAGCAATGCAACTTCCGGTTGCCATTCATGCAACTTCCGGTTGTCATTCATGCAACTTCCGGTTGTCATTCAGGATGATCTTCCATGATGGTGCCACATCCTCTATGCCGAAGCATCCGTTTGTCCATGATCATAACAGGAATTACAATTATCCGTAAAGGATAGAGAGATTTTTTTTTTTTATCGAACTTAGACTTTTCTAAATTTGCTGCATTCTGTCTATTCTTATGCACATGAACAGGTTACCTCGTGAAGGGTGTGACCCTCGCCACGCACGGACGACCATTCACCATATACAAGCTAACTACAAGTGCTTTGAGACACATGACATAGTTCTCGGTGCATGGGACCAGTCGATGACGCCAGTGAAGGTCATGTGAACCAGTGTATACAGAGGGGGGACTCTGTATGAATCCATTAATCCTCATGACTGTAAACAAGTCACGGCAATTTTGGAATTAGCTTCGAATTACTGTAGAGAAAGAGTCATGGTAATTTTTTAGATTAAAGTAAACGTATCTATGTAATAAAGTAAATTCGATTTTTCACGTTTACATTCTGACATAATAGCTTAATAATCAAAACCTCCATACGCTAATCTGTTCCGCCATCCATTAGCCTAAACTCTCACGCGTGTTTCCAGAAATTATTCTTTCATTTCGTCTTCTTAAAAATATCTTACATTTCATGCAGATTACTATCTCCCAAATAAACATCTAAAAAGGTGGTTGCCATTTTTACTCACTACTAATTATCTACTCTAACCGCTACCCCTAACACCGGTGCCTAATGTTTTATGGTACAATAACATTAACACCGTTGGTGTTTCGTTTCTAAACTCATTTTTCTTCTCTATTTAATTACAGATGACTTGTTAATTAAAAATGGTAAGCTTCACGAATATTTCTTTGTCACATTCACTTTTTTGTGCTGTGGATATTATTATTAGTATTAGTAGTAATAATAGTAGAATAGGATCTTACGCCACTTTTTAGATGAGGATTGATATTTGCTTATTATTTGTGCTATTTTGTTTGCTTGAAAACAATAAATACTTATTTAACAATATTTACTTTAACATGCTTGTGGGGGAACTAGTATTCAAAACTTTATAGTCGGAAGCCTAGCCCGAGTTTCAAACTTAGATAATACGTTTTTATTTACTTATTTACAACACATATTTTTTATTACAATTATTTTGTATCGTCATATAAAACACATGGCTAAATTTTATTCCGATCATCTAACTTACAGTGAAATTGATTCTTTTATGATTATTTCTTCTTGTTAAATTAAATCATTATTTCATATTTCCCTTACCAACCCCGAAACATGGCTAAATCCTATTTTAATCACCTAAAATATTTACAATGAAATGCGTTTTTTTCTGATTTTAATTTTTCAGAATTGACTCTTAATATTTCTTTTTATTAAATTAAATCATTGTTTTATATTCGCCAAAACATAGCTAAATCCTATTTTACTCACCTAAAGTACATGCAGTGAAATGGGTCATTTTCTGATTTTTTTTTTCAAAATTAATACTCTAATATTTATTTTTTTTCAATTGAAATCATTATTTTATATTTTCATCGGGCAATGCCGAGACACGGGTCTTGTTACGTTATTATAATAGAGTCTATAACCTCATAGGTCCCGCACTGTCTACCAAGCTCCAGCCTCTGTTCCGTCCCTGTGCTTGTTTTACAAGTACTTCAATGGAATGTGCTCCGACGAAATTGCTAACACTTGTGCTGGAAAGCTTTCTACTCTAATAACTTATTTCCTCGAGCTGCTGGCATTTGGAATTCTCTCCCTGCTCTCTGTTTCCCCGACTGTACCAACATGCAAGAATTTAAATGTAATGTGAACAAACATCTCGCTGCACAACTTCCCACGTAGCTCAATTTGGGTTCACTCTACTATTTTAGACTAATGTTCTATCGTCAATGCTGAGACCGTCTTCTAAGGTATTACTTCCTCTTTTGGAGGCAATGTAGTATACGTTCGTTCGTCATAATACCATCCCCCAAGCATTATCTCTTCCTTATTGTTGGGGGGTAGTGTAGTATCTGTTCTGTGGTCATGATACCACCCTCACAGGGATTGCCTTCTCCTTTTCTAGGGGGAGGGGGTAATGTAGTATCTGTTCAGCATCGGTGCTGAGAGGAAGATAACAACATGTGAATGCATGACCACGCCGGTCAGCAACAAGGTATGGATTTAAAGTTGATTAAACTAACTGAAAAACAAAATGATTACATCGGCTCATCTTGATGACGCCACATAAACGAATCTAACAGGAAATAACATTTTAACTTTCCATCATTTAACTACGTTACTTCGTTTTAGTATTTTATGCTATTGCAGTTTTGATGTCAATCGATGAATAGTGAATCAAAATAATAAGGTATAAATCACGTATCGCGAGAAACACACAAACACACGAGAAGTGGTTACACAATTTTATTGATATAGAGATGATCCACTCATTTACTGTCATTTTACATGCGTTTAAGGACGTTTTAATCTCTTATATTGTATACTAATAAATTTGACATTCTGTGTGTGTGACATATAGTTTTCAGACTTCACCTTATGAGATATAATCTCATAATGTTGCACATGTTTTGAATCGAGTTGGCCCTGATATAGTTTATCAACTAAAGCGTAATTTCAGGCCATCTATAATCAAAGTGTAGTATCTGTTCCTATGGATACTGCACCCCATAGACTGGTATTGTCTTGGCCTTTGGGGCTTGATTTACGCCGGTCTATAGGTCTGTCCTGTGCAGTTCTAGGCGGTCCACCCTCCCAGGCTTTGCCTCCCCTCTTTGGGAATGCCGACAGGGCTGCCCAGGCATTTTTTGTAGGCCAGAGTGCTCACCTTCTCGGGCGCTGGCTTTTCAAATCCCACTTTCCCGACCTTGTGTCACATCTTACATTGTGGGAGGAAGATAAATAAAATAATTCTTTAATTGAAAATGCATCTAAGTCCAAATGATATCTGGTATTTTAGTGGACAGCTTAACGGACACAGAAAGTGTGACGCTGTAGTGACGATCATAGTTATCTCCCTCTGAAGGGAAATTATTTTATAGGCTAGTTATTCCCCTTGAGCTTAGAAACCTTTATAACAAAAGGACGAATCTCCAAATCTCGTTGAATACAGGAGATCTCCCAACAACTCTCTTACCAACACGTGACCGAGAATTAATGCCATAATTCCCCCTCAGTCGCTGACTTACCGTCTCACAGAGAGGACGTCGCCTTACAGAAAAGACGCCTTGTGGAAAGCGTAAGTTATTGCCTTTGTTTTTAACACATACATTCTTTATTTTCTTATAAGTTGTTCATTTTATTGTATTTGATCAATGTGTTTAATTATATATGTAAGCTATGTATACATGTCTCAGTTATAGCTGTTATAGACTGTTGTAGACGAACTATTACTAAATGTTACGTTCTTGTTCACGCAGACCCTTTACTGTTTTTTGGTTTGTAAGACGTGCGTTACTGCCAAAGTAACACAGTATTTCTGGCAATTTACTGCGTGTGCAAAGAACAGATGTAAATTCTCTACCCACGCGTTGCTAATCTTGATCAAATAGAATATCAAATATTTTTATTTTTCAATGCAAAGTGACACACAACGCAACAAAAAAGTGAGGTACACTTCAGCGAACATTATAAACCACGAATGAACACCAATAATACTCAGCGAAACTAGAGGTGTACGACGAGCAAGTGTAAGCACGTAATACTCTGTACTCGAAAGTGTCTACTCATATAGAGCCTCAGACTCCATTGATTGACTGTAGCGTAATTTGTGATACGAATGAAGAATTTACTTAACCTTTTCATGCATACTGTTGTTCCACACTCACAAATAGAAAAATTGTCATAAATTATCATAAATTTTGATTTGACCAATTATATTTGTTTTTTTGTGACAGTCAGGGACATCGAGGAATACGTTGTTCCTCCATTATTAGTCGTTACGGGTTTTTCGGAAGTCAGCACAACTTGAAGGCACGTGGTTCAAGAACAGGTTAGACCAAGTACATAGAATTTCTCTAAAAAATCATGCATGAAAGAGTTAAGTATTACCGAACGGATTATTTTCTTTTGAGCAATGGCGTCCGACATATACGAACGCAAATCGTGACCATTTTCGTTTCCCGCTGTTATTATGAAATAAATATAACAATCGAAGGAGTACGGAGAGCAAATAAACTGGGTATTGGTTAGCTGCATTATACAATTCCGGTAATTTTTGTAGAAGTACCTTGCCATTACAATAAATTTGGCAAAAATAGCCACGATATGCATGCGCAGTGTGCACACACGTTCTTGATCTACTTTTGTCAGTTCTGTTCAGATATGCATCGGGTTACTGTTGTTGTATAGCCCCTTAATAATTCATACCTTCGTTTCTTCTTAGTTTGCTCTGTCGTCTAGTGGTTGAGTACTTTCTTCGCCTTTGCACTGTAGTGGCCATCTCCGGGAGTTGTCTGTAACAAAAGACCTTTCTAACCCGCTTCATAAGACAACAATCTTTTCATTTTAATTACTTTTTATTCGGCGTCAGTTTCTATTGCCCGTGGAGATGTTTTGCTATCGTTGAGAGAGAGATTGAGAGATTTACGAATATCGTGGTTAGATTATTAATGTTTTCCTAACTATTCCTAGAGAGAGGGGAGGAAGGATTTTTGCGCTTGTCTTCCCTTTAGGGAAATATTCGTATCCCTACATTGGAATCGCACGTCTTATCAGTTCGCCCTCTGAAAACAGACTCAATCAAATTCGCTTCTCGTGAGAGCGAGTGACGTCACAGATCCCTTTGTTTCCCACGCGAAGTCACAGAGCCCTTCACAGCTGCAGACTGACCCCTCTGAACTCAGGTCTCATCACTCGGTAACCTTGTCATGTCTGCCAGCTCCGTCTGTGAGAACAAGTATTGTTCTGCACTCGACTACTCCGCATTAATTCGCGCAAGTCAAACCCGACTTACACAGATGCGTCCATCTCTCACAGGGCCATTATCTAACACTCTCATAAAATGTTTTATAATCCCACAAGTTACGTCCATCATTATATAACACGGTTATGTCAGGGTTAGACTGTACAAAATGTAGAATAAACGCTACCATGGAACGCATGTATGTGTGAGTTTATTTGGAGGCAGAAATATAAAAGAAACTACTCAATGGCATGAATGGATTTCATTCTCTTGAGTAAGTAATAAAACTTTTTTTTTTATACAACCTCTATTTTTTCTGCTTTTTTGTAGGGGGTATTTATTTATTTTTTTATTTATTTTTCGGGGGCTCGTCTACAAAATAACTGAATCCTGGAGATGACGGTTTTTAGAATGACATAAATGAATATGATTAATATTCAACGTTGTGGGTGGCGACCCGCTTTACCACGTGCAGTCTGAAGGCCGGATAATTGGGAAATAATATTCATCAATATTCAGCAATTTTTTGCTGTGTCCAGCCTAGTACGCACAGTTTGTACTGGACGCTCCTTTGGTGACAATGGTTTGTATTGAAAGCAAAAGGGAGCGGTTGTTGATCATCAGTGGATAAAACCGGTCTTAAAAAAAGAAGCCTCGTCACCTGTGCAACCAGTCGCAGAATTAAAATTTGGAAAAATATCATAAATAACAAGAGTCTATAAATGAAGTTTGGTTCATTTTTTATTCTTTTGTTTAACGCGTATCACATTGGACCAGAAGAGCAATACAGCGGGGTCAAGCCGGCCAATAAAATTCGTGTTATATTTTTGCTTATCGATGCGTGTATAAACCATTATACACCCGTATCGTTGTCGTGAACCACGTTCTTGCTTGTCCACGGATACAAAACCACTCGGCCGCCGATGTTGATTTATAAAAAGGTTTATTTAAAAAGAGAAGAACGGTCAGAGAAAACATCAGAGAGACAGGTTACTTTCGTATGCGTGAGAGCAAAAAGAAAGAGAGAGAAGGGAGAGAGAGAGAGAGAGAGAGAGAGAGAGAGTTAGAGAGAGAGAAACAGACATTTAAATAGGCGGATAGCTTGTCTAGCTACACCCAGCCACATTGTGTGCACTACCACTCCCCCACCGATTGGGGACAGCGCCCTAGACACGTCTTTCCTATTTGAATTATTGCCAGACAAAGAGACAGAAAATCTTCGCTCGGAAATCACGTGGTTTCGTGACTTCCGTGTCACTTAAACTTTTCTATTCAAACACGGTCTTCGTTATGTAATAATCAATTATTATACGTTTTTGCGCCTTTTTTTGCAACTATCGCTTTAACCGCAATCAAACGGTTAATATTTCCCTATAATAACTCGATTCGAATTTCAAAAATGGCTCGATCTTATTTACACTGGTTTACAGGCTAGTTGAACATATTCAAAGATAGTCGTTCTACGCTGAATGATGCATTATGATAACGAAATATTATTTTTAATTCTCCAAACTATTCCCTATTCGAAAAATAATAATTTTATTTTTTCGCAAATTTATTTGTTTCGGAAATTCTTTTCTTTTTACTTCCTTTATTATCAGAATGCATCATCAGCGTAGAACGGCCATCTTGTAAATTGATGTAAACAAATAGAGCCAGTTTGAAATTCGGTATGTATCTTTATCCAGAATTTTATATAGCTTAAGCCAGGACCGGCGGGATAGTTATAAAAGTGTGCGGGGGGGGGGGGGCTCTCCTAAAAAGTGTGGGGGGGGGGCGGTTAAACACATGCATATATAACTTCATTATTGATGACCGTAAAGTCGGGGGGCCAAGTCAAAAAGTGTGTGCGCGTGGGGGGGGGGGGGCTTGAGCCCCCTGCCCCCCCCGGTGCCGCCGTCCATGTAAGCTATACTTTAGTATTGTGTAATATAGCTTAATCAATAATAAAGTACTATGTTATAAAACCTAATCCAGAATCTAGTACTATATTATATAGCTTAATCAAGAATTTACTACTAATATAATTTAATATATTTATTAAGAATTTAGTATCATATTATATCACTTAATATATACATTAGTACTATGTTATATAGCTTAATCCACAATTTATTACTATGTTATATAGCTTAATCCACAATTTATTACTATATTATATAGCTTATTTTTAAAAAAACATTTTTAAAACTCATGTTTGATGTGATCGTTTTTAATATATAAAGTCAATAATTGGGTTCGAACTCAGATTAATTTAACTAGCCGTCCTGAGTGGAGACATATTGCGGAGTGGAGGTTTTAAAGAAAAATAATTCAAAATATATGAAAATTCACATCCTATTTCAATTACCACTTTCCATCCTGGACTCACCCTTAAGGTATATGTGGGATTACATCAAAGTCCTTGGATAGATAATATTCGAGGTTTTACCTTTTAGAGCTAAAATGTAGAGGGATTTTTTTTATATAAATAAAAAGATATGAAAATTGAAATCACGAAGAGTTTAAAATAGACGTGCCTAAACGGAAATCCTGTCTGTGGTGATGCGAAGCAAAACATACTTGAATCGTGTAAACAACTATTTTGTGAAGTAATCAAGTGTATTTCATCACGACTGGCCAATTCAGTCTTCAAAATATAAAGTTTTGTAAGCGTGTAATATCGAGAAAAACACACAATGTTAATTATCCGAAAGATCGTAACCAGAACCAAGTCAACTATAAAAACCTCCTACCTCCGTGTCCTGTCGAGAGTATCTGTGTCGTTCACAACATAATCTACAAATCGACACTCGAAGTTGAATAATTGTCCTGTCTACACTTTTTGTACTTTTGAAATATTTAACTTCAAAGTTTAGCAAAACTAAACCAAGTTCTTGAATTAATATAACAAAGACATATCTTTACAAACTATTTTAATTCTATCAGCAATGTTTCATTGTGGTCTTGGGGGGATGGCAGACGTGTATACTATATCTTTACTTTTCTTTGCCTTTGGGCTTAGGTCAAAGTATAGTGTTTTCGGTTCTGAACAAAGTGCAAAACAATGGCCGGTCTATTACATAGAAAGAGTTGGAAGGGTCTTACTAACCATTTTTTGTTGTGATTCCACTCCCCCCCACTGCCAATGAATTTGTAAACACTTATATTTACGAATAAAATTTACATTTTCTAAAACACTTTAGAGTATTTTTGGTAGGATGCCCCCTCCTACAGTAAATGTGATATTGTGCTGACAATAATGATTTTAGCCGAGAGTAGGATAGTCTAATAAGTTATAGTAGACCAAGGATAACCAACGACACCTCACACTTTTGATGGCCTTGTGCCTTATTTGTTACATTGTATATTGTTTTACCTAATAGAAAATAAATAATTCTTTAAATGTCCTGTTTACTAAAAATGTACAGTAATGTTCTCGGGATTAAATAAAAATTTGCATTTTGAATCTAAAGGTTGTTGGAAGTAAATCGAATGGGTAACCAGTAGAAGAGAACGAAAGGACACGAATTGGGATTTACATATTTTTCATTTTTATTATGTTTTTATTATTCATTTTTTCTTACTGTTCATTTCTGTATAAGTTCAACGTGTGTGGATGTACATTCAGCTATATCGTTTCCAGCAACCTGAAGTAGCTATGTCTGTATACAGTCTTAAAGCTTTCTGTTGTCTTTAGCATTCTTCTGTGTCAGATGTGCTTTGAAAATTCACGGTTTCATTTAGTATTCAGTTGTGTCAACGCTCTGGTATCAGCTGAAAAAGAAACAAAAACTCTCTCTTTAGTCAGCAATCTTTTTCTTTTTGTGTCATAATTCTGAGACCCCCAGACTCGTTTCGATAAACCGTGCGGAAATGTTATAATTGGTTAATCAACGTTATTTTCCTTTTTAATTGCAATCTAGTCACATGACCTGGTTTTGCGGACGTAGTTTTAAACAATGTTTCTAAATACACCCCCGCTTTCCTTTTCCTGTGAATGTTGCTTTTTATGAGGTGAGAAAAGACAGAAAAAGAAAGAGTGAAGCTACACGATTAGAGAAGGAAAAACAGTGACCTAATCTGTCAGTAACATAGCTTACGCTTCGCCACCTTGCACGCACGTTACAAGCTGAGGTGGTCAGGTGTAGAAGATTGCAATTAGAACATGGAAGAGGGATTAGAACTAATATAACAGAGAGTGTAGATAGACTAATTTTAATCTCATATGACGACATGTTAACAAAGAGACGCTACTAAAAATATTCGTTAATGTTTGATCGGATTGCATATGCTTACCCCACCTCCAAGAAAGAAAAGAAAACCCTTGGAATTTGTAACATAAAAAAATACCCGAATTCCTAATGTTCACCTGCCCTACTTATTATTTCGTTTGTGGTTCTGAATGGGTTTTAGACTTAAAAGGGTAACGTTCACATTCCATACGAGATCAAGCCCGCGCGTGTTGTCGAAGCTGGTCAAATATTTGAATAACACTGCTTGATACAACAAGAATGGGTCGATTGTACACCGAACCAGGTAACCATAAACATAGTCACTTAAAAAAGAAAATCGATCAATCAATCGACACACGTGGATTCGCAATGTTTTACTGAGATATGAGAAGTAACACAACGGACATCATTGATTCTCCTTTTGTTTTCCATTCCCATAATAATCAGTTGTGGGTCAACTGATTTACTTGCAAGCTCTCTCCAATATCTCATTAATGTTTTAACGCATCTCTTCCGGGAGAATCGCAAACAAAATCACGTCGTTCAATCAGATGCGAAAAGCGCACCGAATGAAAATCTTTCAGGTGTTTTGAGGCGTTTTTACGCCTACAGAATTATTTTAATCTTTATATAATGCCCCCTTTATACAGTGGGTGGTTTATCTCTTGATTTACCCTGACTCACAATTGTGTTTGCTTCAACTGGAGTTGTTTTTGTCTTCGGAAGGTATACTTTTGTAAATTTATATATATATATATATATATATATATATATATATATATATATATATATATATATATATATATATATTTTAATATTAGACCCTCTTGCAGACTCATAAACCCAGCAAAAAGTGATATTAGTCTAGTTAGTAAAAGTATTGTTAAAAGCATAGTTAGTAAAATTAAACTTAATTCAACACTCAGTCTGTGGGAAAACACTAATTCTGTATTAAAATGGTTTAGGAATATTAAAGATAAAAATTTATGTAAATTCACACAATTTGATATAGTAGACTATTACCCCTCAATTACAAAAGATATCCTCGATAAAGCTCTTAACTACGCACTAGATTACACAGATATAAGTCAGTTAGAACGAGATACCATCCTAAATGCCAGACAAACCCTTCTTTTCTTCGAGGGAAGGGCCTGGGTAAAGAAATCGGATCCTGAGGACCCTTTTGACGTTGCAATGGGCGCCCACGATAGTGCGGATATATGCGACCTGGTAGGACTTTATATCTTACACACACTCAAAATTAAGTTTCCCGACCACTTCATCGGATTATACCGAGATGACGGGGTCTGCCTTTCACACAATAAAAACGGACATATTCTAGATAAATTTAGGAAAGACCTCATTCAAACCTTCAAAAGTTTAGGCTTTAAAATCACTATCACTACTAATTTAAACCAAATAGATTTCCTCGATTCTACTCTTAACCTCAAAAATAATACTCACAAACCCTACCATAAACCGAATGAATCACTTCAATATATCCACAAAAACTCATGCCATCCACCATCAATCCTCAAAAACCTTACTAAAAATATAAGCCTTAGAATTTCAAACCTCTCCTCCAATTATGAAGTTTTCACACAGGCCGCTCCATATTATAATAAAGCCCTCCGCGACAGCGGATTCCATGAAGGAATCTCATACATCCCAAACCAGAATATTCCACAGAACAACAGCCGCAAAAGGAGGAGATCGATTATCTGGTTTTCGCCGCCCTTCTCCATCAGAACAAAATCAAGAGTAGGTCATATTTTTCTCTCTTTATTAAACAAACATTTCCCTCCAACACACAGTTTACATAAGTTTTTCAATAAAAACACCATCAAGGTCAGCTACTCAACCATGCGGCCTATAAGGAGTTATATCACCAGAGAACAAAGCACGGCAGTCGACACCGGATGCTCATGCCAAAATAAAAATTCTTGCCCCCTCGAGGGAAATTGTAAAGTTGACTCAGTTGTATACAAAGCTGTGGTTACGAGTCAAACTGATAATAGTACAGATGTATACTACGGCATGACACAAGGTTCCTTTAAACAAAGGTATTATTCACACCTATATTCCTTTAGAAACAAAGATCGCGCAAACACATCTTTGGCTAAACGAATTTGGGAACTAAAAGAAGAAGGAACTCCCTTTTCTATAAATTGGAAAATCATAGAGAGAAAACCCATTTATTCACCTATATCTAATGTTTGCCATTTGTGTAATGCTGAGAAGTTTCATATTTTTAAGGCCATCATGAACCCAAACACCAGATGTTTAAATGTGCGCGATGAGGTTTTTAAAGGCTGTATACATCGTAAACAAGCACTCCTTATTTATTGGATGGATCGAGTGACTTAAGCCTACCTAGAGCCCTACATACATTTTTCAGACACTTATATATTTCTACTGCAGACTTCTCGTTCCACGAACCTGATCACAGTTCTTTTTTCTCCATTTTTTCCCTCTTTCTTCTTTAAATTTTTAAATTTTAAAATTTTATTTTTCAAATTTTCATATTATATATTGATTTTTATTTATATATTGATTTTTGATTGATTATTGATATTTTATATTTATATATTGATTTTTTATTTATACTTGCATACATTTGTGTGTGTATATATATGTATATATATATATGTGTATATATATATATATATATATATATATATATATATATATATATATATGCATGTGTGTGTGTGTGTGTGCACATACGTGTGCGTATGCATATATTTATTCTTTGAATTTTTTTATATATTGATTATATATTGATTTTTTATTTTTTTATTTATATATTTATTCATTTATATATTGATTTTTTGATTTTTATTTATATATTGATTTTATTTATATATCGAATTTTTATTTATATATTGTTTTTTTTGTATTTATATATTGATATTTTAATTATATATGAATTTTGATTGTTTATTTATATTTTATTTATTTATATATTGATTTTTTATTTATATATTTATTTATTTTTAATTATATTTATATATTTTACTTTAATTTGACATTTATTAATTGAAACCATCGCGATTTATATATATACATATATATATATTTTATATAACAATAAATAGTTACCTCCCCTGCTTAGATAATTTAATTAATTAGAGTTATACTATGCTCTAAATATAAATATAAATTTTTATTTACTCTTAATTAATAAATTTTTTTATTATTATAAATTTAATTTTTTTTTATTATTATAAATTTAATTTCATTTTAATTTATTTTCCCTTCCTTCTTTCCTTCTTTCTTTCTTTCTTTCTCTCTTTTCTTTCTTTCTTCTTTTCTTTCTCTCTGGTTCTTTACTTCTAAATATAGAATCTCTTACTTAACGGTTATTTTTCTGACCTAGCGTCTGGCCGGCCTCTCATTTCAAATTGTTTGTCCAGAGCGTTTTATAACGGTTATAAATGTTTTTTGAAGAAATTCCATCATTTACTATTTCAGACTATGCTGAAGAAGACGGAATAGGGAATTTAAAACCCTTTTCTTGTCAGAAACCACTGGTCCATGTCTGATTAAAATCTGTATTTAAATATATATGTATATATATATATATATATATGTATATATATATATATATATATATATATATATATATATATGATGGACTCTACCGTCGATTTTCGACGTATGAGTGCCCCGCCAGGGGCGGCCCGCGCGTGAATTTATAATTGCAAGGGCTGTGAGAACATACAGCACCTGGTATTCCCAAATGGTCACCCATTTAGTACTGACCAGGCTCGACGCCGCTTAACTTCGGTGATCTAACGGGAACCGGTGTATCAACGTGCCGTGTGTATATGTATATGTATATATATATATATATATATATATATATATATATATATATATATATGTGTGTGTGTGTGTGTGTGTGTGTGTGTGTGTGTGTGTGTGTGTGTGTATTTATGTGTATATGTGTGTGCTTGTTTAGTGTGTATTTTCGTATTTGATAAGGAGTGCACAATTTCCGCATGTTCTCGTATATTGATTACTGTTATGTAACTGTTGTATTGTTTTGTATTTTTTGTATTTTTTTTATTTACTTCTTATTTTTATGTAGAATAAACAAATTTTGGAGTACATTATATGTAAGTCCTCGCCCCCGTTAAAATATTAACGTATTTTTTTGTATTTGGAAAATATTAAATAAAGATGTTTGTTGAACAGAAATCAAACAATATAACCTGAAAGAGATCGTCTAACAAAATCCAGTTCAAATCGCACGTAGACGTGATCACGCCAGTAATGATGGCATCGCCTGAAAGGGCACTATATATATATATATATATATATATATATATATATATATATATATATATATATATATATATATATATATATGATGCTAAAGGACATAGGTTCAATCGCATACTTAACCCTTTAATACTGTATACACTCAGAGCACTCTTTCTCGCGTTGACAGAATACATAATTGCGTTCGCAATCTAGTGGGGCGTGATCTGTTCTCTACAGAAAAGATGTTGCTAGTCTTCCTCTACTCTGTCGTTATATCAATGAGCGCTTCCCATGTAAAACGTTCACAGCAAGAACTCGTCTAACTACCACCTATGCAAAGAACTTTCACTTATTACTCGGTGTACCTAAAACCAAACCAAACTTCCATGAGCAGAGTTTCTTTTCAAGAATTTATCTCAATGGAACACAATACCACGGGACTGTGTCTCTGTTGACTACAATATAGTCGTCCTCAAGTCAAATGTTAACAAATACTTGTCGAGCCATCCTATTAGGTAACCAAATTCTGCCTATTCCAGCCACTCAATCTTCTCATCATATTGCTTATCATCCAACTGACAATCTCATTAACTCTTATCCTTGAGTGGCTTCATTAGTACTAAAAACTCCCGTTCCCAGATGTTCCTTTATAAACACTTAAGATTGCGTAAACTGAAAGGTAGGAAAAGTAAAGAAAGTTTTAGACAAGATGATTTTTTTGGAAAATTGTTATTTTTGGTTTGGTTGTTTTGCTTTACAGCATATCGACCCGTTTCGGGTTATTTAATGCTGAATCCGGTTATTTTGATTTAAAAAAATATACTTCAAGTTCTTTATATGTTCAAGTATTTATTCATGGTGTTTGGTTTGGTCGTTTTGTTTTATGACATATCGACCCTTTTCGAGTAATTCAATGCTGAATCCGGTCATTTTGGTAAAAGTTTTGAGGAAGGGAGAGAGAGGGGAAGCGGGAGATGGAATTGTTTTTTTTGTTGTTGTTTTTTTTTGGGGGGGGGCATTGCAGAATATGATTTGGTTTGGCAAAGAGAAAAGAAACAATAATACATCAATGTTTGGTGCATTTTGGGTCAGGAAGCCGATATCTTCAGACAGCCTGATCTGGTAGCTGCAGGTGAAGATTTTTATTTAGCTTACAGTCTGACATACGGTTGTAGAGAGAGAGAGATAAACATTCCTGCCCGCTAAAATGAACTAAGTCCGAAAAGCATTATAAATAGTGTATATATGTTGTTCATAATAAAAGGATATAGTTGATTTCTAATATGGTATTCGAGTGTATTTATTGCACACTATAATGTTGTATTATAGTGTCGAATAAATACACTGTGTTCAACACAATACCACAGAAGAAGATTCTGAATTAATTGGCGACGAGGAACTTTGTATTGGTCTATGCGGCATTAAGAAAATTACGAAACAAAAGGCAACGAAAGTTCACCAAGTCAAGAAAAAATACAGGGGAAACTTTTAAAGTTTTATGTTGGAATTTTTAAACCAACAAGAAAAACAGCCAAGATATAGAAAAACTCGAAAAAATATTCTAAAACATCAAACAACAGAAGAATTGTTTTTTCAAAACTCTTCGAAAAAAGCTCAAGAGAAATGGGGAAAAAGTAACTCAAACTATTTTTCTCAGGATTGTATAATCACCTCAATTGAAGGATTTGGGTACAGACCAGAAGGAGAGATCACATTTATCGTATATTTTCAAAGATACGATGAAATATTTAAAAAAAAAAAAAAAAGATTGTTCTACATGACCAGACGAGAAAAATGTTTGACTATTGCTTGGAAAATTCAGAGCCATTGAACATGAAAAGTATGCCAATTACATACAACCAAAAAATCTAGGTGATATTTCGTTTCAAGACACCATTTTGCTTTTCAACACACGTTAGCAATGCTTTAATTTATTCGGAAGATTACGCTACATTTGCAGGCGTAGTAAATAAGGAATGTGAATAATTTAAACTCAGCGAACTTACTCTATATTCAAAAATGTAATATTTGTGCAAAGAAATGCTGAAATAAGATCATGTCTACTATCAAAATTAGAAGAAAATTCTAGATTAACATTAAAAAATATAGTGGAACAATGTCAATGAATAATAAATCCACGCTATAAAACTGCAGAAAAAAATCATGTAATAACCCCGACAAAACTCGAACCAGGCTTGCCGAGCCCACAGTCCGTGTCTATAACCACTTGTCTGCTTATAACTGCATTGTTCCCATTCCCGTTGGACTTCTCCTTGCGATTGGACTCAATTAATGCCGATTCAAGTTGGGGAATGCGCAGCCGTTGTTTCACTATAGACTCCCATGCAGGTACAATTACAAGGGCTATCCATTGTCTCTCGAGACTGAAAGGGGGCCTATAATAATTATGTACTTATTGGTAAAACATTTTTTTTTCATTTAGTAAATCAAAAGAATTAGTCATGCGCATAACCTTGAATGTTTTGACAAATAATAATCATATTTTTTTTTATATTGTAGTGAAGGTCGACACAAAGACACAATATGAAAAATGCTTGTCTGGATCTCTTGATACGCTCTGTTGAATATGTTCTGTGCTCAGGAAAATAATAATATTACTTGTGTAGCAATATTTACACGTGGTGATTTATTAACGGAATTTTCCACATGAAGGTAAATTAAGTAAAGAGGAAATTTCCATTAGAAGTTAAAGTTAGAAAATTAAGCTTACGTGTCAAAAAATGACGTCATTATAGGAAATCTACATGACAAAAAAGCGAGATAGATTCAACCGCTTGGGTGTTTAACGTCGAATCTTTTGGGGGAACTTCTATCAACATCTACAGGGAATGGCCGGGAAGCGATTAATACTATACAATATTCGAGATGAACTTACTACGTGATAGGAATCAACGTATTTCTAAAACTAAAAATAAATACAAATAGAAACCGTGGAGCAATGTATCTGTGTAATGTTTTCTTTGTCACAACGATTATTACAGCTCCAAAGGACGGGGAAATCAATTGACACACTACGACGGCAACAACGACTACAACTGCAACGGCCATCATTATAGCTACCTACAACGTGTCAACTAACAGCACAGCTGCTTATCAGACTTCTATCGACGAGACGATGACTGACAATATGTTAGGAGTCGAAATAATTCCTTATGTCAGTTTACACTCGTAATAAGTCAAGCAAAACAGAAAACTTCAAACTTTCTTCAGCTAAACAAACACATAATCTTCATTATATTAAGATGTGTTCATATGCATAATTTCTATAATTTATATATGAATACTTATCGATCTTCCGTTTTTGTACGTAAACAAATATTGGCACGCCGAGCAGCAATCACCCAACCCGTCCATAGACACCTATATACATGCAGAAATTGCAGAGGTGGAGAGGTTGGAGGAGGAGATAGGTGGGAGGCAGGACAGAGGTATGAGAAGGAGAGAGGTGGGGACAGGAGAAAGATGAGGCAGAAGAGAGGTGGGGCAGAAGGGATGTGAAACACGTGGCGAAAGGGTACAGACGTCAGAGAGAAGAGAGTAATTCAAACGTGTTGATATATACAAGAAAAGTATTATTTTCTTATGTTTAATTAAAAGTAATAATATCATTGTTATGGTGCTGTACCTACCTACAGAGAACTAATAGACTCGTCCACCTTATAAATACGGGAAGCACGTGACACTTGTTCTCTTCTTCCCAGGCAAACCGACAATGGCGGTTGAGAGCAACATCTCCTTGTAATATCTTTCTTTCTATTATATAATATATACCTTTGTTCATTTAAACCATGTGTTCCTGTGTCATTCATTCAGCTTTACCCAGGTCCACAACAAATGGCGACGAGGCAATTCGAACTCTTGGGTCAAAAAACTGAAAATACCACGTGAAAATGCACTCACACAGTTAATGCAGGAAACCGCACGCAAAAAAACAAAACAAAAAAAAACAAAGGTTTTTGCCGTACGGTCGAGAGAAGAAAAGAGAACTCTACTGAAAAAACAAAAAAAAACACGTTGAATTCTTAAGTGCGAGAAAATTGTTTTCTTTTAAGAAAAAGAAAACTGAAATAGACATGTGCTCTAAGTTTTAAAACTGCTTATCGAAAAAAAAAACAGCTTGAAATTGGGTGCGCGTTCCTCTAGTTTGGGAAAACTAGTTAAAAAAACAAAAAAAAACAAAAAAACAAAAACAACTGAAATTGAATGCGCGTTTTTTTCTCTGGGTTGGAAAACTAAAAAAAAACAAAACAAAAGAAATACCGAACACGAAGGAAGCAAGTATTGTTTTTTTTTTAGACGAACGTCACAGCGAGTTTTTTTTGACGAAAAAAAAAATGAAACCGACACCACGTGCTTTCATTTTAAGAACAGAAAAGAAACAAAAACATGAAATGAACACACGTGCGTTACTCCATAAAAAAAAATGACGCACGATAAAAAAAAAGGTCAGTTTTATTTTCTCTCTCTCTTTTCCGACTTTGTACTGAAATATTTTAAAATGCAGAAAGAATTAATTGTGAAACAGATTTTTTTTTTCTTCGTTAAAATTAAAAACGTGTATAAGAAAAGAACATTACATAATCTTTTCATAACTAAAAGGGCGTCCTAGCAAACGCTAATTTAAAGAAAAGAACTCTTATAAAATCATAAGATAATAAGAAAATATTAATTTTCTAAATAAAATCAGAAACTAAATGGTTGAATATGTAAGATATTAAGTCTATAATCGCCGAACTAACGAAATTCCAAATCTCCCAGCAACAACAAACTGAGGAAAGATTTCAAAAGCTTTTATTACAACAGAACCAAAATATTTTATTACACAAAAAGGAGTATGATGAAAGATTGGAATTTCTGATACAAACAATATCGCGCAGTGACCAAAAAAATGAAAAAGACGACACGTTTTCGCAGAACGCAATTTGGAACAGTATTGATAATTACTCATACACGGAAAATAATACATTTGAAGAATATTTCCGAAGATATGAAGACCTATATAAAATTGACTGCGGTGGTTGGAGTGATGCGAAGAAGCTACGCCTCCTTCTTAGAAAACTAAATACCACAGAACATACCAAATTCGTGGATTTCATTTTGCCTCGGAAAACCAGCGAGCTAACTTTCATAGAAGCGGTTGGTTTATTGACAGAACTGTTTAGTCCAAAAACTACACTATTCCACAAACGATGGAAGTGCATGAACCTGGTAAAGAAAGACGAAGAAGATTACGCTACTTTTGCATCGATAGTGAACAAGCATTGTGACGATTTTAGACTAGCTGAATTAAGTGCAGATAATTTCAAGTGTCTAATTTTTGTACAAGGTTTAATCTCAGGAAATGACACGGAGATAAGGCGTAGAGTTCTAAATAAATTAGAGAATGAACCAAGCTGCAAAAGTTGGCTGAGGACTGTCAAAGATTTGTAAATGTAAAACAGGACTCAAAAGACATTGAATTGTCCGGCATTGCGCACATAAAAAAGGTACATCAAAAAACAAAAGCTCAACCTTATAGAAAAATAAGAAATAATAATTTTGATGTAACAAAGACAAACCAAACCAGTAAAAAAATAAATAAATTGCCACCAAGCCCTTGTTCACGCTGTGGTAATCCACATTGGTACAATGAGTGCCCATTCCGTTTTAAAACCTGTATGAAATGCAAAAAAGTTGGACATAAAAGTTCGCACTGCAGAACGGGCAGAGGAAATAAAATGCGGATTCAAGCCACTAGGACAAAGAAGGAAACTTGCAGGAACATAAGAAAATATGTACAGGTGAAAATCCTGGATAAAAATATAAAATTGCAATTGGATTCTGGTTCAGACGTTTCCATTATAAATTTACATACATGGAGGAGATTAAATAAACCTACTCTATCAAGAACAAATAGGCTGGCAAGCACAGTTACTGGTGAAAGAATTACATTTGAAGGAGAATTAATCACAAATGTGTCCCTAATGGGAAATACTAAAAAACTCAAACTACTGGTACTGAAGGATTCGAATAATCTTTTTGGTTCAGATTTTATGCAGGCATTTGATTTATGGAAGTTGCCGATAAATACATTTTGTAAAAAAATAAATAGTCGCGCAACAGAATCGGAAAAACTACAACGAGAATTAAAAAACTCGTTTCCAGAGGTTTTTTCTGGCGGTCTTGGATGCTGCACTAAAATGACTGCAAAATTCCGTCTAAAAGAAAATGTACTGCCGGTATTTAGGAAAGAAAGGAAAGTACCCTTCGCCTCGATTGAAAAAATAAACGCTAAATTAGACCGACTGGTAAAGATGGGTATTTTATCAAAAGTACAACACAGCCAGTGCGCAGCACCAACGGTTTATGTAAAGAAAAAATCTAATGAGATTCGCGTATGTGCAGATTTTTCAACAGGACGGAATACTGCCCTCGCGGACTATCACTACCCACTCCATACCCCGGAAGAAGTGTTTACAAGCTTAAATGGAGGAAGACTTTTTTCAAAAATAGACCTAAGTGAGGCATACCTACAAATACCGGTGGATAAAGATTGTTCTAAGCTGTTATGTATAAACACACATCGTGGTTTATATAAATTCGAAAGATTAGCGTTCGGAGTTAAGGTCGCGCCAGCCATTTTCCAACAAGTAATGGACACAATGCTGGGCGGACTCGATTTCGCAATAGCGTATCTCGATGACATCTTGATCAACAGCAAAGATATCGAACAACACCAAAAACATGTAAATCAAGTGTTTGCGAGAATCCAAGATTATGGGTTCAAAGTAAAAGAAGAAAAATGTGATTTTTTCCTGGAGGAAATAAAATATCTGGGTCATGTGATCGACAAGGACGGCAGAAGACCAGACCCAGAAAGGGCTACCGCAATAAAAAAACATGCCGGCGCCAGAAAACGTCATGACATTACAGAGTTTTCTGGGCCTAGCAAATTACTACCAGGCTTTTATCCCAGAAATGCATAATTTGCGTGCTCCATTAAATGAGCTATTAAAAAAAGGTAAAGCCTGGGTATGGACACCTGAATGTCAGGATGCATTTAATAAAATCATAGAAAGACTTACGTCAGAGTTATTTCTAACACATTACAACCCAGAATTGGACATAATCGTAGCTAGCGACGCTAGTTCATATGGTTTAGGAGCATGTATCCTACACAAAATGCCTGATGGAACCCATAAACCCATTGCACATGCATCAAGGACCTTGCTCCCAGCGGAAAAACAATATTCTCAAATCGAGAAAGAAGCCCTAGCAATAATATTTGCAGTAACAAAGTTTCACCGATACATACATGGTAGACAATTTACCTTACAGACAGACCATAAGCCACTAATTACAATTTATGGATCTAAAAAAGGCCTACCTGTATATACAGCTAATAGACTACAAAGATGGGGTACTATCTTATTAAACTACAACTTTAAAATGCAACATTTGCATTCAAATAAAATCTATCATGCAGATGGATTGTCGAGATTAGTGCCAAAACAGAGAGAGACTCTAGAAGACACAGTGATTGCGTCTCTTCAAACAGAAGGAGATTTTAAAGAGATTTTGTGCAACGCAGTGAGAGAGCTCCCGGTGACACTATACGAGATAAAAAAGAAGCTCAAGAGGATGAATTTATCACCAGAACAAAAATGAAATTGGTAGATAAGGATTTACATGCGGCAAAGAATTTCTTACTCTGTGATGACGTACTCATGCATAACGAAAGGGTGGTCATCCCAGAAAAACTACGAAAGCAAATTCTGAAAGAATTTCATGTTGGCCATCCAGGGATAACCAGGATGAAGGGGTTAATGAGGAGTTTTGTGTACTGGCCAGGTATGGACAATGACATTGAAAAAGCAGTAAAGCTTTGTAAAGGCTGTGCCTTAGCGGCAAAAGCACCGCATATAAAGCATAGCCCATGGCCAAAGACCGACCGTCCGTGGGAAAAAATTCACGTGGATTTCGCGGGACCATTGGAAGGATTTTACTACTTAATCGTAGTCGACAGTTTTTCAAAGTGGCCCGAGGTACTACGTTGCAAGAGTCCCACGTCAGAGGTTACGATAAGATTCCTACATGAACTATTTGCCCGTTTTGGGGTAGTGGATTGTTTGGTGAGTGATAATGGGACGCAGTTCACGTCATCAGATTTTGAGGAGTTCTGCGCGACGTTTCAAATCAGACATATAACGACGCCCCCGTATCATCCTAGGTCAAACGGCCAGGTGGAACGCTTCGTAGACACATTAAAAAGAGCATTAAAAAAGGCCGGTGATACTCCTAAGGAGAAGGCTTTACAACAATTCTTACAGGTATATAGAATTACAAAAAACATGAACATAGCATCATCATTATCCCCCGCAGAGATGATGTTTGCGCGGAATGTGAAGTCCGTGTTTGATAAATTATTACCTAAACATAATAATTATGACCGAATCTCTACGGTACCGAAGAAAAAATACAACCCAGGAGATAGGGTATATTTTAAGATGTTCAAAAACAATGCATCGTTCTGGGAACCCGGTACAATTGAAAAGAGGATCGGATCGATGGTCTATATCAGTGGTCCCCAACCGGTGGGCCGCGGACCGGTGCCGGTCCGTAGACCAATTGGTACCGGGCCGCGTAAGAAAAACAAAATATCGCAATAAACTAGACATAAGCAACACACTCCGGGTGTCATTGTCTCCTATTGCTCCCAGATGGGACCGTCTGATTGCAAAGAAACAAGCTCAAAGTTCTCATTGACTTGGTGTTCTAGTAATGTTAAAATGTTCATGCACTTTATATTCGTTTTTCTGGTGTACCTGTATTTTATTTTGAAAGGAATGTTTAAAGTAAATTTTTAATGTAAACTTTTTAATGATATATTTATTATTATTTCGAGGCTTTTATTTTCATGTTATGTTGTTGGTACGATGCTACATGTAAGTTGCAAGTAAACAATCTACCCCCGGGCCGCGGTAAAATTGTCTAACGCTTACCGGTCCGCGGCAACAAAAAGGTTGAGGACCACTGGTCTATATCATAAAAGGACCACGGTTCTCGCATAAGAGACATCTAAATCAGATCAGAAAAAGACTGTCAGATGACACTGACAGCGCCCCACAAGGAGAAGACGTGATGGACGTGATATATGACACCTTCAACTTACCAGCACCCCAGGTAGTCACACGTAAACGACAACCAAAAAGAAAACGAATGGCTCCGGACTACCTAGAGATAGATCCGAAAAGGAAACGTTATTAAGACTCCTGAGGAGGTAAGGCTTGGAAGGGGGTGTTATGGTGCTGTACCTACCTACAGAGAACTAATAGACTCGTCCACCTTATAAATACGGGAAGCACGTGACACTTGTTCTCTTCTTCCCAGGCAAACCGACAATGGCGGTTGAGAGCAACATCTCCTTGTAATATCTTTCTTTCTATTATATAATATATACCTTTGTTCATTTAAACCATGTGTTCCTGTGTCATTCATTCAGCTTTACCCACGTCCACAACAATCATTTATACATTTTTTATATATAGCTCTTTAATTTAACCCTTATTCTTGCCTTCATGCTCTCATACATAGCCGTTATTCATTACCTTGTGGACCGTCAGTTCATTCCCATTAACTATTGAATTTTTATAAAGATTTGAAACATATCTCTATTTATATAAAGTTAGGTATATGGTAATTTATTAACCTCACTCCATTTTTACTAAATTTCATTCGGATGCTTAAAAAAAAGTATGAACTTTTAAAACTATAACCGTCTCACGTGCATGCGTGATTTCATACGAGAAAAAACAACAACATCTCATTCGCCGGCTCACACCAACAGAGGCTGGCATTCCAATAACATCGGATCTTCAAACACACTGATGAGGCCAATTTTATTGGCGAAATTATTTGTATAACTATAAACTAAAAAAATGAAAGTTTATAAAAAATTTTTTTTAAATCGGTTTCGATTTTTCTTTTCTTTTAAAATAAAATAAATATCGCATCTATAACATGCTTTGATGGTAATTTATTTACCTCACTCCTTTTTACTATATATATATATATATATATATATATATATATATATATATATATATATATATATGCAGAATTCACTCCTAAACTAATTAATCGATCAGTCAATTTCACGAATGTTAGTTTCTTTGTGGTATTTTAAAGGGATTTTAAGGGCCATAATATTGATCAACCTCCTATTTGAAAATTCAAATATTTCAGATTTGCATTAAATGTGATCCTAGTCACAAGCTACTAATTAAGCAAGATTTCCTAAATATCAAATTATTCTCAAGATCTTTTAACATCCAGAATCAAAATCATCTAATCTTGAGATAAAAACGATGAACGAAATGGGCAGGAATTGATTAAGAAAGCGACAAAAAATTTGTTAATATTTTAGTCAGCTGGGAAGCAATTCCATGGTATTGTGTTCACCACACGGGAAGTTCATGGAAGTTCATGGAAGTTCCATTCAGTTTTAGGTACACAAAGAAAAATTATTTACAGTGGTTGTAGCTAGACGCGTTTTGCTGTAAATGTTTTACAGGAGGGAGCAGAGATTGAAATCCAGTAAAGTACTTACTATGAAAATGGCGATAGAATAGAGAACGACAACCAACGTGTCTTCTGTGGGGAAGGAGCCGAATGGACGAGAGAAAGCTTCTCCCACTAGATTTTGAAGTCGATTGTTTTACTTATTTTAGGTAGAAAATAGTGCTCTGAGCGACACCACTCCATATGTGGCAACAGGGCGTATTTGACCTTTATACAGATAGAGGATTGTGTCAAGAATGAAGTAAGTTCTTCTTGTGCTAGCAGATCAGACTGTCTGAAAATACTGGCTTCCTGACCTAAAATGCACCAAACATTGATGTTATTGTTTTTTTTCCTTTCCCATTGCAAATCTCAATCATGTTCTGCAAAGCCCAAAACAGAAACAACGATCTTTCTCTACAAAATAGCTAAACCAAACGCCATAAATGAATATTTGAACTTATAAAGAACTTGAAGCATGAAATCTTTTACCAAAATGGCCGGATTTGGTATTAAATAACCCGAAAAATGTTGATATGTCGTAAAACAAAAATATAAAATCAATCAAAGTATTTTCTGGAGCGGTAGAATGATCCCAGCAGTTTTTCCAGCGACCGTAGCAACATATTTGATGTAAGTCTTCAATTTGAGGTCTGGAGTGAAAGTCATACGAGCTTATCAAATCAGTGGACTTCCTCAAGGCGACAGCAATTCATTTCGACTAGAGCAACGCGAGGATCAAAGCGTTGGTGGTGAAAGGAGGAGTAGTAAAACTAATACACAACTTTTCTTTCCATTTCACCACGTGCTCCAGGTCGAACAAGAGAGAATCAGAAAGATCCTAATCATTAATGCTCCTCGACGTGCTGCCATAAATGGTTGTTTCGTCTGCATAGAATTCAACGAATGATCTCAGAATAGGAGTTGAAATATCATTGATGAAAGTCAGGGAGAGGGTTGGACACAGGATGGATCTTTGAGGCACGCCGGTATTGATACTATGTACTTCAGACCTCTGTCCATCAACGACTAGTTTTATAGACCTATCAGAGAGAAAGGATACGATGGCTGAGAGGACATTTCAAGTTATTCCATAGCTACCAAGCTTGTGAAGCAAACCTTTGTGCCAAACCCTATCATAGGTTTTTTTTATATCTCTATCGCCTTAGAAGCGAAGGCACCGTCGAAAGATTCACTGATCTTGTGCGATATTACAGTCAGCACGTCAGTTGTTGATCTGGCAGGATGAAATCCATATTGTTTGTCAGTAAGTATGTGACACAAAGAATGCAGAGGCGCCGTTTTTTTGCGCAAGCTTGAACCAAACAGGATTAAAATAGATATAACCAAAATATTTTTTCGCCTCGTGAAATTGTCAATGATTAAAAGGGCAATGACTATAAATACATAACTGAAAGAGAGAAACTAACTCCCCTCCTCGTCTCGTGTTGAAGTGACTCATCGGTCTTGTTTTGAAACAACTGAGAGTCTCAAAGTGCAAGAGATTAGCGGGAACCAGCCTGTTACTGACGTCGTCCACGTAAAGGTTAAACCCACAACGTGTGTGGAAGAAAGTGGAGATGGGGTGTCAGGTTTGGTAGAGTGGTTGAATTTCTTCTTTTTTCTTTCTGTGGTGAATTTTCGTTTCAGTTTGCTTGCTGAATTCATTACGAACGGACGCGGCTGCTATAATGTCTAGATATAGCAGCTACCCAACTTGAAGATAGATTGAAAATGAATAAATCATAAAAAGAAAAGAAAAAGTATTTATTGTTATTTAACATTCCATTTTTAGCGGTAACTCGAATTAAGGCAATTAATTCTCTAACCCGACCGCTTACCCCCAGTTCTGACGTAGCTGCATAGAAACCAAAGTTTTGCGGATCTTCAACACAGCGTGAGACGGAACGGTTGATGGGGCAGCTAGTCGGAACATAGTTGATCATCTTGGCATCGGACTATATTTAGTATCGGATTACCCAGGATACAACTCTGAGTGACTCGCCGAGTCACAATAGTGTCACAAGTATATTGCTTTTGATGAGGTTGTGTACAAGCGACACCGGGTTTAGGTGGTACAACTTTGTAAGCACGGGTTTGAATCCTGTTCGGATCTCATTTCTATATGTGGATTTTTCTATGTTGCCAGCCCCGTAGATAATTATAAAATTGGTTCCTTTAATAATGGTATTACCTAGGCTAACAGGCATGCCCACCATGGGCGTCGCTAGAATTTTTAAGAAGAGGGGGGGGGGGGCAAACAGTTTTGGGCGGTATCCAAAAAATAGCATGCGTCCATTCAATCTGCGCGTTTAGCGATGAAATTGCTATCTCTATCTTTATAATGTTTAATGGCTTTATAATGTTTAATGGCTTTATAATGTTTAATGGCTTTACTGTATCTTTATAATGTTTAATGGCTTTACTGTATCTTTATAATGTTTAATGGCTTTACTGTATCTTTATAATGTTTAATGGCTTTACTGTATCTTTATAATGTTTAATGGCGTTACTGTATTGTCCGTGACATGAAAAAAATATCACACTCTTTTTGTCATTCTTTCTTTTAGTAAAGCCAAGTACATTCCGGGGGGGGGGGATCTGCCCTCCCTTGCCCTCCCCCCCCCCCCCCCCCCCGCTGGCGATGTCCATGGTGCCCACCAAAAATCAGGGTTGTACATTTAATGCTTACTCGTGGCCAAATAGTTAGAATCGCCGCCTGTCAAGTCGAGATGGTCGAGTTTCGATCCCAGCTTGAAGCACTTGTCCGTATACATCTCTTCAGTAGACATAAGAAGGAGTGTAATGTGTTACAGAGCTGTTTCGCTACATCACAGCTTCTCGGTGTAGCTAGATAGGCAAGTGCTTAAAGCTTGGATCGAAATCTGACCCTTTTCTTTACAATCTACGACTTTAACTATTCAACCGTCAGTCACGAGCTACGAGTAAACAGAATTTCAATATTTATATAAACTACTGAAAAATGCTTCATTCGTATTTACCAATCGATAATGTTTGTTGACGATTTCACTTAGCACAATGCTCACTTACGAAAAGAGGATATATATATATATATATATATATATATATATATATATATATAGAGAGAGAGAGAGAGAGAGAGAGAGAGAGAGTAGTCATCCACAAACAGATTATTTCATTGTATCACAACTTCTCACTGTAGCTGGAAAATAAGTGTTTCAAGCTGAGATCGAAATCCAATCGTTTTTTCTAGTCTGAACTTTTATCCATTGCGCCATCCGCACAAGCAATTAAGGAAGAAAAAAATTACCGCTTGCATAAACAATGTCAACTACCGAAGAGTGCTCTATTCGTTTTTACGAAGAGCTTTGCATTCTCGCTAATGACAGTCGACGATTTCCCGTGCCACAGCGCTCAACCCACAAAGGAGTGGGGGGCATATGTCGCTATCCACAGATTGTTTCGATGTATCACAGGTTCTCAGTGTGGCTTGACAGGCAAGTTCTTCCAGCTAAGATTGAAACCCGATTACTTTGTTCAACAGTTTAAGTTTTCAACTTTATAAGAAAATATCTGTATTTACCCGGTGTTTCCTGGAGAAGTTTTACTTTCAATTTTGTCTCGCACATTTTTCCTTTTATCTTAAATAATTTATTGTACGAAAATATTTACATTTTTGGAAACATGATTCAATGAAGGAATATATGTCATTAAAAATCGATTTTGCAATAAATCGATTAGACTTGAAAAACAGCTGTTGCTAGCCGGTCCTTTTTCCATCTTTTTTTCAGATCGGGTTTTTGGGAAGTTTTAATTAAAATACGCCCTCGCTTGATCATTATTACATTAGTTAAATAAAATTGTTGTAATATATATCATTTTTAAAGTTAATTTAAAAAGCTACATTTGCACAGACAGACGATAACTTCTCTGACACTATTATTATGTACTAGCTGCCCATATCTGACATTGCCCTAGATTATTTTTATTTCATTAATGAACGTGACTGAAATAAAAAAAATAAAAAAAGATTTTGCGTCCTCTTTAAGAAGTTATCGATGACCAAAATCGACAAATAGACCGGCTTTCTATTATTATATATGAACACAAACGTCCATACATACTTGTGAAAAACTAGTACTTGCAATACTAGGCGTATTAACAAAAGAAACTATGAGGATATGCCGTGTAAAGCCATTCTAACGTTGTACAGTTGTCCTTTTTGTATTTAAAGTAAGTTGATTTTGCATTTATATTTTAAGTAAACGTTATGTATTGATAGTTATACTTTTTCAACATATTATGTTGTTATGTGTTTATTGTGAATTATAAATTTGAAACTTCACTGTAATATTTACAGTATTTGTTTGTTTTTAATTGTTTTTCGTAAGCTTATAAGGTTATCGTTTTTGTTAGCAATGTTTAGCGTGTTATTAATTTAAGCTATATATAGTTAAATTAATTAAGTTAATGCTATTTAATCTCTATTTATAAAATTATTGGATATAAATAGCTTCCAGAACTTTTAATCTTTTAATACATGAGGATTTTATAGGAATTTTTAAACCGAAAATTATTTTCTATTCAACAATTGAAGCGTTTTCAAATTCCTTTCTATTTTAAAAAAGATCTCGAAGTAATTCACTTTTTAAAAACTATTAACAAAAGATTAAAATGACTGACTTGTTTACAAAGAAACCGAAATGCATTGTGGTGAATTCAATTTCGTAATGAAATTATATTTTTTAGTTAGGATTTTAGGAAAATTAATTCTTTACTTCAATTTACCCCAAACAAGGCACACTACCACTGAGACGTAAGGGGCTACTGTGAATTAGGGGCCAGATTTATAGGGGCATCCTAAGTGGGGAGTTGTGCAACGAGATGCTTGTTCACATTACATTTAAATTTCTGCATGTTGGTACAGTCAGGAAAACTAGGAGCAGGGAGATAATTCCAAAGGCAAGCGGTCCGAGGAAAGAAGCTACCCGCATTAATGTGATTTTTTTTTTTTAGATCCCCGGCCATCGAGGACGACCTGGATCTTTCTTTTAGCTAAGAGGGATCTGATTATATTAAATACTCCTCCAGTAATACCGTACGAATTAATTTTCTTGATAAGACCTTCATGACAGAACTTGTAAAAGGCTTTGGATATATCAAGCACTACCGCCCTAGCTTCATCTGCCTTATCGAGTATATGTGTTCAAAGATGACCGTTGGTATATCTGCAGTAGAACACGATTTCCTAAATCCATACTGTTGGTCATTGAGAAGTTTAGTATTTTCGAGGTGGCGAATTATCGCTAAATTGATTGGTGATTCAAAGATTTTTAGCGAAAAGTGGGAGGAGACTTATGGGGCGATAATCTTTTGGGTCAATTCTTTCATCAGAGTTCTTGAAAACTGGTACCACAGAGGCCATTTTCCAGCTACCAGGAAAGCAAGATTCGACCAGGTATTTGTTGTAGAGCTTGGAGAGGATGGGGCTAGGCTAGCAGAGCTTTTTTTCCTTTATTAATATAGCAGGGATAAGATCAGGTCCACCTGCTTTGGTGATGTCAAGATTTTTATGATACCCAGGATATGGGAAGGGGTTAATATCAGATCATCAAGTGCAGTTTCTGTCCGTAGTGGGAAATATACGATATTGCATTTTTATGTAAATAAATAATAGACTTATCTCAATAATAAAGAAGAGCCGATATGATTCTCGATTTTGTCATCGATACATTTTGTCCTACAAAATCGATTTTTCATTCTGAAAGGTCAGTTTTTTTTTTAGAATCATTCCACCATGTTCTTCAGAACCATCAAATGTAATAAGATTTAATTTAATTCTAGAAAATACTTGGACAGAGTCGGATTGAATTTAAAAAGGCGGACATTTTAAAAAGTAAACTAACACTGTATTCGTCTAGACATAATTACTTTCCTTTGTTTGCAACAAACAATAATATTTTGAAAACCAAGTATCGCATGCTTTAAATAAAAAATCACAACAATTTGCACGTAAATACAGCACTTTTATCCGAGCCCGTTGGCCAGATATCATGAGGTTAATGTTAATTTAAGGGCAATAAAAAAAAAACGAAAAATGTAACTATTTCAAAAGCGCATACTGTAAACCTTGTATCGAAGTTTATAATTTATAATTGAAACAAACACATAACATTTTGGGAAAAGAATTACGATTGATACATTATTTGCTCAGAATATAAATGCAATTTCCGTTTATTCGGAAACAGCTAAGCTATTTTTACCTCCGCCAGAGAAGTTATGTTTTTAGGTCGAGTTTGTTGGTTTATCGCTATGTGTGTTTGTTTATTTGTGTACAGCCTAGCGTTCACATTGCTTGACCAATCGTCACCAAACTTAATCAAAATATTGGCCATGGTTTAACTTAGAACTGTTTAATGTTGTGATATCTAGGTCAGGGTCAAGGTTACGGAAAAGGGGAAAAACAATGTTGGTGACAACTTCGATTCTGCTCATCATAGAGACTCACTACTTGGTCCATATTGTAGCCAATGAAGCCCCGCATCTTATATGAGTTTGACCTTCAAAGGCTCGAAATAGTGACGGAATTTCAACTTCGATTTTCCAAATTTGATGTATGGATCTGATGTTCTTTAATAACAGTAACCACCATGCAAAACTTCAGCCTGGTCAAATAAATAGTTTTTGAGTTATCAACGTTTCCATGGTATCACTTCTGGATTAATTCATACAATATAGAGAAATAAGGCCCAGATAAGACTGTTGGCCACCTTTGCGTTTTTAGACGGAGGTATTCAATCTCCCGACTGGCTTATGTTCTTTTTATTTTTAATAATTAGTCGAAAATAAAACGTAATTTGTTTGTTAAATTTCAAAAAAAAATTAAAGCAATAGAGTTTTAAGACAATTTGGTTGACTAATAATTTAATAATCAAACGATACTTTCACTTTAACAATTAAATTTAAAAACATATAAATAACATTTTTCAACAAACAAATCAGTTTATTTTAAATTTAAAAAATAATAACAAACTGTACTACATTAGAATTATTTTACACGGCCGAGCCTAACAGTTTTTTTTACTAAGCCTAACATTGCAATGACTATTTTTCACTTCTTAATTCAGGCTTTACGACACAAACATATTTGTTTATTCATATAAAAATTCATATTAAATGAAGTCCATCGAATTTTCCAAGTTAAACTTAAATAGCAATACATATCACAAATCGATATTTGATTCTGCAAAGCCAATTTTCATTTATTGTGGTTAGAAATTCACTTTAGTTTCTTTCAATAAATATTTACTCCGGTCCGGATTATTGGCAGCATGGAGAAATTTTTTGATTAATGATCTAAAAGAAAGTCCACTTATGCAATTAATGAATAAAACATTCCCACATTTTTAAAATCTATTTTAACTATCTGATAAGCAATTATATATGTTTGAGTTAACTATTACACTACTTATTTATTAAATTTATTTGTCTCTCGAAATACTTGTACGTGATATTATTTTCATTCCGGTACATATTTAAATTGTTTTGTTTTTTCATTACATAAGCAGTTTATCATTATTCCAGCATATTCCAGAATAATGGATTTCACATTATACGCAATGCCGTTTCTTGTCCCCAATTAACGGAATTCATTTAATGTGAGTTTATTCTTATTTATTTGCATCTTTCATTCCACAACTCTTTCAATATAACATAAACCACGAAAATTTTCTTCTTCGTAACAAATATTACGATATTCTGCATAGCTTACAAAAAAGGCACTGGCTTTGAACCGTTTCAAACGAAGTTTATATATTTTCTTCAGTGGAGATAATTTACAATTTATATTTTTATTTATTTTAACTGAATGTTTCTTCGGATTAATATACGCCATTGTTAGACACTGGTATGTGAAATTAAACCTGATTTCATTTTCAATGATATATAAACAAAAATAGCATATTGCTGGCGATTCTGTAGCCATTTCATACAGTACAACACTGAGTATTTTATTTTGTTTAGTATGTATATTACATTTGATTTCGCTTTGAAAATATATTTTTAGCGTTATTTTAACACGGTTTTTATAGGGAAATTTCGTCTGTTCACACCGGTTAATTGCACATGGACACAAAAACAGGCAAGGGAAAATAGATAACTAGATAATGAGAATGAGGGAGAGAGAAAGAGAGAGAGAGAGAAAGGAGAGAGAGAGAGTACCTGGTACCGGGTGCGGCATTGACCTGGTAGGCAATATTAAATTCACAAGCGGCCCCCAGTCATGTATACCCTGGTCAACAGAAATAACGACGTTTTTTTATCTGTTTATTTTTTTGGGTGAGCGCTCTCTCATATACAGTACGTTGATATTCTCAAATGGTCACCCATCAGGTACTGACCAGGCTCAACGTCGCTTAACTTTGGTGATCTAACGAAAACCGGTGTGGCAATGTGATTATGTCGTTTGAAAGACAGCGATGAATACATGTCTTTGTGTACTCCCACTCACAACCGCTATAGACATTAATATTATTTTTCTTTTCATGTTCGAGAACTTTGTTTTCGTTTTAAGCAATTCAAACAAGGGATATCCATTACTTTATATATATATATATATATATATATATATATATATATATATATATATATATATATATATATATATTATATACGCAAACAATTGTTTGCTTTATTTCTTTTCCATACTTCGAAATTTAATAGGTGAACGTCGAATACGTACCATGAAAAGCCATATGTCAACTGTTCTTCCTAAAAACAATCAATCCTCGTTATTCAGTATTTTCCATACTTTGCAATTACATATGTTTTCTTTTTTTAAAGAACAGAAAATATGTCACGTTTAATTTTTTTTAAGTATGGAAAAATGTTTTTTTTTTTTTCTAACATGAAATTTATTTAGAAGAGAGATTTAAATGGCTGAAAGAGGTTGGAATAACAATGAAAGTTTTAAAAAATCCCGATTTGCAGCTTGTATATTATTATATACAAGCTATACAAGCTGCACATTGGGTTTTTTGTTTAGCCAGATTGTTTGTCGATTTTGTCATCGATAGTTTTCGTCCTACAAAATCAATGTTTGGGTATTGTTCATCAGTTTTCTTATGCAACGTTGGTACATTTTCTTAGCAAGATTTAATTCGCTTGAGAATTTCTCAGGGAAGTAGCTCTAGACAAAGCACGAAGTCACTTGATGCAAGGAGCTAAAAAGAATGAAAGACGTTAAAGTTGCATAATAACAAAAAGGGAGAGGAAGATAGAATCACTTCAAAACAAGGTAGTCCTCTGAATGTATTACCATCAGTTGAGGTAATACATTCAGAGGTAAAATAATTGAACTTAAAGCTGAAACATTAAGATGGCAGTAACAGACCCAGTAATCCACGCATGAAATACCTCAAGAGACACACATCCATGCGCAAATATGGCACTAGGGAATACCTCGACATTTAGCGAGTACTGATGGATATGCCTAGCAAGGAGTTACTCCTGAGTCCAATCTCCTGTACTATCACCCGGGAAAGTGCTGACCAGAAAACCACTATGACCTCACCATCTACAAGGATACTTAACTACCTTAATATATGTCAGTCATCAGACAACCCAAACCTGAAAGATACCCCACCACTAGCGTCCAATCTCCTGTACTCCAAACATGCTAGCCAAAAAAAAAGCCCTTTAGGAGCCCAATAGGGAAGAAAAATGGTTAGAAGGCTGGTTTACAAAAAGGCTACCTCTAAAACCCGAAAAAGATAAAATGAATCTGTATTTGTCAATACAGAGTTACTTAAGTTTGTTTGGTCGACTTAAAAAAAGGAAGTATTTTGACGGATAAAGATTTACTTCCTTTTGTTTGGTCTACTATTCACTTTTTCTAAAGGTGACGCAAGATCTTTTTTTACATTGCAGTTACATAAATTATTAATGAACGTAAAATAATCCCGGGCAAGGCCAGGTAAAGACAGCTAGTCTTCTTCTATATGATAATGTAAAGTCAGTCAGTTTTTCGACTCTTATCATCGATAGTATCCGTCCTAAAAAAAAATAATATTTCATTCTAAATAGCCAGACCTTCTTGTGGGTCGCGGCATTATGTTCTTGAGAACAATAAAATGTAATTCGATTTAATTCCGTTCAGAAAATAATCCATCCGAATAGGAATATCTTTTCCAGAGCGCTGCCATCTTTGTTATCGGCACCAAATTTTAATTAAAATGGACGCCTTTCTTTTTTTGTTTCCGGCAGTAACTTTACCTACTAATAGTAAATACACCATTGCAGTTATTATGAATAAATAATAGTTAAATAATATAATATTATTATTATTTAATGTAGAAATAGAAGTGCAAAAAATTAGGAAATCTCTGGAAGCTTTTAAAATTTATAGCAAAATAATGTGACGTCACGCGTATTCTGTTATCAGTGTCCACCAAACATTTACATCACATAGCGCTTCTTTGCTGGTTAAACAATACGGTTTTGTTTGTTTTTTAAGCCATGCGATAGCTAAGAAAAATCTTCATTACTTTATCGATATCACGGTAAGTGACTCATAGATAACGTCTAAGATGAGGATAAGCATTTATTTTCCTTAATTGCTTACTTAACGTTGTGATTGTTATGTTTTACCATTCTTTTGGAAACAAAAACCCTCATAGTTCACAACAAAACTAAGAAAAGTACAACATTTTTCAAATAAAAAAAGCCCCACAATTTTACACAACAAAACTAAGAATACAGTGCCACATTTTAACGCCGGTTACATTTTTTTTTTTTTTTTGCAAGTATGACAGTTACACAAATATTAATAAATCATATTTAAGCTTATATTTTTTGCATAGTTCGTTTTTAAATGCTCTTTTTTAATTTTCTTATTTCACTTTTAAACATAAGCTGTTATAGACATACGATATTCTGTGCGAACCGGTTACGCCAGTAACTCCATTATCCTGGTTACAATTCAACAACAACATATAGAACATATTTTACATTACAGAATGGGGGTTCACTTTATTATATAACGACGACTATATGATCAGGATACATACAAAGAGAAAGAGAGAGAGGGAGAGAGAGAGTGTGTGTATGTGAGAGAGAGAGAGAGAGAGCGAGAGAGAGAGAGAGAACAATTGTTGAGTTAAACGACTTTTTACCAATCACATACTACGCTTCCAGTGTTGAATTTTAATACTACTAGTTTCACCTATACGTTTACACACACAGATTTAAGTAAAACAGACGCAAAAAATTACATTCTTTAAACGACAAATGTGCTCCGTTTAAAAAGAATAAAACTTATGTAGGTATATTTCAATTTAAAGAGAAATGTTAAACCATACGTAAACATTACACGCTAAAAATTACACACGAAAAGTATAAAATACATCAATCAATAAATAAATTAATGAATAACAAACAATTCTGCTTACAAAAGAATTATAATATTAAAACGGATTACATAAAAAAAAATTTGTTTCAGTGGGTATTTAATTTAAATCCACCAGAATGCATTTCGGTTCAATAGATTGTTTCAAAATTTGATTTAAAAATGTAATTTATAACAAAAATAAAACTTACTCAAAAATAAAAAAGCGTAACAAAAATGAAAGTGAAACATCTAGGATAACGCCACAAGGTACAACATATAGTAAATAATAATAAAAAAAAAAAATAATAATAATGTGTAAGTCCCGTAGAGACGAGAAACATGGACATATATGCAAACACACGAGAAGTGGTCACACAGTTTTATTAATATAGAAATTTACTTTTACCTCTAAACTTCGTCCTCTCTTTTCTATTCCTCCTTCCTCGCTCTCTTTATACACACACGCATAATACACACACACACACACACACATACATATATATATATATATATACATATATATATATATATATATATATATATATATATATATATATATATATATATATATATATATATATATATATGACAGCTGCCATCCTATCACTATAAAAAGATCCGTCATCTACAGCCAATGCCTGCGCATTAAAAGAATCTACTCACTCAGTCAAATATGACACACAGGTCGGAATTCAGGCTAATCATTTTCTCCATAGAAATCCCCCCCTCAAATTAATAAAATAATATGAGAAAAGCATCAATTATAAGCAGACAAAATCTCCTAACATATGAAAACAAAATCAGCCTCACAAATACCAATGGTATTTGACTTCAACCACAATACCAACAAACTAGACGAACCCATAAAAAGAATGTTCGAACAGCTAAAACATGACCCCCCAACCATCAACACGATACACAACAAACCATCCATCAGCGCAAGACAATATCCCCCGAACCTACATTATCTATCCATCAAAATACACCACACTCTCGCACCTCAAGGAAACAAAACATGCAACAAACCTAGATGCAAAATAGGCCAACACATCACCACCAACGACGCATTCACACCACTAGGCACCAACATGCAACTTAAACTCTCCCCTCTCACCTGCGATAGTCCCAATGTGGTTTGCTTAATATACTGCACTAGATGCACAAAGGGTAACTGCATCGGTAAAACAGGTCCTGAGTTCCGCCTACATTTTAACAACCACAAACAAACCATTAGAGACAAATCCACACGATACACAGTAGCCATGCATTATAATCTCTCAAACCACACCATAGACACCATTAAATGCATCCTCATAGACTCTAATTTTAAGACACAGCAGCACAGACGCAAATACGAAACTAAAATCATTCTGAGTCTCAACACTCATATCTCAAGACTAAATAAAGATTTGAGACTTCTCAATGAATATTGATTCCACAAACACAAACTGACCAATCACATTTTCTTACAGTGGGTATGCGGTGGGAAAATTACTTATCTTTTTCTAATCACAATTTTTCCGATTTTTTTCAGATTTTCACTTTCTTCATATTCCTACTTCTTTCCTGTTTAATATATATTATATTTTACCATTCTCTTCATATGGATGTATCACCCATTTCATTATACTGTATTTTTCTGGCTAATTTCACTTAATCTTCCATATAACTTGTAAAGGGGTTTACTCTGTCCGAATCTTCTCAAATAACACTGATAGATGGCAACCCATCCCGTAAAAAAAACAGCAAGTAAAGCTGGCTAAAATGTGTTACATTAATAATCAAATTCCTCTATTTTCTCTCCCCCCACCCTGAACAGGATAAAATTTTAACATTTTGTTATTCTCTATCCACTTAAGTTTTGGAAAATGTCCACGGCACCACCCACTTCTTTATGCGTGAGGATTCAAGAGGAAGTCAGAGATATGTGGAAGGTCGGCCACGAACTACATATAAGCATTTCTTCATCTCATTGGCAATACGTTTTCCCCTGTCACCACCACCCACAGCACGCACACACACACACCTCATTACACTGACAAAGGTAGCGGTCGAAAATTCTGTTCTTTCTAGAAAGACATCATTTGAAGAACATTTTGTATTCCTATACGCTAACAAATAAGTAATAAAAAATATATAAACATTTATATATTTTTCACATTATTTTTTTATACATCCACACACACATATATATGTGTGTTTGTGTAAAAGAGATAAAAACGAGTATATATATATATATATATATATATATATATATATATATAGAGAGAGAGAGAGAGAGAGAGAGAGAGAGAGAGAGAGAGAGAGAGAGAGAGAGATTGGTACAGGAAAATTAGTACAACATTCGTACCGTCGGTTTCAAGTACAAAAGGATTTAGCCATCCGGCTCTCTTCAGCTTCTGTTGTCATTTGTCAGAAGCTGAAGAGAGCCGGATGGCTAAGTCCTTCTGTGCTTGAAACCGACGGTACGAATGTTGTACTAATTTTTCTGTACCAAAATAAATATTACGCTCTTAATTTTTAATTTTTAACTTTTATTCTCAATTAATCGAGCACTCTGCTGGGATTTTTTCATTCTATATTACAAATAAATTATATATATATATATATATATATATATATATATATATATATATATATATATATATATATATATATATATATATCTTTCATCGTATATTTTTCTCTCTTTTACACACACACAAATGCTGTCTGTCTGTCTGTCTGCCTGTCTGTCTGTCTGTCTCTCTCTCTCTCTCTCTTTCTCTCTCTCTCTTTCTCTCTTTCTCTCTCTTTCTCCCTTTCACACTATACCCTGAAGTGAACCCGTGAATTTACCTGCATAAGAAATGTCAAGAATAACAAACAAGTAATATCACGTTTTTATGAATCTGTTTTGGCGACTACCAGAATTTGGTGTTCCGTTTGTTTGTTTTACGGCATATCAACCGTTCAGTGATGTTATGGATACCGACCCCGACCATGGAATCGGCTAAGTTCAAATCCAGTCAGATCCATCGCATGCACCCTTCCAGGTATGGTTACAATTGAAGCTGATGTCTAGTGAATCCTTTAACATGGATTGTTTCGAATAGATTTTTTGTGTCGGCACTAAATAATCCCCAAAGAGGGTTGATATGCCGTAAACCAGAAACTAAACAAAACTGAACCGCTTTCACATGTTTACGTTACTTATGTTGCATTTATGTCAATTTATCACAATTAAATCATCTGTGACTGTTGGAGAAGACTTTGATTCTAGACGAATGCATGTTGAGAATCCAGCTCCCCTGAGAAGAAGAAACAAAATGAATCTGTTTAGACGCGTCGGCACTCCTTCATCAATGAGGGCACCTTAGGCGACAGGCGACAGGCAATAGATCTACTTCCTCTTCGAATGGAGGAGATATAGTCTAGGATAAATTAAAATGAATCACCGTAAATTTAATAAAATAGAAGAATGACTTCATATAGGCTCTTTGGTTTTTTGACTAGGAACAAAATGTAGTATCTGTTCTGATACTGCACTTCATCTTTTCTGTCCTCGGTCAGTGAAGGAAACATCTTTCTAGTATTAGGTTATATTAATTCGTGTCACAATTCAGAGTGCCTCTTTCTGAAGAACTGGATGCCCATTTTTTAAGAATTGAATTTTCTCCATATTAAAAACTAACCTTGTGTCTAACTCTGTCCTCGTGGGGAGGCAACTAAATAGGGACTGCTGGGGAAAAAAGTAATGAACACAACGAATAGTAGGGAGAACAAAATTGGGATCAAGAAGTAAATTAAAATCATCGATAATACTGTCTAAAATATCAGAAAAAACGGAAATGTAAAGTAATTTACATAGTCTCAATGGACACTTGGAAAAAATGTGAAAGTTGTTTTTTTTTCTTGGCCATGTCTGAGGGTCAATTTACTCGATTAAGAAAATAACCCAAACATACAAAGCCGTTAAGGTATGAAACGCATGCTAAGAAGCAGAGCTATTCGAACAACGTCTAACCAGTTGGAAAGTCGCGCCAATAAAAGACAATCTCGTTTCTGAAATTACGAGAATACAAAATTTCGCGACTGTAGTGCCGTCTCGCGTTGAAACCAAATATCTGCAAGGGTGATAACTCTGGTCCCAACAATACCTCACCCTAAACGGGTTCTCAAACCCAAAACAAGTCATGCGTATAATGCAAAGGAAAAAAGAGGAAAATAACATGTGCATTCAAAAATTGTAAAAGAAAACATGCATCTAGGAAAATCGAGAAAAAGATTCATTCGCCTGGGCTGAACGAAAAGTAAACTGGAATTGCTAAACGGGGAATAAAAAAAAGATTAAAAACAACATTATTTTTTTTAGGTTGTACTAAGTTTACAAAATGTTTTTGTTTTGCTTTTTAAATGTTCAGTGTAACATCTTACATGTCTCTAGAGGCCATTGAAGGGTCCTTTGTCACAAGTTGCAAAGTTTGTTTGTTTGTGCGTGTGTGTGTGTGTGTGTGTGTGTGTGTGTGTGTGTTTGCCGAACCACGTACATACGTGTGTGTCTGTGTCAGGGTACATATATAGGCTTCTGTGTGATAACTTATTAGGATAAAATAAATGCGACGAGATGAAAGAATAGTGGAAGGAAGAAAAACCAAAGATTTGAAATTGCGCTCTACAGTTGTGAAATAAGGGAAAACATTGAGATGCCACTTGGAGCCTTTGGTCGTTCCTCTTTCCATATTTATTTCAGGCATAAAGTTTTATAATGTAAGGAACGTCGGTTTACTTGTGAAGTTCGAAGCGTTTTATGGCGGGTGTATGTAGCGGGAGCTACAGAAGGCCGAACGGATATCAAAAAAAGCAAAAGCCGTTTATTTCAGTTCGTATTCTTTCTCATCTTTGATTGATACACTTTCTTTATCCCTAACTAAAAAAAGGTAGAGATCTCGTGGGTAGACACTGACCAAAAACTTCGGCCAATCAAAACACGACACGCCAGCTTAACCACGCGAGATTTGATTCCTTATAAAAGCAGCAGCAGCAGCCTGTCTCGCGATACATCTTTTCTCTCCAGCCTCAGACGACAGCGCGCACACGAAAGGTCGTGTCTCGCCTCCCTTTTCGACTCAGATCGAGAAGTGGGGAAGGCAATACTAAGCTAACATCTTCTATTTAATTCCTACCATGACCAAGAACTCTCGTCCAAAACACACACACACATTACAATTGGCACCAAGAGACACACGAAACTTTTCCACGTTCATACATACACACGCATTCATACAAACAGTCACGTAACGAACTCAAGTTTTATTATCCAAAAATAAATTATTTTTGTTAATATGAATGTTTTTACGCTAAATATCATTTTTAGTAAATGCTATTATAGTCTTTTGTCTGTTCCTTTCCTTCGTTCGTTTCAATATAATAATAATAATAATAATAATAACAGGTCACAAATCACTAAGTAAACACAAAATATAAGTTCTCAACGGTATTTCCTTTAAAATGATTTGTGATCCGAATAGCAATATATTATCCCAATGAGATACGAATTAAAAACCTTTTATTAATCAAGGCCCTTTTATTATAAACGCCCCATACCACGTGGGAATCCACATGCCACCATAATGGCATCTCTTACCCTTTGTTCGTGGGCAAAGGCCGCTATTTGTATAAGGGCCTGTCTTATCATGACCTGTAAGACAAACTCCTATAATATTTTGGTAACAAAACGGACGTCAAACTAAAAGAAAAAACAAAACTTTTTTTATAAACAGCAACGAAAGATATTAATTTGAGTTACCTACACCGTTGGGTGTAGGTTGGCGAAAGTTAAGACAGTATCAAAGTGAAGGAACAATAATACAGTGAAAAAGTTCGCCTGCCAAAAGTCTTCTTGGATGAATACATCTTCAGTGAAGATAGCTTCGTTTGGCATCGGTGACGGAGGCAGGAGAGCGGAAGTCAACATCTTTCTGCCAGGAAACGCTCTGCGTCTTCTGTCCAAATCCCAGGTGCTCAAGTAGTATTTCAAGGAACGGTTGAAATTAATGCGCCCTGGAAGTTGATTAGTCTTCGTATGACCAAATCATCTTACAGGGGCTGCTCTCCGCAATGAACTGAATGTCAGTGTTCATAACTGATACAGGTGCAAGAAAATTGTTTGGGACCCTCTGGTGTTTTGCAATACATCATCTCGGCGGGTGAACGTCAATGTTATTTTTCGCTGTCGTGAGAAAAGCCCAGAAGACTTAAGAGTTTTCTGATGTATTGCTGCTCCCGATTCCAATAGAACTGATGCATAGTGCCACGCACAAACTCTTTTTCTGACACAAAACGTGTCATTTCGACCTCATGGGACGAAATGTAGACTTATTATGTTTTTTTATGGAAATCGCTCCAGACAAGGTATGAAGCCACTTGATGTAAGGAGCTAACAAGAACGAAAGATAATTATCGCAACGACAGGAGATGCCTATTGACCATAGTCTTGAAAAGATAAAGGCTGTAGGGAGAAGGAAAACACTCAGCAGGAAGAGAGTTTCACAAGCCTGCAGTTTTTGGAACGAAGTTACTGGAATAGGAAGCTGGAATACAAGGCGAAATACAGTGTGGCGCAGGAATCAGAAAAAAATAAGCCTAACAATGGTGCAGTTAATAATAGATATTGTCAGTCAACATTAAATGGATAACACCTTTCATTATTCTCTGAACTTTAGATGATCCATAGAACTTTAGATGATCCATAGAACTTTAGATGATCCATATAAGTATAGAAGCCTACCTTTGCTTGCACTGTAAGACAAACTCCTAAAATATTTTGTAACAAGATGGACGTCAAACGAAAGGAAAACAAAGTCTTTTTATGAACAACAACGAAAGGTATTTATTTGAGTTACCTACACCGTTGGGTATAGGTTGGCGAAAGCTAAGACAGTGTCAAAGTGAAAGAAGTGATAAAAGTCTCGTTGGGGGAATATATCTTTAGTGAAGATAGTTTCGCTCGTCGTCGGTGATGGAGGCAGGAGAGAGGAGAAGGGACGTCATTCTTCGTTGGTTCCAGGGGACTCTTGACTGCTGTCAAATCACAAGGGGTCGTAAGTAGTCGTTCACAGTTCTGGTTGAAATAAATATGCCCTGTAGTATGGTTGGTCCGTGTGTGACCAAATCACCTCAAAAGAACTGCTCTCTACAAGAGAAAAAAACATCAGTATTTATAACTGCTACATAAGCATTAATTAAGTTCACAATTTACGTACAATACAAAGAACGTGATTTCACCCTAACAAAAAATAACAATGGAATTAAAAAAAAAAAGACTTAAATATCTGAAAAGAATTATGTCGTAAAATGCGTGTGTGTCTGTACCTGTGTGTGCCTGTGCGCACGTTTATGTATGTGTGTATGTGTGTATGTGTGTATGTGTGCGTGTTTATGTGCTGTGAAACTGGGCGCCATTTTACTTTTTTCACTTGATTATTCAAATGAAACTACTTGACCCATATTCGTGTTTAGAGCAACTTATATACAATACAGTCAATATTGATAGTTCTTAAGTATAAGATATAGTCAGATCTGTTTTTTTTTTAATTTTTATTTCATACTCATTATAAAGTCTACGCCATTATTTAGATCGCATTTCTTCTCGGTCGCCAAACAGACTGACCTCCTATCATTGATTACAAGAACTGTACATGACTAATAACTGCTTATTGAAAGTACTCATTTCTTGGCTCCACGTTCACATAAGATCAAGACAAAGGTCAAGTGTTTGCCTGCCTTTAATCTCAGCGTTTCTTATTCTGTCGCCGGTGCTATCGATAACATACCCTGAGAATGTATCGCTCCACGCCGTTTCTTAACGTAGATCGGTTGAGACTCTCTTATCTTATAAGGTAACTGTCTACCATGCGATAATATTCTTTTCTTTTTTTTAAATTTAGGACGATAGAGTGTTATACTAGATACACACTATTGAATGTCCTTCTGCCAGTCTAGGATGGTCTATATATCGGATGTTCTATGTGTAGTTAAAATGCGATTCATTTGAGCCGAACAGCTGATTTTTCGGATAAGTAATTATCACGCCAGTTACCAGCGATACGTTGGTGCACGCGTGTGGGGCGTGAGGGTGGGGGATGGGGTTAGAAACTGATACAGATGCGACATGTTATTAAGTCAGGACAAGAGATAACGGGATTCGTAGGAAAGATACGCTCGTTCTCTGTATCTCACGCTTTTTTATTTCAGTTAAGAAGGTATCTGTATATAAAATAAAAACAATATATTAAGTAGTTCGGAAAATAAATACCGATTTCAGAAGCACAGTTATTCCTTGAGCTCATGCGGGTCGCATTTTTTCGACCTGTTTCATCTCACCAATTGCCTTCAGATGGTCGGACACGGTTGAAATACTGACATCAAGTGCCTTAGACATTTTCTGACATTTGAATGCAAGTTTTGTTCCAAAATTGCTTTCAAACTGTCATTGTCAAGAGTGCCTGGCCGTCCTCTACCTTCTTTATCTGCAAAACTCTCATTACCACTTCCGATTACTTGTTAACCTTCTCCCCATGCTCGGTTGATATTGGCGGCTGTTTGTCAATAACAAGAAACGAAATATTAGTCTAGTAATGTTTTCTTAGGAGGGGGGGGGGGGCGATTCTTTTATATTTTCTGGTTTGTCCGTTTTTCCATTATATATACTAATAATAATATGCTCCCTCCGTTCGCATATTTTTGCTGGTATATATAATGTAAGAGTTGAGTTTGCTAATGAATGGCCAATTGTGACAATTTCTTGTTGACGTACGCTACTCTTCCCAAACAAAGAGGTAATTCTTATGAAGATAGTCTCATGACACCAGAACAGATATTACAATACCCCCCCTTAATTGGGCATTGAAAAATAGTACAATAGTATATTAATAGAAGTAATAGTATACTTTCGTTTTCAGACAGATACCAAATCTCCATTAGTACTATATATATATATATATATATATATATATATATATATATATATATATATATATATATATATATATATATATATATATATATATATAAGGATTCAATGAATTAGAACATTACAATTGTTCCAAGAATTAGAACATCAAGTCTAGTATGCCGTACGATCGTTTCCCAACCATTTTGAAAATACTTTATTTTATTTTATAAATTAACAAAGCTACTCCAAAACGTCCTTTCATCAGCGCCTTTAGCACCACGTCTTACAGAAATTCAAAGAAAAAATAACAAGCTCGTCGTAGAGGAACATCTATTGACAGAAAGAGCCACAGAGACAAATATTAAAAAAAAGAATAAGTTACAAATATAAAATTAAAAATAGGAAGATAAAATGATAATAATAAAACATTATAAAATTAAAAGTAAAAAAATTAAAATTAAAATAAAATATAAAAAATATAAAAAAATATAAAAAAGGAAAAAATAAAAATGAAAGGATAAAAATTTTTTTTAAATCAAGTAAAATAAAATAAAATTAAATTAAAATTAAAATTAAAATAACTATATTAAAAATTAAAAATATATATAAAAAATATATAAAAAAACTCAGTAGAATATTAAAAAAACTCAGTAGAATATAAAAAAATATGATATAGTCAATTTTTTTTTAATTCAACATCAACAAATGTTATTGTGTACATATGTTTCAGATATTTTTATTTTCCATAATCACATCGTCAGCACTAAAAAATCTTTATCAATTCGTTACAGGCAAAACTATTAATGGAATTGTTAAATGATCACAAACAAATAAAACAAAAATCCAGAAACCTTCTTTTCTTTTTATTTTCTTTTTTTCCTTTATTTTCCTTTTATGGCAGGTTAAAATGATTAGATTCAGTTCCACTGGTGTTTTCTGGTCACGTCTGCATTTAATGATGGTTATTTTCGAAAATTATTTGATGAATGTTAATCTCCTGCAATATGAAAAAGTTTTCTTTTTTCTTTCTGTACCAATAGGCATTTTAAAGTTGAAAATTATTTACTGTTTAAATCATTAATTTTTTTCAGAAGAAATTAAGCATGATTTATTAAAATATAATATTTGATAGAACTTTTTATGATTTTGTTTTTAATATATGTACATTTGACTTTTTAATCAAATTGGACCGGCGGGACAGTTATAAAAGTGTCTCCCACTTTTATAACTGGCTCTCCTAAAAAGTGGGGAGCGGTTAAACACATGCATATATAACTTCATTATTGATGACCGTAAAGTGGGGGGGGGAGTTAAAAAGTGGGGGGGGGGAGTTAAAAAGTGGGGGGCTTGAGCCCCCCCCCCCGCCCCCCGGTGCCGCCATCCATGTATATATATATATATATATATATATATATATATATATATATATATAGAGAGAGAGAGAGAGAGAGAGAGAGAAATTGATAACATCTTTGAAGCACGCATAAGAATGTAGTTAAGTCAAATATTTTGAAAATCAACAATCGTGCAATTTAAATGAAAAATTCATTTATTTGAAAAAAAGATTTTTAAGCTTTCGTTGTATATATATATATATATATATATATATATATATATATATATATATATATATATATATATATATATATATATATATATACAAATTAATTTCCTTTACTAATGAACGGAAAATTATGAATGTTAGAATATATATTCTAGACAACACGGTGAGAAACACACACACATATATATATATATATATATATATATATATATATATATATATATATATATATATATACATATGAGCGTTTGTTTCGTAATTCTAGCCTGAATCTACGAACTGCGTTCGAGTCCATGCGACCGCCTGCGACCGCCTGCAACCGCCATTCGTACACTGATGAGGGTAAGAGAGCCCAGAACGACGTCGTCTGTAGGTGAAAAACACACACACACATATATATATATATATATATATATATATATATTAACTATTATATATATACTATCTGGCTTTTCCAAAGTTCGCTACTAGAAATACTTAAAACCTAAATTTTAAATAATAAACATTTCATTTATAAGTTTGTTGTAAACACAAGACTAAAACTTTCGCATTTATTCATATGAATAGATAAACATTAACATTTTGGTAATTTTTATACAAATTTATTTATCTTTAACAATGAAATCAAAAGAAAGAAGACAGTAAACTTGAATTGACTTGAAATACGGCGTTTTGACTTTACCGTTAGTGCAAGAAATTGACCCAACTTTCACGTTTATTCATTTAGAAGAGAGAGAGAGAGGGGGGGGGGGAGAGAGAGGGGATCCTTTAAATAGTGAGTGAGAACAACATATAATCCTTTCATATAACTGTTAATCGTTTATTTGTTTAAAGTAAGTCGACTAAAGGTTAAAGGCAGTAATCACAAACCAACAAAAAGAAGAAGATAAAACTAAGGAAAGGAGAATGAAACAAATCTCACGGCTCGATCTCTTTTCAATCTACAAACTTCGGGCGTTGGAAAAGTTTGAACGTTTCTCATCTGACAATTTAAAAAGAAACAACAATAAATAAAAAACACGTGTTTGTTTGTTCACTTCAGTAGGTTTTAAAAAACATGGTCAACGAAATGCGTTCTTCAGTTAAATGCCCTTGTTCTGACAAGCCCAAGTCCGGGTCGGCCTATCTCAAGTGATTCACTGTTTCTACTTAAAATTATTGCTTCCTCGTTTTTATTTTGTCTTTTTTGTCTGTTTTTCACTTTCTTTCAAACATTTTCATTTATACAAATTTGTTAGAAATATAGGATTGACATGTATCACAATCCTATATATTAATTGGCTAACTACTTGTACGAAAACACATAAGCCACGCTCCTTTTAAAAACTCTAAAATAGCAATTACATTTTCGTGAGTCTCTCAGGGAAAATCGAAAAAAAGCGAAAATAGCAGTCATGTGATGTGTTTACGATTACGTCCGCAGACCAAAATAATTTTTCGGGTTCGAAATCATTTTTTTTTATTTTAATTAAATTCACTCTTTGATCCGGTCGGCAAGCATAGAAAACGTCGATGGTGGTTTTTGTGATTCGATGGTTAAGTAACGTTGCAATCAAATTGTGGTGGGATGTATACAATGATTTTAGGGCGACTGTTTTGCAATGTCTACGTATCGTAAAATCAACGTCGTTTTGTTAGCTGGGCAGTGCAATACGGTGAGGATTAAATGTGTGGAGTTTTCTGTATGCTTTGGCAGCACCCTTTAATATATATTTTATCGTACAAGGAACAAAACGAAAGCGATATATTTATTTAATGTTAACCCAGAAAGGATCGCCCTCAGTTAGATTGTGTACGTAAAACGCGTACACTAATCTAAGAATATATGAGAAGAGTGTATGCGTATGCATAAAGAAGTCGAGAGAATGTGTCTCACATATCTTGGATTTTGTGCATGCGTTAGGCGCACGTATGTATGGCAAAACAAAGAAGAAAAAAGAGAGGATCCCTTTGTGTTTCGGTTTTTATCGCACTGATCTTAGCGTGGCGAAAATGGAGATAAGTAGGTCTAAGCGCCCTCTGGTGTACGTATGTGTGCATGAGTGTATAGGAATGTAGGTAATTCTACATGAATTCGCACATGCATACATCGCGTAATCAGTTGACCATTGGGTTATCATGGGTCCTCGCTGATCTTTGCATTAATAGTGTTTGACGAGGGCAAGTATGACACATCGGGAAAAATACCAATAAAACTTAACTATGTGACCAGATTACAGAAGACGTTCAATCCTTACTACATGCAACAAAAACTAACAATAACATAAATTAACATTTCCACTGGGTTATGGTTGACAAGATGGGAAAAATTTACCCTCGTGGATTAATCAAAAGTGAAAAATACGAATATTTAGCATTCTATTTTTACGTTTTATAGCGACGCACGTATCAGAGTCTCTATTCCAACAAGAAGGCCGCCATTTTGTTTGTTGCGTTTTCATTAAGTACACACGATCTCGGAACATGAAAGGAGAAAAGACAATGATGAGGAAATAGTATATATATATATATTCACGGAGAAGGTTTTTCAAAAATAAATATAAGAGTGGCATTATAAAACATGATAAATAAAAGTGGGTGAAAATTTCAGACAAAGTTACTAACGAATGAGCCTATGTTAAAAGTTCCAACCACAATCGAAATAGACATGTATTGCCAGGGCAAACAATTATAGAGAGATGCATTGGCGATATAAAAGTAAATACGGCTTGCATTGATGTTAGCTGGGAACTATAGTTGTGACCATTAGAAAAGATTCACACTAAGATGATGAAGTTTCGTCGAAATGCGACTAGAAACTAGATCTGACGTTGAAGTAGCGAAAGCCATGCTAAGATGGGGCGCCAGTATAAACCCGTACAACTAGCTTCAAGCCCAAAACTAGAAAGAGGGAAAGCCTCGCTCTCAATCTTGTACATACGTGGAACGAGCGTTTCTGTACCTCATGGTAGAAGGCAAGTAATGATTTAGGAGAAATAACTTGGGTCTGACCCAAAAGAGATAACCCCTGAATATTTTAATCCAACAATAACAACGTGCGTCTGAAGAAGGTCGGAAGTCACATCTGTCGAAAACATTGTAAATATAGTAACCAAGATGAAAATAATAGTCCAAATAATGCAAACCCGTTGTATTTTGTTTAGGGGATGAATGCGTTGAATATGTTATTCACGGGTAGAGGCACCCAGCGTTGCCCAGAAATGAAAGTGGGCATGAGATATTACTAGCTGTTCCTACCCGTTGTTGCAATTTGTTTGCTTTTTTTAAACTGTGCGTTTTTTCTTCGAAACATTATTTTTTGTTCCAACCAAAGGGAAGTAACACTGGATAGCCGGATACAGAATTACGTCCGTCTTTTTTTAAAGATTGTGGCTATTTGAAAATAATTCCTACCCGGACAAAGTATTTTCTAGTAGGAATTTAATCGAGTTACATTTTATTCTTCTTAACAACATGCTTAACGATCTACAAGAAAAAATGACGAAACAGAATATATAAGAAGATAAGACGAACGCAAATATGTAGAATATACATCTGTTATTTTAAGCAGTTGAAAAAGTGTAGACGTTAAAAACAATTTTCTCCATTATTTTTATAGTTTATTTTATTCCAAATTCCTCAAAATCAAGCACTTCGAGAGAATAATAATTGACTTAATTGGATTTCTCGTCAAATAATATTAAATCAAGTAAACGTTGATTTTTGTTGCTTATCGATGTTCGACACGACTGTAGACTCTCCAGTGTTATTGCAAACATATCCTCATACAAAAAGAAATGCCACTCGTAAAATTTTACTAGAGAATAGTTGTGCTTGACCTTGGTATAGGCTGTGATTGAAATGGTATCCTAGACAGAGAGGTAGATATATCTACCACAGCTATGGCCTTGCTGCTTTCGGTGTCAGGGGTACATCTGCAATATTGTAGACTTAACAGATAGCTGCGACCAACGAAGAGGGCTTCATGTAGACCAGGGGCGGGCAACTTTTCAGAGTGAGGGCCAGATGAGACTTTTGGAAAGAGATCGCGGGCCGGAGTGAAAAACGAAATCTCAGAATTACTATATTTTGTTTACAGGAATAAATTGTACAAAAATTGTATTGAACACTCTACTATCTGATATTTTTCTCAAGAGACTTCTGTATGTGATGTTATAAAAGGCGCCGACGAAGAGCAATTTTGGGATCATAAAAAATAATGACGGCGGAAGTAGCAAGTTGATCCAGCATTCGTTTTGACACACCTCACATAAGTTATATGTTTCATGCCCTTTCCTCGTCTCACGTTTCCTCTTTGTCTCTCTCTTTCTCTTTTTCTATTTTAATCTCTTAATAGTTAAAGAAAAATGAAATATACATGCATCATCGCTCGCTGATATTCATACATTTTCATCCCACTGTAAATCTTAATTGAAACCTACTTTTACGTCTATGTCACAAAATGATATGAGTTTTACTGGGAGGTATGCGGGCTGGATTGCAATAATAAAGCATAGCAGGGTGGCGGGCCGGACGCTAAGCGTTCGCGAGCCAGATGTGGCCCGCGGGCCGGAGGTTGCCCGCCCCTGATGTAGACCATACAATCTTGGTGCACGATCTTCGTGGGTTCTGTGCAGAGCTCCGATTCGCTAAACAATAACAAAATCAGCAGGATAAGTATGATGTTCAATCTTTACAAAACGAATGCATATTCAGCTTGTCCCTATTAATTTGACTACCCACGAGGTCTATGTTAGACATAAGATGGATTTTTGTAACGTGCGGGATATCCAGTTCCTCCTCCCCAAAAGGGGCGCTCTTGATTTGGACAATATTTTTTTTTAAATTTCCTCAGTCGATAACAGCCCCTCTTCCCTTGCCTTAATAAAAAAATAGATACTACACTTTGAATTATTTATTCGCAAACAAAAAGTATATATATAATTTATTTACAAATTAGGCACACGGTCATAAAAAAATCTTGGAGTGAGGTGTCGGTAGTTATCTTCTATCTATCCTACGCTTAACTATACGCAGTCTGGCTCATTCGTCAAAGCACTGTTCTTTTTATTTTTTCATAATTTGTCCATTATTTACAATTCAGCAGTCACCACAATACCACATTTACTCTATGGGCTATCCTACTTAAAATATCCCCAACAATTTCTAAAAATAGACCTCCACTTTTTCCGGATTGTTTAGAACCGAAGACAAAGAAAATCATCTCTAAATGGTAGTGGGACTTAAATGGTAAGACATGAAATAGACTAGTGTTTGGGAGTGGATGGCGTCAATCAAAGATGAAAAAATAACAATCGGGGAGGTTAAGGTTACAGTATAAATGGAGATCGGGCATCCTGAAGGGACTCTATTATCAAAAAATAAAAAAGCGACAGAATTCATTTACTCAACTGTCTAAGACGCTACATTAACCGAACCAACAACGTTGTGGGCCATTCTCAAGCAGGGAACTCGTACTTATACTTAATTCAACCTTTCGTACACATAAGCTCGCAACTTGTTTCAACCTTTCGTTGAATTCTATGGAATGTAATCTCTTTCTGTCACATCTAATTTTACCCTTAATCTTCAAGAATGTAATCAGACCAACAGAAAAGCCGGTTAGGGTTGCTCAGTTGTTTCTTCCCCAGCACCTTTTCAGTTTGGCCAATCAGGCTTTCCCACTTGAACTAAAAAAAAAAAATTAGCTATTTGAGGGGGAACGCGTTCCAGACAAGTCTCCAGATCAGAAAATATTCAAAGTTGTTGCAATTTACCGAACACGGCACCCGACTCCATTGAGAGCGGATTTTCTCTACGGAAACATCCTAACCGCTCCCAAAGCAGATGCGAAGTGAAACACTCCACTAAATCCCTGTATAGTTCCTATCTACACTGTGATAGGTCACCTGACCAGGGAAGAAATGTGATTACCTTCCTCCTCAAGTCTATTATGGCCCTCGATCTAAGCGCTGGGGATAAAGTTGTAAAAGGCACTTTAAACCAGAGGGTCCCACACAAACTCTTCTCTCAAGGTCTTACTAAGAAAAGCCAGTCTCTCAGCGTGTCGATGACTTGCCCAGTTAGACATCCTCAAGCACCGGAAGTTAATAGTAGACCTTGATCCCAAGTAACAACCGAACAAAAAGGTTGACTAACGTTTTTGTTAACACCGACTGTGTTAATAGTAGACTTTGATCCCAAGTAACAACCGAACAAAAAGGTTGGCTATGTCTCCAGCGATGTTAACATTATTAATATTTTTCGATTATGAAAAATTGTCAGGGTTTGTTTGTGTTTTGTTTTTAGTTTTTTAGCGATTCGTGCAGTGAGTGTATCAGTTCCGGAACACCACGTGCCTATCGACATAATTATGTTGTAAATTAGTAGATGAAGGTCTTCATGCATGCGTTGCAGGGCCCGATTAATGGGGATCTGTCTTATAACTTATTAGACACAAAGACAATACGACAATGAGCAAAGAAGGATGACAAACACAGTAATTTTGTTGAATTGGGCCAGAAGGGTCTTCTGGCCCAATAAAACAAAATCCCTGTCAGGTTTAGTCGCCGGCGCTGATGTGTAGCACTATTTTTATAATATTTATTAGTCTTCATGCATTAAAATATTGAAAGTTTTGGAAGCTATATACAAGCAATACTTTTATAAATAGAGATTAAAACATTACCCTGATAAAATTAGTTATAGCTTTATAACAGTATTGTTCAATTAATAACGTAATAACCAAACAATACCGTAATAATTAAATTTAACTTTTAATATCTTATATAAAAAATTAATAATAATTTGGTAAAAGAAAACGGCATAGATTTTTTTGTTCTTTGTTTATTATTGGGGTCACCACTTGTCAAGGCCAAGAGCCACTCGAGAATAAGGGTTAACGACATGGAATGATTGTCAACCGAAAGATGAAGTACAATCAATCGAATGAACTAAGTTTAATTACTAATAGGGCGGTTTGTGCAAGTATTTGTTGATATTAGATTTAAAGATGTTGTAATCTACAGGGAAGCAGTTCAACGGTAATGTGTTCCACCGGTGAGGAGCCATTGTAAAGAAGCTCAGTCCATGTACATACCGCCTGACACTAGGCACATGGGGGAAGAAAGGAAAGCCGTTTTCCGTTGTGGTAAACGACGAGTTTTTGCAGTGAATGTATTACCAGATGGAACTGGAGATTGGAGCTCAGTCGAGCACTTTCCATTTAAAGTTAAAATAAAACAATACGCCCCCTCCCCCCAAAGTAAAACTAAAAAGACTCCCGCGCAACGCCGGGTAAGTCCAACTACTGATAAATAATCAGTCTGTTGAAATGAAATCCAAATCTAGGAAGGGCAAAACTAACAATGGCCATGACAGTTTGCTTGCTGGAAGAAAGAAAAACATTTTTTTTTTTTGCGAAGAATAATTGGCATATTTTTTATATTTTTCTTATGGGTTAACAAAGAGTTTGGTACGCGTGCGTGTATGTGAAGAGGGGGACGGAGGTATCCAATCTAAGGTGTATAAACAGAGCCTTGTTTTTGTTGTTGCTGTTACGTTTGTCGGACCACTCGAAACATCAAACGGGGTCAGGTAAGGTCAGCCACATTAAATTGGGCTGATTGAAAGTCGGTATTTTTACGTGTGCGTCAAATAAGTTTACCTTTCCTTTGCGCACAGGTGCCTTTTAATTCGACAACTTTGGTAGGTACCGATTGTCAAAGTGTAGCATCTGTTCCGATGGATACTGCACGAGACTCGTCCTGTGCAGTTCTAGGAGGTCCACCCTCCCAGGCTTTGCCTCCCCTCTTTGGGGAGGAGTAAGTTTATTTCTTACTGCCTGAGGCGCCCCTACCGGGGAATGCCGACGGGGCTGCCCAGGCAATTTTTAATGACCAGAGTGCTCAACTTCTCGAGTGCTGTTTTTTTCTAATCTCACTTTCCCGACCTTGTGTCACATCTTACCTTGTGGGAGATAGATAAATAACTCGTCTATTCATAGCTGGGGAAGGGTTACTATTAAATATATTTTGTAAAAGAGCCGCCAAAAGAAACTACACCACACAGAAAAATAGATAAATGTGGATTGTAGTAAAAAAACAAAAAAACAGTGCTATTACTTACTCAAGAGGTTACAATCGATTCATATCATTGAGTATTTGTATAATAAGATCGTTTCCCTTACATTTATGCCTCCACATAAACGCCCACAAATCGATGCCCACTATTCCCTGATCCGTTCTACGTTTTTACAGCCGATTCCTAACCCTAACCTAACCCTAAATCTCTTGTCTTGTCTTGAGTCATCCATCAATTGACGGTAAAACATTCATGAACCTCGTGCGTCATGATGCTCGTTCACTCATTGCGGCCAGAAGCTCCAATCCCAAGAGGCCGGTATCATTGTCTGTCTTGGTCGTAATATGCTACATTCCAGTCCGTCGCTTTACCTCTAAGAACCACAGGAGCATTTTCCAACAGATTCGTCGTGTCAAAACCTAAGCTAATCCTAACTCTAACTAGACATACGTCTAGATAAGACTCACAAAAGTAAATCAAGGTCGTGTGCGCGCACCGCGCATGATTGGCAAAGGTTGTTTTTTGTACTCATTTTTCTATTAGTGGCGGGTCTCTTCTACAAAATATTCAATATTAACTTTAATGGAATCCTAAAATAATGGCATTCGGCTGTTCTTCAAAACATCTTATTAATGCATAAAATCATTAAATTAAAAAATACGTTAAATTAATTTAATTTTAAAAAATTCCCATGACTGTTTCTTATTATTTACATTTCTTTTACACAGTTTTCCAAGTATTTCAAAATTACTGCTCTATGCCAAATGATACATTATGTTCGTGAAGAATTTATTTTTCGAGCGAATTTGCAGAAAAAAATAAAATTAACAAGTTTGGAAGAGTAAAAATTTGTAGAATAGGAACCACACTCTTCAAAATTTGGTAAAAAAATTCACACAATTTATTTGTTCAAAAAAATAATTATCCATGACTATAGTGCATCACTCAGGATAAGTCGGTAATCTTGAAATATTTGGGAAACTGTTTAAAAGAACTGTCAACAGAAGCAACCATATTGAATCGTCTCCAGCTAGCGTGGATGACAGTCCTGGTATTTCTTCTTTTTTCTTTATTTATTATTATTATTATTGTTATTATTAATTATTATTATTTATTATTTATTATTTATTATTATTATTTATTATTTATTATTGTTATTATTATTATTATTATTTATTATTTATTATTATTATTGTTATTATTATTATTATTATTTATTATTGTTATTATTAATTATTATTATTATTAATTATTATTATTATTGTTGTTGTTGTTGTTGTTGTTGTTGTTGTTGTTGTTGTAATGATGATGATGGTGATGATGATGATGATGATGATGATGATGATGATGATGATGATGATGATGATGATGATGATGATGATGATGATGATGATGATGATGATGATGATGATGATGATTTTTTAAAAATTATTTTTGTTAAAAATAAAAAATAATCTAATTGTTTTATATAATAATAAGGTGTTTTGAAATAGTACCGAGCGGCATTTTTTAGAATTTCACTAAGCTTAATATTAACTCATACTTGTTTCCAATTATATTACATTAAAAGTGAATCTTGTTATTATTATTATTAGTTTGTGATTATTGCAGCAATATGCCCGTTTGTCCCAGGTTTTTTTTTTGGTTTTTTCAGCCGCATCATCGTGCAGGAAATTCTATCCAGCCCTTGCACGAGAAAAAGTAGGAATTGTACTTGAAGATAAGTGAAAAAAGTTGAATTGGAGCGACAGCTTTCGAAGAAAAGGAACAACAACCGTGTATATTAATTGACCATTTTTTGTTAGACAAGTAATACAACATGATAATACGCAGAATCTGATCTTATGTGAAGAAGTGTTCTGTTAACAGATGCGCATGTTTCGACCCCCAACAGTTGTTGGCTTGCGACAGCCGTCTGGGGGCGTGTGTAGTAATGCAATTAACCCTTAGTAGTAAACATGAAACAAGGTTCGGGAGGCCAACGAGTTTGGGTTTATATAGACTGTTTCACGTGACCCTGTGTGTGTGGTGGGGGTAGAGATGTGATACAACCAACCATAAAATGTTACTAGCTTGTATAAGCTATTCTCTTTCATTATCCATTCCTCTAGCTTACTCTTTTCTTTTCACTGTCCCCGAAATAAAGAAAAAACATGATTTCACATAAATGTGCGAACTTAACATTTTCAAGCCATGAAAATGATTCCCGCTCGTTTATTTAGCGAGCTGATGAGAAATACCAATTTCTTATCAAAATAGCAACGCGATAACTAAAAACCCAGACAGCAGAGAGGGTTAAACAGAACTAGCGACAAGACAGAACGCGGCACTAAATTACGCCCCCCGCCCCCCCCTATCAAGGGAGACAATAACTACTCAATACACGCACAGAGAAGTCCACGCATATTCACACACTGAAAAAGCCGCATACGCGCAATGTTTCATGAACACACACATACACATATTCACACTGCCAGAAAACATACATATAGACATACCCACTACTAACACTCGCGTCCTCTCACACACTGCGGACATTTAACACAAGAACTTTTAACTTTTCTAAACGAACAATTTACTCACTCAAAATATCATTCATACCACTGCAAATTTATATGAATATGTTTTGTTCGTTAATCCTGTTTTCTCCCATTTTGGTCAATTTAGCAATTGCTAAATTGTGACCTATATCCAATCATTCATAATATTCACGCTTTTATTCATTTTTGGCATTCCCCACATATAACATATTAACTGCCAGAGTTGGTGAACACGTTGTTGAACTTAACTTATTCGAAGTGTGTTCTGTTAACAGGTGCGCACGCTTCAGCCCCAACAGTTGCTAGTTCCGGAGGAAGGCTTTGCTCGCGACAGCCGTCTGGAACTCGTGTCGTAATCCAGTCAACCATTAATGGACGTCAAGCGTAGTAAAGAAAATGGCAAAATGTGGGAGACATCAAAGCATTTAAGTGTACATAGGCTAGTTCACATAAACCCTCAGGTAACAGAGATTGGCTATCTGTTTTGGCCAATCAATGCGACACTTAAATCGACAAGGGAAGACAACAACATTGCCCAATCTATGAGCGTCTTATAAATTCAAATAATCGTATGGGTGCACGTTTATTGTCACAGGGTGAGATGTGAATATTTTCATCATGGTTACCATAGCAACGAAAGAAGAACACACAAACACAGGCTGTAATCGTATAACGAGTAAGCATATCTCGTGGGTGATACTGTTCCTAAACCACTTAACAAACATTGTATCATCGTAAATATGGGCGAGTAAACGTATCCTTCATCTAACTAGCCCATCCCTTATTTCCTCGCTCGGCGAGCCAAGCCGAGTTGCTATCTCATTACTCTCAAATGCACCATTTTTTGTGGGTATTTTATTTGTAGCGTTTCTCTACTCTATCCTTATTTCCATAAAAGGTGCTCGACTGAGCTCCAATATCTGGTTCCTCCTTATAATACATTCATAGCAAGAATGCGTCTATCACAACGAAAAAAATAAATTCTCAAACGTCCATATCGCCAGGCGTAATTTCCATGAGCAGTGCTTCTTTCCAATAAACTTCCCGTCTGTGGAACACATTACCATGGGGCTGCTTCCATTCAGATTACAACATAGTTGTCTTCAAATCAAATGTCAACCTATACTTGTCATAAACCGTCCCAATAAGTAATCAAACTTAATTCCTTCACATTCAATCTCATTAACGTTCATCCTCGGATGGCTTTCGGCCTTGATAAGTAGTGACTCATTAATAAATAAATAAAAAATAAAAAAGGAAAGAGGACGCCCCCAAACCTCCGACACAAAACATCTTATCTTAAACTGCTTCAATCGCCATTTTTTCTTACCGCACACGTTGATAGAAATTCGATACCAGTCAGAATCCGTTGGGGACAAAAGGTCTGTTCTTATCAAAATGAACATGTTCATATCTAGCTTATCTTTGGCTACTTACATGTTTCTTTAATTGTTATCTGGTCAAGCCCCTGTCTACTTAAGACCCCTCTGTTCAGTCTCGAGAGACAATGGATAATCCCTGGCATGGAGAGTCTGTAGTGAAGCAAGTGTTGCGAAATCGCCAACTGCATCTCTCATGAATAAGAATTGCTTGAGTCGAGTATTGATTTACTCCTCTCCAGGAGTTAGGCACAAGGCCAGTGTTTATCGTACTCCCACAAGTAAGATGTGACCCAAGGTCGGGTCGGGTAACTGGAGGTTGAAAAGCCAGTGCCCGAGAGGTGAGCACTCTGGCCATTAAAAATTGCCTGGGCAGCCCCATCGGCATTCCCCGGTAGGAGCGCCTCAGGCAGTAAGCAATAAACTTACTCCTCCCCAAAGAGGGGAGGCGAAGCCTGGGAGGATGAACCTCCTAGAACTGCACATGACAGACTCATAGACCGGCGTAAATCAAGCCCGAAGGCCAAGACAATACCAGTCTATGGGGTACAGTATCCATCGGAACAGATACTACACTTTTGCTTGAGTCGAGTAGCAAGTCGTCTAGGACGGCTAGAAACAGTGTCAGGATAGGAAGAGGGCGTACAGAACTATCGCATTGACAGATGAAATGATCGGAATGACTACTTGAACGAAGCCATCCAAGAACCTATAGAACATCTCCTACATGGAAATGATCTCCGAAGAAAGGACTGGGTGACCCTAAGCCGAGCAAGAACGAAAGTTGGAAGGGCAGCCAACAATCTCCTTGGGTAGAGAAACAGCATCAACAAGCAACTGTCCTTGGTGAACATATAGTATTCTCAAATAGTCACCCATTTAGTACTGATCAGGCTCAACATCGCTTAACTTCGGTGTTTGGTTGTTTGGTTTTACGGCATATCAACCCTTTTCAGGTTATTTAATGCCGAATGCAGTCATTTTGGTGAAAGTTTTTATGCTTCAAGTTGTTTATATCTTCAAATATTTATTCATGGTGCCTAGTTTGGTTGTCCCGCTTTACGGCACATCAACCCCTTTCAGGCCACTCAATGCCGAATGCAGTCATCCTGGTGAAAGTTTTTATGCTTCAAGTTCCTCACACGTTCAAATATTTATTGATGGTGTTTGGTTTGGTTGTTAAAGTATATTTGTTTTCTTCTCTTTTTTGTTTCTTTCCCCTTTTAATATCTGTTTCTATTTAACCCATAGTTGGGACCCTAACAGGTACTACCACTCCGGGTCAGGGTGGACCTGGGAGCAATGGTAATTAAGAGGAGGCTCCACATTCCCCAAAGTCCGTAAGCCGGATCTCACCATCGGATGTAGTTTAAGGTCATATCCAGGACCGGGAGTAGGGTAGGAAAAATAAAATAAAAAAGGGGAGGGAGAAAGGGAGAGGGGCTGTTGTTTTTGTTTTTGGTTTTGTAGAACATAATTAAGTTTTACAAAAAAAAAGAAAACAAAAAACGTCAATGTAGGTGAATTTTCGTCTCAGGGAGCTACAGGGCAGCCTGATCTGGTATCACCAGTTAACTTCGGTGTAAACGTTATTATTCCGCATGAGAGTAGAAAGTAGACATTGGGTTTACTTTAGTCAGTTTTATAACTTTCGTTTTCATTATTTCCTTCTTTAGTCCTCACATTCCCAGAGCGATGTTTCTGACAAAGGGGGAATAATTGTTTTTTCTGGATTGGAATCTATCCATCTAACACTTATCGTTGGTTTGGTTTTGACCTTAAAGTAGTAGTATTTTAGCTCCTTATATCAAGTGGCTTCATGCCTTGTCTGGAGCAATTTCCATTTTTAAAAAGTCCTGTCTACTACACCATGTTTATCATTATGAAGTCGTAGATATAATTGCAATTCAGTTTGAAACAGAAAACCAATAACTTCTTAGTGGTTATGAATGAGAAATGTTCCAAGTGTTACATGGTTACAGGTCAATCAATCAAGTCGAGAATTCTTCTTGGATTCTCCTGACTCATCTATTCAACCCCACTCTGACGGCAGGTCTTCCATATGACATCCGTGAGTTTAAAGTTTTATGGACCGTCATTCGAATCTTTCGATGGCTGATGACATCTATACGCGCCACTACTATACATGTATTACGGTTCTTTCGCTAACTGGAGTACTACACTATTCGATTTTTATACATGATGATCTGCCTCGAAGCTGACACATTCTCTCTGCGCAAGCATCCATCTGTCGATGAACGCCACAGAAAATAAAACTACCTGTAAAGAATAGAATGTTTTTTTATCGAGGTTAGAATCCTCTCGATCTGCCGTGTTATGTTTCAATACATGGGCATTAATAGGTGTGACTCTTCACCACGCATGGACCGTTATTCACTATAGCGAGGCTAATTACACACACACGCACGCACGCACGCACGCACGCACGCGCGCACACACACACATACATATATATATATATATATATATATATATATATATATATATATATATATATATATATATAATTAATAAATATTAGTTTTTTGTTTATTATCTATGTACGTATACGTTTCGTCCTTTAATCGGGACTCGTCAGCATATAACTATTCACTACTGGTCGCGTGATTCGAAACCGGGCTCCGAATATGTTACAACTCAAATCTGAATAGTTAGATAAACAGTGATAATTTTAACACTTATTTAATGAAAGGAACGATGCATTTATAGCTAGCAACGTCATGCTGTATTAATACTACACTTACAGTGCCCATCTAGAGGGTTTTCTGGGGGCTACAAATTTTTGTTGTTGCTTATTATATATTCGTATACGTTTCGTCCTTTAATCGGGACTCGTCAGCATAGAGATATAATTATTCACTACTGGTCGCGTGATTCGAAACCCCGAGCTCCGAGTATGTTACAACTCAAATCCCGACATCTAGACCCCCCTCACTCCGGAACGACGTCGGTACGTATAAAAACATTTTGATATTTAAAAAAATATTTATATATATATATATATATAAATATATATATATATATATATATATATATATAGATGTATGTATATATACAAATATATATATATATAAATAAATAAATATATATATATATAAGTATATGTATGTATACAAATATATATATATAGAGAGAGAGAGAGAGACAGACAGACAGACAGAGAGAGAGAGGTTGTCGAAGAAAAACGTAAGAGCGATATACGAAATATTATATACACTAGTGAAAACCACAGACGTGACTATTAAAGAAAGGCTACGTTAATTCTCACAACACAATTGATAAAACATGCATTGCCAGGGTCAACGAATAAAGAGAGACAGACAGACAGACAGACAGACAGACAGACAGATAACGGTTTTTGAAAGCCACGTTGAGATGGTCAAACGATCGAAGCCACGTCCGATCGCCTAGGCCAGAAACCAACAGCTTCTAAATTCGCGTGTGGTTAGAATTAGATATATTTATTATTTCCGGAAACATGAGAGTGAATTCTATCGTTGCTTAGTATAATTTAGGGGAGATACTTTACATCTGTTTCAAAGGAGATCACTTTTGATAATCTTGAGCCAACAATAACATAGATCTGTGTCAATCTGAAAAATACTGGAATCTCAAAATTTATTTTCGCTGTTTTTAAATCTCTGTTAACTCCATAGTCTAAATGAAATTTAAAGGTCACTCATTCGAAATGTATACATTTTTTTTCTTAGTGTGTGCGTCTTTTTTATTGATCTAATGGCGACATCCTTTATGTTGTGGGAATAGGATTGTCATTATCCACGTCGTAGCTTCAAAGGTCATACGATACGAACACCAATGAGGGAGCTTTGCTTTCTTTTCAGCTATGCAAATACAACTGCATATAAATATGTATCCGAATTCTCGGCACAGAAAAGGAAATACAAGATTCTAGAAATATAATCTCGGATATCGAATTAAAGAAACGACGTGTCTTCAGACAGAACGACGTGTCAAATATCTGGATTTGAATGCGAGATCAGATCAAAAATCAAATGTTATGATCTCAGCTTCTAGATTTGCGTTGAATTGCAGATCGGGCGTGACATTTGAGCCGAAGCGGGACATTTTTTAGTTCTTTAACTCTTCAATCCCATTTTAGTTCGGTAGAAGTTGGCATTTGACATTTTACCATGTTACCATGTTAGTGTTTGTATGCCAGAATAGGAATCGTGAAATTACCATGTTTAAGCAGTTATCGAGATAAGGGCATGTTAACATATGGAAACAACAAAAATAAAATTAAAGAACTATGAACTAAACATTAATAACAAAAATCCTTTTCTATATGTACTTATCGACTCCAACAATAATGAACTCATCACTTCTCCATATAAAAAAAACTACCTCCATTAAATATTGCTTGTTGAACTATAAAAGCGAATGTCAATACCGTTATAAAATAGCAATCTTAAAAAATCTAATAAACTGGGCCAAATTGATCTCAAAAAAATTTTTTTCAGTGAATTAAAAAACATTAAACAAGTCCTAATTAACAACCAATTCCCCAATTACTTGGTAAACGAACAAATAAAGTAAACTATTAGAAACCTAAATAAATCTAAAAGAACAGCTAAACGATTCGGACAATATTAACATATTCTACCGTAACCAGTTGCATTATAACTTTAAACTAAACGGAAAAAGTCATTAAAAAACAGGCATATATATTCTGTTAATACTAATAAAAGAATTAGATTCATCATTTACTATAAAAAAAATTCACAACATCTAACCTAATAATCAACAATAACACCTCTCAGGCAAAAAAACTACTAAAAAAAGCCAATGTCATTTATCAGTTTCAGTGCTTCTTGGCAGAATGTATCTTCTCCAATAATAAAAATTTTACATCGGTTACACTTCTACTACTCTTTCCCGAAGGCTGACCTTACATCTTTCAGACTCAAATTCAATCTGCTAGCATTTGAAGCAACACAACTCCCCCCCATTCGCAATTCAGACAACTGTTAGTCAATAATACAAAAATTCTACACCACGACTCTAATGTAAAAAGATTGAAAATCTTAGAGGCCTTGTACATAAAGACCAAACGTCACACAATAAACAACATCAATTATAAATCGGGAGGTGACGGTGGTTAAGTGGATAACAACACGAACTGAAGACCTGGGTGTTCCAAGTTCGAATCCA
>OY744541.1:48511471-48528971 GCA_963556195.1 Sepiola atlantica
GGCGGCCCACCCTCTGTCGGACCGATAGTATTAACCTCCCTTCCACCGCAGGAAGGTGTGGCAAAAAGTCAGGGAGGTGGGGATAAAAAGGCCAACACATCAAAAGTAATACACTCTGACCCCACATAAAATGTTTGAGCAGCCCCGTCGGCATTTCCCGGTATGGGCGCTTCATGCGATTGGAGATTAGCCAACCCATACTCAAAGAGAGAAGGTACAGTCTGAGAGGGTGGACCTCCTAAAACTGCACAGAACCATACATCCGCCCGACAGAAACAAGGTCACCAACTCAAAATGGCCTAGACTCCGTCGGACTGATTGTCGGGGCCGGACCATCGACTGATATGAATAAAACCAGTGTAGTAGTGGTAGTAATATTAGTTTGTTTTATTTGCTGACAAATAAAATCAGGTGAGAAACTCGATATTATTTTATTTTATTTTCACTTTGTCTTTTCTTTCTTTCTCTATAAAGAAGAATTACTGGGCGTTGGACAAAACTGAAATCTGAAACAAGTGAAGATTGTCGCTGTTGTTACTTTTCTGCGTAGCAATTAAACTTACATAAAAAAAACACACACTAATAAATACAAATAAAAGTTCAGGTAATACACCAGCAGGCATACTCGGCGTTTCCCGGGAAGGAATGAGGATTCCTGTCTATTCCTGCTCCCAGCCCTAAATTCCATATTACCATTGTTTTTCTTCTTTTTTTTTTATATCATTTTCAATGTTCAAGTTATATATAAAAAAATAAAATAAAACGTCACTTTAGCTGTTTATGGATGTCCTGCGCGAACGCAGACCCCCGATATTATTGTAAACAAAAAGAACTAATTCAAAATGAATATCACCATTGGATTTTACCAGAGAAAAGTTGTGTTTGCTCTTGGTATGGGTCTTTGTTTTCAATTGCATACCCGAACAGACAGACAACATTCTATGTTATTATATCTTCTTAGGAGTTCATAGACAAGTATTTACCAATGATCGCTCACTCATAAAAGCAGGTGGTGTTCCCTGGAATTCGAGTGACAATAGGTCTCCGCAGATGTCCAGTACTCTTCGCTTCTTTCTATCACGTATTCAACTTGATGTTCGTGCACCAGTCGTTTACCACTGATTTCTCTTTGAAAGTTGAGTAATAAGCTTCTGGTACTCTCTGTACCCTTCCAGTCGAGGTCTAGATGATGTTACCCCTTCTTGTTTTACTTTTTTTTATGTTCTAAGACTTTCTAGAGCCACTATCGTTTATGCTGGTGAATTGAATCGATATGGTATATTCTAGGGTTAACGTTTTTAGCGACCACGTGTTTAGGTAACTGTTCCAGACACGCGGACACCATTTTGTGTTGTGTTCTCTTGAGTAAACGCATGGCGGTCGGAAATAAAGAAGTAAAAACGACAATGTTACAGGCACAGTTATATTTACATATATACACATTTATTATCACACAAACAGTTTGTTGAAGAGAAACGCACAAGGGATATACGAAACATGATGCATAAAAGAATGAAAACCACAGACGTAATAACTAAAGGAAAGAATACATTAATGTCCCAATACAATCGATAAAATACATGTGTTGCTGGGGTCATAAAATAAAGAGAAGCATGAGTAATGTACAAGTAAATATCACTTATTTTGTCGGTGATATTTTGGGAGCCTATACGGCTCGCTGATGACATCCGTTTGCTTTCTCAAAAATTTGAGTAGCAATAAGCCATCCCAAGGTTCAAGTACCAGTACTCTCCGTATCCTTACAGTGAAGGTCTGCGTGGTTCTCTCCCTCCCCGATCTTTCAATCATCCTTGATTTTTCACAGCCATTTTGTGTGTGGTGCAAGCCGAGGCTTGTGCCACCATTTATTTTTTCTTGGGGGGGGGGGGCAGATATGAGATGTCAGGTAGATTATTTTTTATTATTATTTACTCACTTGGAGTTCTTACACAGGTCATCATCAGTGATTGCTCATTAACAATAGCAGGTGGTGTTCCCTGGAGTCTACGTGACAAAAAGTCTCCCCAGTTTTCCAGAACTCTCTACATCTTTCGATAACCATTGCAAATGCTTTTTCCGTTATTGCAAAAGCCGTTTACCATTGATTTAACGCTGACAACGACTGTTGGCCTTTTCTGGCATTTGAGTGGCAATAAGCCTCTTGAAGACTGCAATACTTTCCACACTTTTCTAGCAGAGGTCTGGATAGTGCTATCCCTCCTCACTCTTTCCATCCTCCTGGTCATTAAAACCATTTTGTGTGGTGGTAGCCGAGGCTGCTGCCACCATTCTTTTTTTTTTTGTTTGGTGTGTGGGGGGGGGGTCAGATTATGAGATTTCTGGTAGATTATTATTATTATTAGTAGTAGTAGTAGTAGTAGTAGTAGTAGTAGTAGTAGTATCTGTGTGTTTATTATGTCTCGTATGGCATTTCCGTTTTTAAATGTTTCTAAATTCAACCCTTAAAAATAGTTTTTGCACAGAACATCTACACTATTAATACAATGTGAAAATACAGATCTATTGTGACTCTGTAAAGGGTCCGGAAGGAAGACACAAACTCGTATTTTAAAGAAAACATGTATATTGAAAAAAGTATAATACAACAGAGAAAAAGAGTGGTTTACGTAAGTCTTGACTGCCAGTATTAATTGGTGTAATTCTTTCCGACCACAATAATATGTGGCACAAGGCCGGAATGTGAGGGGGGCTCAAGCCAGCGCTCCTGAAGGAGGAGCACTCTGACCTCTAAAAATTTGCCTGTGCAGCCCTGTCGGCTTTCTCCGATCAGGGCGCCTCAAGCAGAAAGCAATAAACTCACTCCACCCCAAAGAGGGTAGGCAAGGCCTGGGAGGTGGCAGGTCCTAAGACAACCCAGGACCAATGCCTCAGCCTGACAAATAATTGTCGATAATAAATCCTCAACTGCTATTACCCCATTCCGAAGTCCTCAATCAACCGAAGTCACTGAAAGACTGAACAGGATGGGGTGGGACCTAGGGTATTTAATTCCGTCCCACCGCAGGAATATGTGACACAAGGTCGGAAAGTGGGGGAAGATTTAAGCCAGCGCCCCTAAAGAAGGAGCACTATGGCCTAGCAATAATAGCCTGGGCAGCCCCGTCGGCATTCCCCGATCAGGGCGCCTCAGGCAGGAAGCAATAAACTTACTCCACCCCAAAGAGAGAAGGCAAGGCATGGGAGGGTTCACCTCCTAGGACAACCCAGGACAGTATACCTCAGCCCAGCAGATAAAAGGCCACCGAAATGGCCTAGTTCCTGCCGGACTGATTGTCGAGAACGAATCCTTGACTGGTATTACCCATCCACACGTCCTCAATCAACCGAAGTTAATGAGAGACTGAACAGGATGGGGTGGGACCTAACACTGAGAAGCAGGTGCTCCCAATGTTTATGGTGAGTGGAAGAGTCCATGTAGTCCGTATATGTAAGGTACCATAACAAAGTCAATTTTTTTTTAATATTTCATCTGATAGTTCCCAAAAATTCCCACTTACTTCCATTTTTCTTATTATTTCTGAATTTAACCCAATTCCATCTTAAAATGTTGTTGCAGTTCTTGCAGATCTGGCGGCTTTTTCCAAAAGTGCGTTACCCGATTAGTAAAACGATTTCATTGGTTAAAACCTTTTTTTATCTGCTTTGCAGATAACCTTCTGTATCGAGAAGGAGGTAAAGAATGGGATTTAGTTTTTAAAAACTGTTTTTAGCTGAAACCTGTTATTGATCTTTTTGTGGATAATAAAACAGCTGTAATTACCAACAATAATAAAAAAAAAAGTAATTGGTAATTTTTGGAAATATTGTGCTTTTTGTTTCCATAACCTTTTAGATTGTAGTATTGATAACCTTAAGTGAGAGGGGTTTAGAATCTATCCTTAAAAAAAGGTTTCTTTTTAAAGATTTTCAAGTGGTCTTAAATCTTTGATCTGGAGTGTATCTGGCACGGCTTGAGTAGATGTTTTTCATACCAGTCAAGGATACGTCCTCGACAATCAGTCCAACATTTGCCTTGTTGCTGTCGGGCTGAGATATGGTTTTGTTCAGTCCTAGGAAGTCCACCCTCCCAGGCTTTACCTTCTATTTGAAAAATGGTTAGTTTATTTCTAATAGCATGAAAGCAAAAACCTGTCAGCATTGTAATAACACCTGTCGAACCAGGCTTTTCTCCTTTGACCATCAACATTAAGATCCTTGTTTTGAAATGTGGAAGCCCTTGTTTTCATAATCTGCTCAGACTGACTTTCACTCCAAATCTAAAATGGAAGACTTATATCTAATCTGTTGCTAAAGGTGCTGGGAAAATATTTGGATCATTCTACCGCTCCAGAAAGTACCTGACTCCAGATGCAATCTTCTACCTATATAGGATTTACATACGTCCTAAGATGGAGTACTGCTGCCACTTTTGGGGAGGTACTGCTCAAAGCACCTTTTCTTATCTTGACAGAGTTCAAAATCGACTTCCCAATCTAGAGGGGATTATCTCTTCTCTTCTCTACAGCCCCTTTACCACAGGATAGACGTTACTAGTCTTTCTCTACTCTATTGTTATTTTCATGGAAGATGCTAGACTGAGCTTCATCTCTACTTCCTTCTTGTTAAACTTTCACAGCAAGAAATTTTCTTTCTACCACAACTGCATCAAATTTTCCTTTCTTGCCCAGTGCATCTAACATCAAATGGGATTTCCATGAACAGTGTTTATTTCCAAGAACTTCCCATCTGTTGAACACGTTGCCACAAAACTGTTTTCTTGAGGGTTAAAACATGACCATCTTCAAATCCAATGTCAATAAACACTCGTCATAAACTGTCCTCATAAACTTTATTCATTCCATTCATCATTTCCAATCCTCTCGTAATATTCATCATCATTCAACCGACAATCTATCCATCTAATTAACCCTTATCCTCGAGTTGCTTTTAGCCTTGATAAATGGTGACTATTCATTTTTCAGCTTATAAGATTTAAACAGATCCACAACTAAAAGATACAAAGGGGGTCATTATGTGGTGTGGAAGAGGTGCAGCAGGACAAAAGTAGGGGTACATCACTCGAGGTATTACCAATGAAGGTGGCATAAGAATTATGTTGCAACATCTTAGCAATAACCCCCTCCCCCATTAATATAAAATTTTCTGGTTGAATTAAGAAGAAGAATTGTCCTTTCCTATATGTGGAGAATAATTTCAGTCGGACTTACTCAGTTAAAGGATAGCCTGGTGTTGGCTCAAAATTATCAAGGACTTATCTCATTTTGGATCAGATCTAAGTTATCTCCTTTGATCATTACTAGTCAACGAGAGAACACACTCTTCTGCTTTTGAAAACTCAGCACTGGTCTGATGGTGTGTGCCTCTCAAATTCGGTCCCCATTACATACCTCTGAAGGCTTGTATGACCTGTATGCTTCTCAGAGTTGGCGTGGATGGCTGTGTCTTTTAAAGTTGATCTAGCATATTAAAAGTTATGAAACATATATACTTTTTTACACTGTACAGGTGGGTTGTGGGCCAAGTTTCCTATCTTGGCTGTGAGACGATCTAGAAAAAAGTAACAAGTAGTTTCTGTGGTGGTCAACAAAAACGAAATAGGTTTCCAAGAACCAGAAAGTTTTGTTGAACAATTGATCCAACTACAACAACATTGGCTTGTAGCTGTCAAGAAGTCTTTGTGTTTTGACTGCAAAATATCTCTAGACAATGCACGTTGTAGACAGCTGTGTTGTTGACATGTTGGTAACAGCTCAATTAGTTGTGACGTCTGGTCTTCGCAGTAGTCGTTGTAATTGTCGTGGCGGTGTGTAGAATTCGTTTGCCTCTCTTTCTCTCTCTGTTTCAGCCGTCGCCACGATGTGATCAATGTGTGTAAATTTTTTTCTTTCTTCTTGTTTGTTCTTCGTAGCTGTAATAGCCGTGTTGGTAAAAAAAAAAAAAATATGCATATATATTGATCTGAAGTTTTCATTTTAGCCTTGTATTCTTTATAAGTTGTTCTAGGGTAATTTACAGAATTATTCAAGTTGTTCTTGATTATTGTAACAGTGTCAAGCTTCTCCTCGCTCGCTCCCCGTAGAGGAATAGGGAAAAAACTACAAAAAAAAAAACACTCCTGTTTACATTTGGACCAAACTCCCAAGAGAAAGACTTGACTAGCTTATTTGCTACGTTAACTTTGACACTTCCTAGTGATAGTTTCCTATACAAAATATAATTTCAAAAAGGAGAATTCCTTTTCTACGTCACCAAACCTCATCCACTTATTATATTACTACAGACTGGCAAACACAAATCCAGACAAAGCATATGACAATAATTGGATAGTTAATGTAAAAATATTTCAGCCAGCTTTTTCTTCGGAGTATTTTCTAAACGGAAGAGTCCGTGCTATTATGACTAATGTCTTTAACTCGGTTGGCCATGTTGTCGGCAACGTCAGCTAGCCATTCAAGAGACTGATCGGCACCGACATCTACTAGAATAAGCTGCCGTGTCACAGGTAACCGACTCGGAAATGTTAGATATTTACTAATCCAATGATAAATCAAACAACACAGGCATGCCCTTTTTGTGTGTGAACTTGATGTTCCAGACTGAAAGATAAACATAAGAAATGAACATACACATGTTGTGTCGTAACGCACGCACGAGGCACCTTGCTTTATTTACACGGTGATCACTATATAATAGCCCCACCCTACAAAAACGAACAACAAAAGGAACTAACTCTGATCCTTATACAATCAAAAGGATTAGGGGGAGATAATTCTGACTCTTATTACTATTTATTCTAGTAGTACTGACTAAAATGATAACTTTTAAATAAAATATAAATAACGAGTTTGTTGTCATAATTTCCATTTAATTCTTTTAAGTTTCTTCGAGATTAAGATAGCTTATGGTTTTCAATTTTTTCTTCCGATTTGGCCAATCTTTTTAGTTCTGACATCGAAGTTCGACTCATTATTTCTCTTTTTAAAACTTCAAAAAGATTTCCGGTCGGCAATTTGATGATAATGTTACTAACATTAATTGTAATACCTTTTGAAAGCGAAGAAATTTCATTAGCAAATTTCTCTTTTTGAGATGTTATCCCTTTGACTTCAAAAATTTTCTCCCGCTAGATTAAATACAATTCCGGGTCGCATTCGATCGATCACTTGGAAAAATCCATATCATTTATTTAAAACTAGCAGCGCTATCCAGCGTTGTCCGGGGTTCTAATTTCCGTAAATTACATAGATTACAGAAAAATTAAAAGTAAAGCTAAACAACCTTGATAAAATCAAAGTAAAAAATATATGTGTTGATCGTGAGTTTCGAACTCACAACCTCTGTCTGTAAGTATGATGCGCTAAGCGAGTGAACCATGAGACAATTAGAAAAATGTCGACGCTAAACCAGAACAGGCGGCTGTTGTTTTGGCGAGAATTCTTTCTTTGTTACTTCCCTCTCTATCTCCCCCTCTCTCCCACTTTCTCTCTATATATTTTTCTCTCCTTACAGTCAAATGTGAGTCAGCCGCTTATCAACAGTGAAAAAGACAGAGTAATGGCCAATGGAAATGCTTGAAATATGATTAACTGCCGGTGAATCTCGGAAAATGTTCTATGATTAAATATGTTCCTGGTGTCCGAGGATTTATGAGTGTGAGGGTAAAAGTTTTTCCGCCTTCTTTTATTTGTAACTAATCAAAGATAAAATATCGATTAGGATTAAACAGAAAAATATTAAAATCGATTTTTAATTTTTTTTTTAGAAAAAGTAATTATGTTTTGTTATCATGGATAACACATGGTGATCGGAAGAAAGATAATTGAATTTACACAAACACATTCAAGTGTGTCTTAATTATTACTCTCTTTTTATCTTCCTTCCGACCACCATGTGTTATCCACTATAACACAACATACAAAATGGCGACTGCCTGTTTGGAAAGAAACTCAAACACGTGGTTGCTACAAAAATGTAGAAATAGAATATCAAATATTTCAATTCTTTGCTGGTATTCTGTGAGAGTTGGTGTGTTGGCGGGTGTCTCTTAGAGCTGGTGTTGCAGGTGTGATTTCCTCTTCTGAGCTATTTCTCACTGAACCTTATGGTTGCAATCAGACAATGGGAGACCGCCTATCACCATGTGGCCTATCCTCACATATAGGAATGTACGACATTTGCAACAACAAACATAACGGCATTATCTTTCTCATACCAATGACATAACACGACTTTCACGTGCAATAAAATGTGTGCGCCCATGAAACAGATCAGATCGCATGCACACAACAATAATGCAATAACAATCACGTCTATAAAGAACTTCAAATACATTTGATTTTTTAATGTTTCATATATTTCGATTAATACAATTTGATTAATATTCATTCAGTGCTGTGTAATTACATACGGCATAATCACGTCGACACATCAGTTCTGGTTAAGATCTCCAAAGTTAGGCGACGTTGAGCCTTGTCAGTACGAGATGAGTTTTATTTACTCCTCCCCAGGAGTTAGGCACACGGCCAGTTTTTATCTTACTCCCACAAGTAAGATGTGACCCAAGATCGGGTCGAGAAAGTGGGGTTTGAAAAGCCAGTGCTCGAGAGGTGAGCACTCTGGCCATTTAAACATTGCCTGGGCAGCCCCGTCGGCATTCCCCGGTAAGGGCGCCTCAGGCAGTAAGCAATAAACTTACTCCTCCCCAAAGAGGGGAGGCAAAGGGATATACATGCAGCTAGGGACAACACATGTGAATTTGATATTCCTCTTTCGGGTTGAAGCCAGATGCCTATCCAGAGCGAATATTGCCGAATGTATATATATGTAAATGTTGTAAAGTGAAATATTTTGAAAATCAACAATCGTGCAATTTTAAATGAAAAATTCATTTATTTAATTTTTTTTTTTTTTTTGCGAGCTTTCGTTGTAGAACAACTTTGTCAGGCGAGACTGTCTTATAGTTTTTTTTTCTTCTTTTCTTCCTCCTCATTTTGATGGTATTAACCCCGAGGGGTCGAATCACGACACGAACAAAAAGAGACGTCAAGTTCTTAAGACGTTAGGATAAGTATAGTCCTGGCAATGTTATGCGCAGATTGGCGCTTTTTTTAAGTAAGGAAATTAACATCTTTGAAGCACGGATTGTTGATTTTCAAAATATTTCACTTTAATACATTCTAATCCGTGCTTCAAAGATGTTAATTTCCTTGTATAAATGTTGTGTTGTGGCAGCAGTACTCCATCACTTTCTAACGTACGTTTGATATAACATAATATTACGCCATCTTGAATAAATTTTAGATCGTGAAAAAAGAATAGAACACGTTCTATTTGTCATTTTTAGTTACGATACAGTTTTCAGTTTTGTTTGTGTTAATTCCAGACCTTTTAAGATTAAATAATAGATTCCTATTGTGACATGAGCTAATACAAACTATTTTCATTTTCTTTCTTTGCTGTGTGGTGTCAAGTTACTTAGTAATGGACATAAGAACACGGAGACGTTCGTAAAACCAAAGGGGTTGCCTATTTCTAGAATAAAATAAACAATCCCGAGACAATCAGTGACATAGTTTTTCGATTGCCAGTTTTTTAATGGTTCATCATCTGAGCGACATCGCTCACTGATATATGCGGATTCAAAAGTCTTTCTAAAATACTTTCTATGAACATATGACTAATTTAGAATTATTTTTTATTAACTAGTTATACCTACCCGACGTTGCCCGGTTGAGTATTTACTTGCAATATATATAGACAATATATAGAAGGCGGAAATATGCCGGGTAGATAGTAGGATAACTGAAAACAAAACGAACATGAAAGTGGAAATAAGTTTCTTTATTTATTCGTTTATTTATTTACTTTTTAGGCACTTTTTTAATTAACAAAAGGAAATTTATTATTTATTTATAAATTCAAACATAACAAAGAAACTTATTTTCACTTTTACCTTCTATGAATTCTCTTTCTCTCTTTCTCTCTCTCTCTCTCTCTCTCTCTCTCTCTTTCTCTCTCTCTCTCTCTCTCTCTCTCTAATATATATGCTGTTTTTTGCTTTGTTTTGTTTTGTATTTTCAAAATATTATGGGGGATCATTTTTCATTAACTTTATCACCTACTCTAAATTCTAAAATAATTGTTTTGTTTTTCTTTTCGTCAAGTTTTTCAGGGTGTTCACACGTAATCGCCTAAAAAAGTAGAATCCCATCCCCCCCCCCCATAAAAAAAAAATGACGCCAGGGCAGTCAAGCAACAGACAGAATTTAGATGCAGCAGGAAATGCAAGAGTGCAACCTATATCTTTTGCTAACTTCTGTAAAGCTGCATTTCAATACAATTGCCATATTGATTATGCAAATCATCCAAAAATATCACTTGGTGCAATAGATATCCAATGCCATAAAATTAAAGGATGAATGTGAGTATATGTTTTAGCAAAGTCAAAATTCAATTACCAGAACTTCCAATCCCTCCAGAGCCACTACTCTCTCTTTTGGATAGAACCTCTCAAGAATCAAAAGATTTTCTGCGACACATTAGGATCTACAACAATTGCTTTTCAATGACCTCATTTGGAGCCGAAGATGCAACACTTCCAAGATGGAAATCAACTTTCAGAATTGAGGGCCAAGTACACCACAGGATTGGTTCCCTTCTGCCATTGCCTAATGAGTCGCACCAGTTTATACAAATCTACTCCATAGAAGACCATTATGTACAAGCACAGACCAGAAGGAATATGTTTAAGAGACTGAACGTTGATACAATTCTGACTCTTCAAACTTATTTACAGAAGGAATATGTTTAAGAGACTGAACTTTGATACAATTCTGACTCTTCAAACGTATTTACAGAAGGAATATGTTTAAGAGACTGAACTTTGATACAATTCTGACTCTTCAAACGTATTTACAGAAGGAATATGTTTAAGAGACTGAACTTTGATACAATTCTGACTCTTCAAACGTATTTACAGAAGGAATATGTTTAAGAGACTGAACTTTGATACAATTCTGACTCTTCAAACGTATTTACAGAAGGAATATGTTTAAGAGACTGAACGTTGATACAATTCTGACTCTTCAAACGTATTTACAGAAGGAATATGTTTAAGAGACTGAACTTTGATACAATTCTGACTCTTCAAACGTATTTACAGAAGGAATATGTTTAAGAGACTGAACTTTGATACAATTCTGACTCTTCAAACGTATTTACAGAAGGAATATGTTTAAGAGACTGAACTTTGATACAATTCTGACTCTTCAAACGTATTTACACGAACACAATGTTTATGTAAATGAATTTAAATCAGCTAAGGAGAGAGCTGACTGTGAAAATTTAAGAATTGTTATTAGAGCTGACAAGGCCCATAGATTGAAACTCAGTCGAGCAACTGCCGTGAAAATAACAATAGAGTAGAGAAAGACTAGCAACATCTCTTCTGAGAGAACGAGGCTGTAAAACAGAAGAATATGATGATTCAAATGACCGTATCGGTTATTGAATGATGCTGAGTGGGTTTAAATTTAAATATATGAATGTGAGTTAATAAACAAATATATGAGAGAAAATTTGAATGAGAAAACTTAGTATGGTTAAGAATTGATTATTTATTTAATGTTTACAATTGGAAGATGTTTTACTAATTAATTTAGAACAGTTATTGTGGGAGCTGATAACGATAATGTCATTACAGAATGTCTGTCTCCATTGGAAGCCAAGGGGGCGTTACTTTGCAATTTTGCAAGGGAAATAACTCTCCCTTTAATATGTCTATTTTATTTTCTTAGTTAGAAATTGCTTTCTACCTAACAATATATATATCTAAAATGGAGAGATGATAAAGATAAAAAGATTTCTTTAAATTAATGAAAAGTCAATTTAGAATTTGGTCATTTAAGGCCTTACAATCACATTTTTTTACCGTGAAAATAACAATAGAGTAGAGATAGACTAGCAACATCTCTTCTGAGAGAAAGAGGCTGTAGGTTGAAGAAGAGGACATCGGCTACTAGATTTCGTTCCAGAAAGTACAATGTACCATGTACCAATGAAGTAGCTATCCTTATGGTTGACCAAAAATGTGATAAAAGGGATGTTCTTCAGAGACAAGATGGAAGTCTTAAGAAAGTTGCAGAAACGCACAGAGCTTATGATGTCTTACAATATCCACTCATCTTTTGGCAAGGGACAAATGGATACCATATTCTCCTCAGGCAAAGTAATTCGATCGCTGGAACAACCACAAACAAAAAATTATCAACCATGCACTTCTATGCATATAGAATTATCATTAGGAATACTAGCTACAAGTATATCCTTAGGTTCAAACAACTATTCAACCCGTTGTTGATAGATATGAATGCTACATTGAATCAGAGAGATTACTTTTCATTAAGCTCAACCAAAATAAACTAAGAGCTGAGGACTACATCCACCTAAAGGATGAAATTCGGAATGATGGCAATGCTGCCAATGCAGGGCAAATAGTTATTCTCCCATCATCATTCACGGGTGGACCAAGATTCATGCACGAAAGAGTTCAAGATGGTTTGACATACGTTAGAACTTTGGTAAACTAGATTTGTTTATTACATTTACGACAAATCCAACTTGGCCTGAGATTTTACAGAATATTCCTTGGCAATCTACAACAGACAGGCATCATATTGTTGCCAGGGTTTTCAAGCTGAAACTTGATAAACTGATGGATCTCATCAATAAAGAAAAGATATTTGAACCAGTAAAATGTCACATGTATTCAATTGAATGGCAAAAAAGAAAAATATTTGAACCAGTAAAATGTCACATGTATTCAATTGAATGGCAAAAAAGAAAAATATTTGAACCAGTAAAATGTCACATGTATTCAATTGAATGGCAAAAAAGAAAAATATTTGAACCAGTAAAATGTAACATGTATTCAATTGAATGGTAAAAAGGAAAAATATTTGAACCAGTAAAATGTCACATGTATTCAATTGAATGGCAAGAAGGAAATATATTTGAACCAGTAAAATGTCACATGTATTCAATTGAATGGCAAAAAGGAAATATATTTGAACCAGTAAAATGTCACATGTATTCAATTGAATGGCAAGAAGGAAATATATTTGAACCAGTAAAATGTCACATGTATTCAATTTAATGGCAAGAAGGAAATATATTTGAACCAGTAAAATGTCACATGTATTCAATTGAATGGCAAAAAGGAAATATATTTGAACCAGTAAAATGTCACATGTATTCAATTGAGTGGCATAAGAGAGGACTGCCACATGTGCATTTACTTTTATGGTTAAGCAAGAAGATAATCCCAAATCAAATTGATTCCCTCATCAGTACAGAACTGCTAGATCCTAATGCAGATCCTAAGCTTTTTCATATTATTAAGCGAAACATGATCCATGGATCATGTGGTCATTTGCACTTTAACTGTCCCTGCACAGTTGAAAAGAAATGTAGCAAAACATATCGAAAGAACTTTATCAATGATATACAAATGAATACAGATGGCTACGCAAGTTACAAATGAAGAATTCCTGAAGATGGGGGATTTAGTTTCTAACTAGAAAAAAATCGACAAAGTTTGCTTATAGACAACAAATGGGTAGTTCTTTATAACCCTCTTCTATGCAAAGCATTCCACGCACACATAAACGTGGAATGTTGTGACAGCATTAAGTCAATTAAGAATGTGAAGTGACCAAGCTATGATCGCCATTGAGAAACAAAATGAAGTTGAGAAATTCCACTCAGGAAGATATATTTCTAACAATGAAGTTGCCTAGAGAATTTTTTCATTTAATATTCACAACCGGCATCTATCAGTTCAACACTCGAATGTTCATCTGGAAAATGGACAGAAAGTGTATTTTAATGAATATAATGCTCATGAATTAGTTGAAACTCCAAAAGATACGACTCTGATGACATTCTTCACACGTAATCGCTTTAAAAAGTAGAATATCATTCTTCCCCCCCCCACCCCCCCCCCAAAAAAATTGTTTAATGTAAGCAATAGGGCAATTAATAATGAGATTACAGGAGAGATTTCTAAACAATAATTAATAGTTTGCTTGAACGAGAGATGGAGGGGGGGTGATTGGCCCCCTTGGTGCTGATAAATTAATTTTGAGGAGATTGTTTTTACTAATCATACATTAGAAAATTACCATTTTTGTGTGGTGCTCCCAAATCAAAGGCAAATAGACCCTTTTCATAACTTCTAATGGTTCCTATTTTAGAGTACAGGCTTCGTAACAAATGTTATATGCAATTGGATTTTTTATAGAAGAGCCCCGCCAAAAATACTCCTGTAAGCCCCCACCCCCCAAAAAAGCACACAAAATGCTGGTTGTAGTAAAAAAAACAAAAAAAAAACTTTTATTACTTACTCAATAAGATTGAATCCATTCATGTCATTTAGTATTTATATTTCTGCCTCTAAAATAAACTCACACAGCTATCTACCATTCCGCGATACGTTCCACAGTGGCGTTTATTCTGCATTTTATACAACCTAACTCTAACCTAACACTACCTTAACCCTAACCCGACGCATGTCGAGACAGTACTCACAAAAGTAGGTTACGGGTGTGTGCGCGCATGATTGGTGGGGCTGTTTTTATTCATTTATTCATTTAGTTATTTATTTGTTTATTTGCAAAACTCATTTTTCCATTCGTGTCGGGTCTCTTCTACAAGAGACGCATGCAAAGTATTGGTGTTTTTATAGATGAAATGTATTTTCGGTGCACATTTATCTCACTCCTGACGCAATCCTTTAGTTGTATAAGAGTCAAATACGTTCTAAGATGGCGTACTGTTGCCACATCTGGGGAGGTGCCTCTTTCTCACAGAAGAGAGGTTGCTAGTCTTTCTCTACTCTACTGTAATTTCCATAGTAGGCGCTCGACTGAGCTCCAATCTATGCCCTTCCCCTGTAAAACATTTATAACAAAAACTCGTCTCGCTACAACCATTGTCAATAATTTTCCTTTCCTCCTCTGTGTACCTAAAACTAAACGAAACTTACATGAACGAAGTTTCTTTCCAAAGACCTGCACGTCTTTGGAACACAGTGACATCGAGCTGCTTCCCAGCTGACTACAACATGGTCGTTTTCAAGTGTAATGTTAGCAAATTCTTGTTGAGCCGTCTTTTTCAATAATCAAATTCCATCCATTGTTTCACCATTCACCTGACGAACTCATTAACCCTTATCCTCGAGTGGCCTTCGGGCCTGGATAAGCGGTCACTTATTAGTACATAAAAAAATCTCTGAATTTCGTGAGTCTAGAATTACCGATATATAAACATTTATTTACAGTAAAGCTTACGTTTCTTTACCGGTCAATCAGTGAGAATCGAACTCAGACATGTTGGTTTCCCTACAGAAATTTTATACAACTTTTTTTTTTTTTTCTTTTTAATCTTAAATAAAATATTTTAGTTTCGTCTGTTCAAATTAGTTGTTTGTATTATTTTAGGTTCCTTTGTTATGCGAAAAATGCCTTAGGGCAAGTATTGTCTCCGTTCGAGGTGGGAGTGAATGAACCTGTTAAAAAGATATGCGTATTATTTAAGCAATAATAACAGGTGCCGCTCAAATACAACGGAAAGTGTGTGTGGGAGGGGGTAGTGCACACGCACGTGTGTGTGTGGGGGGGGGGGTGTTCGGAATGCTATGCGTTGGTCGACAGGGAGTGCACCTTTTTTAAGCAAAATAAAATAAAATATTGTACGGATTAGTGATTACTTTAAAAGTTGAAGCATTTTTTTTCTGTTCCGCCACGAGGGTAAAGATGGACACGAGGTCGGGTGTTTTTCTTTTTTTTTAATGTGGAGAGAATCCCGCTCCCCTAGAAAAGGGCCACTCTGAAACGGGGACAAAAAAACTGTATAGTTCCGTCGTCGGCACTCCCTTACAAATCACGGGTACTTCAGACAGCAAGCAATAAACGACGCATAGAAACTAATCTTCGCATGGACTGTTAGACCAGCTCCTATAATTATTTTGTAACAAGGGGTCGTCAAACGAAAGGAAAAGAAATCCCTTCTATAAATAACAAATAATATATGTATTTCAGTGATCTACACCTTTGGGTGTAGGTTGCCCAAGGTTAAAACAGTGTCATCATAGTGAAGGAAGTAATAAAGTAAGAAAGTTCGGTTGCCAAAAATATTTTCTTATAGCGCTATATCTTCAAGTGAAGATAGCCTTGCTCGGCTGTCCAGTGGACAGAGGTAGGAGAGATAACGTTTTCTTCGTTGATGTCGGGAAGCTCCCTGTGGCTACTGTCTAAATCGCAAGAGGTCTAGAGAAGTAGTTCTTCAAAAGTTCGATAGAAATTAATACGCTCGGGAGTCTGATTGGTCACCGTGTGACCAAACCACCAACTTGGCCTTTTGGCTAAGATCAAAGTGTAGTATCTGTTCCGATGGATACTGCACGCCTGTCCTGTGCAGTTCTAGGAGGTTCACCCTCCCAGGCTTTGCCTCCCCTCTTTGGGGAGGAGTAAGTTTATTGCTTACTGTCTGAGGCGCCCCTACCGGGGAATGCCGACGGGGCTGCCCAGGCAATTTTTAAATGGCCAGAGTGCTCACCTCTCGAGCGCTGGCTTTTAAAACCCCACTTTCTCGACCCGATCTTGGGTCACATCTTACTTGTGGGAGTAAGATAAAACTGGCCTTGTGCCTAACTCCTGGGGAGGAGTAAATAAAACCTTACAGGGGCTGCTCTCCGCAAATATCAAGAAATGTTAATGTTAGTGATTGCTACAAGATGGCCTCCTCGGACCGCAGCAGATAATGTCCCATTTTTAGCAACACAATTACGACACGTACACAAACATATTGCACAGTCACAAACAAAACATAAGCGAATAAATGTATTCATCTCTATGTTAATAAAATTATGAGACAACTTCACGTGTGTGTGTGCGTATTTCTCGCATCAACGTAACTTTGATGATTACACATTGAATTATTTTTTATTCACTATTAATTGAATATTTATTGATAGCAAAAATGCAATAGCATAAAATAAAACGCCTTTTTTTAAATTCTATTTAAAAAAAATAATTAAATCACTAAATTAAATCTACCATATTTCATATCGGTTTCTTCGTAAACAAGTCAGCCATTGATGGGAGTTTTGCCGACGCTTTGGGCAGTGTTGATTCCCTTATTACATGTTCAAATACATTAATAAATGAAACAAAGTAACAACACGGAAACAATAATGTATGCAAAAATCATGTATTCTTTGCGAACCCAAGATTGTATCCATGAGAATGTGTACAATAAAGTCTGAAAATGGTGTCTGTGTAAGTTGAGTGAAATGTCTTACATACCGTGAAGTGTGTGTGCGTGTGTAGCGCACACGTGCAAATCCACCCTTTAGCGATGGTAGATGGCGCTACACCATTTTAATCTTTTTGTTAATAGTTGAAAAACTATGAATTATTTC